>JADLZN010007558.1:0-52447 GCA_018155175.1 Sinocyclocheilus anophthalmus
TCCAACTTGCCTCAACACGCCTGCCTGGAAGTTTCTAGTATGCCTTGTAAGAGCTTGATTAGCTGGTTCAGTTGTGTTTAATTGGGATTGGAGCTAAACTCAGGACATCGGCCCTCCAGGACCGAGTTTGGGCACCCCCACTACATTATTATGCTACTTTGACCATCGCTCACTGTAGATCACAGATAGGTGATAATCGAGATATTTCCTGATATAGTTAATGGGTTTGGGAATATTTCGAATAAAAAGGAAAATAAAAATAAAACATAAGAACATAAGTGCTATTGTGGCTGCTGTGTGCCACATGACGATATTGTAGAATATCAAGATGGGAAGCGTTTCCTCTGTTATTAAATGTTTATTTATTTTGTTATCCTAACTATGCATGGCTGTGGTAAGTAACACTTTGTTTTACATTTAGCATTGTTTTTCCCCCACAACCCTATCAGGACAGATCTGTGACCCATTTTTGAAACGCGACCCACTAGTTTCGAACCCCCTCTGTAAATATCACTTGTGTTGCATTACGGTTCTAAGGCAGAGAGCTTGTGTTCATTTTTCCATCTACGGATCTAATTCTGACAGTTTGCGCTGCAGCACAGAAGACTCGGGAATTTTCTTATTTTCCATGTGGAAAGGCCGACTCATGAAAGCCAATACTCCAGTGGAATACAACTCATTAAGTTGGGCTTTCTTTATACAAGCCATGTGGCACTCTTTAAATGGGCAAGGTTCACTTCAAATTGGACAGAACTGATCGACCACAATGTCACGTTTTATGTGTGTCCGTTGGTGCCCCACTCACTGGCTGTAGCAAATGCACAGTGTCCAGTATTTTCATTTCAAAATGAGCTTGAAGGTACACTCGAAATTTACAACATGTAAACTATACTCAAAGGGTGGTGTTTCCTAAGATCTTTGGCACATTTACATTCTTTGCAAAACCAAACTATTGACAGAGTCAAGTGGCTGCATTATTTGTGTTTAAGATACATAAATGCAAGCTATGCAATTAACTTTAGAAGAACAAAACTTTGCAGAAATTTAGCCAAAAAGCCATTAATAGGGAGGTTTTTGTAGTGAAGACTATATTATTCACCTACACAAATAAACTAACACTAAGATAGACTAACACTTACAGCATACACTGTAAAAAATATTTTTCAGCATTGTTTATAAAGATTATTGGAGTACGTTTTACAAGAAAATACCATCTTTCTACTTCAAAATTTCATGTTTAATTCAATGTTTTATTTGCTGTTTCTTTGTAATTGTTTGTAAAATTTACTAACAATTAATGAGTGAAAAAGTAAATCCTACATCAAAGTTTTTTCAGTGTGTATTTTTTTATTTTTTTATTTTTTAAACTAGAAATGACATGGAAGGAAAGATTTGGAGACGTCCATGGCCCCATTCTGGAGAATCTTGCGTAACTGCTGTTTGCTGTTGATTTGGACCCGTTCGTTTGCATGGTGGCCTCAATCCGTCTCTAAATGAAAATGACAGGAACCCCACTGTGGGTTCTAGATGGAGCCATAACCTCCGAAATGGGGCAACATCATTAGGGGGCCAACCAAAACCCAAACTACCGACCATTTCTCTTGAATCAACAATGCACATCCATCCAGTAATGAGGCATTTCATTTGCTGCACCGTTACTGCGGTTGATTCGCGATCAGTTCATGTAACTGGAGATGGTGGTCGTAAGGTCCATAACCAAAGCAACAGTGGTGATCTGTGTATGACAGGCATCTGTCTGAGTGGACGGGCCGCGTAATGAGAGAGCTCTGTGCGCATGGTGATAAAGCCTTTGTGCTAATGACAGACTCCAGCTTTAATCTACCACTCTCACCTGTAAGAGAAGCTTGCTGAAACCCAAGAACTCACAGGCAGCGATCGACAGGACTCGCAGAGAGCTTTACATGTGGCAGCAAATTATGCCATCACATATAGAATGTGTCAAACATACTGACTATTCACTGAATACCCACAATCCAGTTTTACAAGACACTACTACATTGGTATAGTGCTGCACCATTTGTATTTAAATTAAAGGAATATTTCACCCAAAAATTTAAATTTCCTGTTAATTTACTTGTCATCAGGCAATCCAAGATGTAGGTGCCTTTTTTCTTCAGTAATCAGTACAAAAGATTTTTAGCTGAAGCCGTACTCCTTGGTGATTTATAAAATGCAAGTCAATGGCTACTGTCACTTTGAGACTCAAAAAAGCATATACAGTCAACACCAAATTAATACTCTTGGCTCCTGACAATATATTGAGGTCTTATGAACTGAACCTGATCAGTCCTGGCAAGAACTGAACAGTATTATTTTCAACATTATTACCTGTAATCCAGAGCCTCAGATGTCTGGTTTGTGAACAAATAATTCTTTTGAACCGGTTCTTTTTAGTGAACAGGATGAATCAGTTCACCAAATCGGACTGAACCGTCTGAAACAGTTTGTAGCTTGAGCAGCACTGATCTACAAGTTACTCAATCAAAACACACTTTTGGACGCCTGACAGTCACTCTGACTGGAAATGAGTCAAAATAGCAGCGTATCTGATCCTTTGATGAATGAATCATTCAGCGCTCCAGTTCCTCTCCACCAACCGAACTGAGGAAACAGTTCGCCTCGGCCTGAAGACCGTGAGCCGCTGATATGAGCATGCGTGAACCTTTTATGTGAAAAGATGAACTGATTAAGACTAGTTTATTCACTTTACATGCTTCAGACATGTAAAAAATATGTGTTTTATAATGAACTGGTGAATCAGTTATTGAAACCAGTTAATTGAAATGAACTGTCCAAAAGAACCAGTTTGCTGAAAATAATCTGACTTACCCTTCTGCCTGAGGCTCCGGATTACAGGTAATAATGGTGTAAATAATGTTCAGTTTCTTGCATAGACCGATCATTTCACTTCATAAGATCTCAATATATCATCAGGAGCCACGGGTATTACTTTTTTGTGGTAGCCTGATATGTTGTTTTCCTGCTTCTGTTTTCTTCTCTCTCTCTCTCAAAGTGGTGGTAGCTGCTGACTTGCATTTTTATGATTCCCCAAGGACCACAGTTTCAGCTAAAAACACTCTTTACTGTTCTACTGAATAAAAAAGTCATCTACATCTTGGACGGCCTGAAAGTGAGTAAATTAACAGCAAATTTAGATTTTTGTGTGAACTATCCCTTTAAATTGCTACCATTATTTTGAGCACAAACACATCTTTTTAGTCAGTTTTCTCAGTTTATTATAGATTGTACCTTAAAATTGAGGATAACAGTGTCATAACATTTAGACATGCTGTGCAGTCAAGCACACTTTTTTGCATTTTAGAGAGCCGATTCAAGTTCTTGGATCCCAGGAAAGTATGCCAGATTGCTGTAGTCGGTTGCATGCTTCATAACCTAAATGTTTTTTAGTGTTTGATCATGAATACAGTCAATTCAGTAATATTGGAAAATATGATTATAATTCAAAAGAACTGGTTTCTATGTGAATATGTTTTCAAATGTAATTTATTTCTGTTAATTTTCAGCATCCTAACTCCAGGCTTCAGTGTCACATGATCAAATCATTCTAATATGCTAATTTGCTGCTCAAGAAATTCACTTCCAAGCACATTAATAACACTATTCAGGAAAGCATTTAGGTAGTAGTTCCAATACATTTATCTATTTTTGAGTGTTTGCGATATCTATGCTTGTTTCCTTTCACAGTCAGTTGTGGGATCACTAGTGAGTTTCTCTTTAATATCTCCGACTTCTGAACATCTAAGTACAGTATGTTTCATTACCCAATGCCCAGAACATGACCTATAAGGAAACAAAATGGCCATGTACTAACTTAGGAATGTAGAAAGGTATTGATACATTGTATTTGATTAAAAGTAAATGCTTATTAAAATCAGAATTAAGTTGTAAGACTTCAAGTCATGTTCTGTTGCACTATTCCAAGTTGGAAACTGGAAATTTCTGAGTTGAATATAGAGCACAACATGAAGTTGCATCTTAACAAGCCATGAGGCGTGATGTGACAAGTGATCTTATTAGTTTTAAAATAGGATTTTAAAAGAAAAAGTCATCAATAGCATTTCCATGACTTTTCAAAAAAGGAAAAAAAATTGATTTTGGCAATAAGTTGTTGTTTTTTTTGTTTAGATTTTTTGTCAAACCACTTGTCCTATACAGGTTTGTGGAGGCTGTATACAGGGAAACAAGTTGGGGTGAGCTTTCCAAAGACAACTATGGTCGCAAGTTCTGTCGTAACCAATAGAGTTCAATGGAACTAACAACCAAAGTTAGCCAATGATGCTTTTGGGAAACACACCCCTGGACGGAACCAGGCCAAACCTTGCTTAGCTTCCACGTTCAGGTATGCAGTATACTAGTTTTTTTTCTGTAATTTAATGCCAATGTAGAAAACACAGAGTATAGTATTATAAATGTACATTAATAGCTGTGCAAACATGTCATCACAGTCTATGAAGAGGGTTAATTATAACCAGCCCACAAACTGGTGATGTTCAGAATGACAGTGATTTTTTTCTACATTCCACATCACTTTTGCTTTGTGGACGCAGTCACTGGAAACTTGCCATTTGTACACCTGTTAATTGTGTAGTCGCACATATGGCAGACTGTAAACCTAAAGAGAATAGCACGGACACAGTTGCTCTACATTTCTTCAAATATAATGACTTTCCTCAAGTTTTTTTCCATTGTGAGTTCCATTTATTTGTGTCCTTGAGCAGCACACGACAAATACAAAAACTCTGACCGCACAATAACATCTCAATCACCATCCATCAACTTTGTCACTTCCAAACTGTCAAAACAGGAAGACGACAATTCCTTTTCACACGGTGTAACCCTGAGCATTCATTGACAGCCTACAACAACATTGTTTGAATCGACTTTAATATCTCTCCAAACGCCTCATTCTTCTGTCAGTGAGGGAATTCACTCATACACAATTAAAAGATTAGCGGGGAACACAAGGTGACAGTGCATGAATCACACTGTCAGCCCTGGGGATGTTTGTTATCCACATCGAGAGCAGCTAAAAAGACCAAGATGAGAGAAGTTTGAGTCGGAGCCATTACGGTTAATCCGCGTGCTCTGTCAAACTCACGCACACCCGCCCACAGCCTCATTTGACTTCATCAAGCCCCGCCCACCACACTAGCCCCACCCCCCCCAACCTCAGCTTTATCAGCACCAAAATAACAACACGTCAGATGGAGGGGGAGAACCCACAGGCTACTCATTTGGTTTGATTTTAGCTATAAAAAAATTGCTTTTAGAAATCTAATTTTTCGACAGCTGAAGTAAACATTGCTGCCCTGCGAAGGCAACATGCAATAATTTGTTGACCACTAACTCAGTTAACACTTCTGACAAATTAAACATATTACTTGAATAACTAAATCAACCTGATTATATTGAGTTACACACCAAAAGTAATTCATAAGAGAAAAATAAGGTATATAAAAAATAAAAATAAAAATCTGAATGTAATACAATAAAACACATGAGCACGTCCAATATTTCATAAATACTATTTGATATTACTAGATCTATACACTGTATTATGTGTGCAATTTTTTTCTCAAAAAGGGTAGTTGAAAATTTAAATTAGTATTATTTATTTATATTTATTAAAAAATCCAATGTGATGTTAGAATCCATCTCACACAAAATTCTTAATTTTCTGGAATGTGACATGCTATAATATATCTCCAAATTGACTGAGTACTTTATTTATTTTAATTATTTATTTTATTTTTACTTTACTTACTTCTTAACTTTACTTTACACAGCTAGTACCGAGACTTGCTCACTTTACTACAATACATCCACACATCTGCTGTGAGCATGTAAGAAATATTGCTGCGCAATAAACATGCATGAAATACCCACCATATGTTTACATGATCCCGCTAGCAATTATTACAGGTGGAGCTGGGAAGGTAAGGGTTTCTGAGCCAAGCTGCAACTGCTTGGCAAGCACTAGTCATATATTGAATGTGACAGACGAGCTCATTGGCTACCGATACAGGAGAGAACCAATCAGCTGTGCCATGTGATTATGTCATTAGGTCAGATTGAGTTAGATCTATCGGATTGTGCCATCTAGAGTTTCATGCCAGAATTCTGTATATATACAGCATTTTGCTGTTCGGTTTTTATGACTTCATATTAAAAATTGTAATTTCATATTAAAATGCATTTATTTATTTATTTTATTGCACGTTTACACAGATTTATTTTTGTTTCATTTTGTCCTTCCAGCTCCGTCACAACTATTTAATATGAACTAGTGACCAGTAAACACTCACTAAAAGACGTTCATAAAAAAGGACACATTATATGTCCCAATTATATATTTATTATTATTATTATTATACATTTTATTATTAAAAATTTCTAATAGCCAAGTGTTTTTATACATAATATACAACTAAAATACTCCAGGAACACCAGTATTAATACAGCTGATCTGCTGTTCTGCTATGAGGTCATTTTTTCCAGATATAAGTATATAGCGCTGGTGTGCTGGGTGCCGTCCAGCTCAGCAGATTAACTCCACTTGTCTATCAGTATGGTCTACTGATCACATATTGATCCTGCACCCTCAATTATTCATACTGGGATGTATTTTGAAAACTCGAACTGGCCCAATCGGTGTCAAATTCTCAATTTGTTCCTCTTGCATAATTGATGGGCAAGAGCTGCTGGGGTAATGAGAGGAAATGAGCAGGGTAAAGCGCCTCACAGAGTCAGCAGAGCTACACCAACAAAACTACAGCGGCCAGTCAGCAACATTACAATTAAAATCATACAATGAAAAAAAAAAGACATTTTGTAGTGGAAAAAAACTTATTTTCTTGTAAAACATACTCCTACTTTCAACTTTGAAAAATAATTTGTATAATAATGTATTACTTGCAGTTTATTTGTGAAGTTTATTAGCAATTTCTGAGTAAAAACTTTTAAAGCAAATCCTACACCAACTGTTTTCAGTGTATTAATTTTAAGATTAACATAATAAGTCAGTATAAAATTTGGAAATGAAAGTGCATCATAACAAAGCCTAATGCAATACATTTTATTATTAAATATTTATTATTTTTTTATTAATAAAATTATTAATTTTATTTTTATTTACAAAAAAATCCAAAATGGAAGCATTTTCACTAGTGTTCTCATCTACTGTAGCTCCATCCCGAAGTCCATTTAAATATATGTGCATCTGTAAAGTATTATAACGGTATTATTAATGTGTTATTACACTTCTTCCAATACATTATTTCCTTTACAATGACAATACAACCAACATATTATTTTAATACTTGTTTATTTCTGGTATTCAATACTTTACACTCTTTATGCTTCACTATACACAATCAACAACACATTTCTGTGTGTCATACATGTTTCATACATGAATTGGTATTTACCTATTATACAGGCACTGATTTATTAATAACATGTTTAATTACCTGAATTATTATTGCACACATACACCTGATTATAAAGTGTGCTATAAAACATTAGGATATGCATTAAATATATTCAGAAAATTATTATCATGTTTTTCTGAGAGTAATGAAGATGTATGTGGTAAGTTTTATTATTATTATTATATTATTATTATATTCTTATTATTATAGTTACTACACTTTTTAGGCTTTCACTGTATAATATCACTGTTAAACTGCAAAAATATGAACGCACAATCCCTCCCGCTCATGAGAAGAACAGAGCGTAAAATTATATGTTCTTCTGAGGTTCTGCATCTCTTTCCATTTATTGATATACAAACTGCTTTGAATGGTCCCGAAAGTGTTTCTATGATAATAAATGGATGATGTGTGTATTTTTAATCAGTGCCGAAGCAGAAACCACTCATCTGTTTCAAGGCATGACCCAGGAACAAACGCCACTATGCTGTCAGTAAAAGGAAAGAAAAGTCTTTATGCAATACCATGTACTTTCTCAAACTAGCCAACTTTAAAAGCATCAACACAGAACCATAGATGATTACAACAATCAATAAAAACCATGGAAAAGTTTCACTTTTTACCCAGGGAATAATTCTCAGTTGTTTTATTTTTGACGGCCTGTATAGGCACATACGGTCAAGTCTGTACAGTCTGACTGACCAGAATAGATCCCAATTGATTTGTTATTGAATTATCAACAGAATTTAATATATATAATATATCTCTATATATATAATATATATAGATATCTATCTATCTATATATATATAAGCCTTGACTTAACAAGATAGTTGTATTTAAATGGATTTAATGGAATTTTCGCAACAGTAAAACACTTTTTTGAAGAAAAGTCTGAAAAGCAATAAATAACTAAATAAAAATAAATAAATAAACTAATTTATTATTCTAAAAGAATACACATATGCTCTGGCTCGTTGAATTCCATTGCTAAGCTTTATATTTTTGCCGACCCCTCCCAGCATACGGTCCAAGGAAAATTCCTCCAAGCAAAAAACGTTCATTTAAAAATGACCCATCCGGTACCATAGCCACAGCTTTCTTCCCATAGTCATTAAACAGGGGATACAGCCTCAGTTTTAGTAAACGGGTCTATTGTGTGGGCCGGCGAGCGATGGCTCTGATAGGCTCGAGCGTGCTGACAGGGAACAGCTGGCAGGTGGAGTGCTGTGGGGCAGCGGCCCCGGGTCCCTCTCCCAGCACAAAGACTCCACGTCTCTGTTCCTCAAGCAGACTCGGTTGCATTGAGACAAAGACTGACAAAAGATAAGTGTAATTACCTCTTCAGCCAAGTGCTCACAAACTATCTCTCTCCAGACAGACGGTGAAGATGAGTTTGAATGTGTGTGTATGTGTTTGGGGGAAGTCTCTGTCCTGCCCGACATGTGTGTGTGTTCTGGGAGACACAGCAATTGGTTGCTGAATCGTTTCTTTAGTTCCACCAGAAGGATATATAAAGGAAGGTCAACACTAAACTCTTGGATTCCAGGTTTCTTATTTTAGTGCATTCATAATAACATTCAGAAATAAATCACTCACAAGCATTTTATAAGGCTTAAAAGATTTGTAGCTCATAAGCACCCAAATATAATTACACTACCAGTGAAAAGTTTGGACATACTTGACTGAATTTAAATGTACCTTTTGATTTAAATTCTTACTTAAATGCTTTAAAAAAGTTCCAGAGACAAAAAAGGGCTACTGAACTGTTTCCTGACAAAACTACATTTTTAATAAAATGTAATAAATTAATAAATGAGGAGTTCAAAAATCATCCCAGGATACACCTGGTTGAGTGCCCAGAGACAAAAAGTAGTATCTACCTAGGAGAAGCTAAAATATTAAATATCTGTTTCAAGAAAATACTCTTTTGACTTGTGACTCTAAAATGTGAAAATAGTAATAATACCAGATCTAACGTTATCCAAACTTTTAACTGACTAATTATATATATATACTATATATATAGAATATCTTATCAGTTTCATGATATTAAAACTGTTCAGTTATTAAATAACTATGTTAATCTTATCTATTGTTACAAAGTGTTGGGGCCCATGTGTTGTTTTTTTTGTTTTATTTATCTTTAGATTCCCTTACTAATTCGTTTACATTTGCTTTGCATGCATCATCCACACACCCACACACAACACACACACACAATGTTTTATCTTATTAAGTTAGTAACAGTCATTTCACACTTTGTAAGACTAGCAACATAATAATGTTGGTATGCTTTCACAGACAGTTATTCATTTAAGAAAGTACTTTAACATAACTCCACACAATTATTTTATCAGAAATTCCAGGTAACTCATTTTCAGCCTATTACATGTTTAAAAACGTGTGTGGAGGATACATATGTGTGTGTATGTTTGAGTAACTTTACTTATTAGAGGGAGACATTCAGGTTGTTGACAATGCCGTTTCAACATCATATCAATTATGTAGTGAGGCCAAAGATATTTTCATTCATATGATTGGCAAACAAAAAAGATCTTATTTAATTAGATCTAAACAAAATTAATAAGTTTAAACAAACAAAACAAAACAAACAAAACAAATATCCATTACTCCCCACATTTTGTTGGGTTATGGAGATGCGGACAAAACAAAACAAAGCAAAACAAAACACCCATTCTCCAAAACAGTGGTAGGGTTATGGGGATGCTGGAAAAAACTAAACAAAACACCCATTCTCCAAAACATTGTTAGGGTTATGGAGATGCTGGACAAAACAAAACAAAGCAAAACAAAACAAAACAAAACACCCATTCTCCAAAACATTGGTAGGGTTATGGGGATGCTGGACAAAACAAAACAAAACAAAACAAACACCCATTCTCTCCAAAACACGTTAGGGTTATGGGATGCTGACAAAACAAACACAGCAAAACAAACAAAACACCCATTCTCCAAAACATTGGTAGGGTTATGGGGATGCTGGACAAAACAAAACAAAGCAAAACAAAATCAAACACCCCTTCATCCAAACATTGGGTAGTTGTTATGGGGTGCTGGGAACAAACAAAACACAGCAAGCAAAACAAAACAAAACACAACAAAACACCCATTCTCCAAACATGGTAGGGTTATGGTGCTGGACAAACAAAACAAAACAAAACAAACAAAAAAAAAAAAAAAACCACCATTCTCCAAAACATTGGGTAGGGGGGAGGTTATGGGATGCTGGAACAAAGACAAAACCAAAAGCAAAACAAACAAAACATCCCTTCTCCAAAACATTGGTAAGGGGGTTATGGTATGCTGACAAAACAACAAAGCAAAACAAAAACCCATTCTCCAAAACATTGGTATTTTAGGGGATCTGGCAACAAAACAAAGCCAAAAACAAACAAAACCCCATTTCTCCCAAACCATTGGTGGGTTATGGGGATGCTGACAAAACAAACAAAGGCAAACAAAACAAACCACAACAACCCATTCTCCAAAACATTGAGTAGGTTAGGGGGATCGCTGGACAAACTAAAACAAAGCAAAACAAAACAAAACAAAACACCCATTCTCCAAAACATTGGTAGGGTTATGGGGATGCTGAACAAAACAAAACAAAGCAAAACAAAACAAAACAAACAAACAAAACAAAACCACCCATTCTCCAAAACATTGGTAGGTTATGGGGATCTGGACAAAACAAAACAAAACAACAACAAAACAAAAACAAACAAACAAACAAAACAACAAAAAACAAAACAAACAAAACACCCATTCTCCAAAACATTGGTAGGGTTATGGAGCTGGATCCAACAAAACAAAGCAAACAAAACAAAACAAACAAAAACACCCATTTCTCGGCAAAACATTGGTAGGTTATGGGGATGCTGGACCAACAAACAAAGCAAAACAAACACCCATTCTCCAAAACGGGAGGGTTATGGGGATGTCTGGACAAAACAAAACAAAGCAAACAAAACAAAACAACACTCATTCTTCTCCAAAACATTGTAGGGTTATGGGGGATGCTGGACAAAACAAACAAATCAAAACAAAAGCAAAACAAAACACACCCCTTCTCCAAAACCTTGGTAGTGTTATGGGGAGCTGGATCAAACAAAACAAAGGGCAAAACAAAACACAACACCGCATTCTCCAAAACATTGGTAGGGTTAGGGGTGCTGACACCAAACAAACAACACAAAAGAAAAAACAAAACAAAACAAAACACCCATTCTCCAAAACATTGGTAGGGTTATGGGGATGCTGGACAAAACAAAACAAAACAAAACAAAACAAAACATTTGTTGGGTTATGGGAATGCTGGACCAAACAAACAAAACAAACAAAACAAAACACACATTCGCCAAAACATTGTCGGGTTGGGGATCTTGACAAAACAAAACAAAACATCCATTCTCCAAAACATTTGTAGGGTTATGGGGATGCTGGACAAAACAGAACAAAAAACAAAACAAAACACACATTCTCCAAAACATTTGTATGGTTATGGGGATGCTGGAAAAAACAAAACAAAACACCCATTCTCCAAAACATTTGTAGGGTTATGGGGATGCTGGACAAAACAAAACAAAACACCCATTCTCCAAAACAGTGGTAGGGTTATGGGGATGCTGGAAAAAACTAAACAAAACACCCATTCTCCAAAACATTTGTAGGGTTATGGGGATGCTGGACAAAACAAAACAAAAAAAACAAAACGAAACACCCATTCTCCAAAACATTGGTAGGGTTATGGGGATGCTGGACAAAACAAAACAAAACAAAACCATTTAATAGTATAATTTTATAATTCTGTCATTTAACAGTAGTTCATATGTGAGGTTTACTCATATTTTCTTATTTTAGGGACTGCTATAGACAAGGAATCCAAAATAACATATGGCCTCCTGGAACCTTCACAAATTTCCTGCCTTCTGGAGGGCAACAATATCTTCATCACTTTAAAAAAAATTGTATTGAGCAATTCTCGGCTTAGTGGGCACTTGGCTTCTAGAAACAAAAGCCATTTTAGGGGCTTTGACTCCTTCTAAAGAATATTTATTTACAGATCCCCTTTGTTGGGCCCCCCTCTGGCCAACTGCTCCCATAAACACCTCCTCAGTGGGCAAAAGTTGGCTCTATTGATGAGACTATCGTGAAACTTTCCAAACAGGTCAAGTAGACGCTAATGCCATGTGCATACAGCTAACTCATTTACTATTCTGGTTATTGGTGTGAGGCTGGCTCGCTCTTCTGGCATAGCTGGCCGTGCCATCTGCCTGGACGGGGGTAAGTGAGTGAAATAAACTGGTGATTGAGTGCGGGGCCTGTGTGGTGTAAATGGATGACTGGCACAGGGCAGCGGGCACATGGGTCACCGCGACAGATTGGACTGGGGCCGTGTGGTTCTTCTCTTATTCCGTGACATTGTCTGCACAGTTTGGGTTGTTAAGGGGCTTACATTCTGGTTTATTATTGAAAGTGCTTGTTTAGGATCGTTTACTATCACTGTTACATGATTTCCCATTACCTTAATTTGCAAAAATGTCTGGATTATGTTACGCAATTACTGCACAAAACCTTTTTTTGGGATGGCTTGTCAGTGCAATTGGTGTTTGGAGCGTCCATGGAAGGTTCTGTTGACATGAAGGCCGTGGCAAGTCTTGCAGCTGTCACTTTGTTCTTGAGGGGGCAGAGTAAAAGGAGCAGCAGGCCTTGTCTCAAGAACATTAGCCCAAAGGGAATAAATCAAGCCAGCCGAACAATACTACTGCCCATTAATGTCACGAGCGGCGCTTCCTCGCAGTCATAAACCCTATAGCAGTCTACATTCAGAGGACCAAGTGGCCAGAACATATGTTTGTTGAGATGCAGTGGTGATAATCAGAACTTATCGTATTAGCATATCCCTACCTAACTTTAAAATCCATTTTACCTGCCCGATATGTCGTCATCCGATATCCAGAGACAAAGTTACAAGTTTTGCAAAAAAACAGCTTACCTAAGAAAGTGACTTAAATGTCGGATGATTTGTGTGTGCAAATACCCAAATAAGTTGGGTTTACGTATTGAAGGTGCTGCTGATAAGGGTGAGAGGGATTTCTGCAATCTTTGGATTAGATCCTGCATGAGGGACGCAGCAAGCTTTTGCTCTTTGATGTGGGACATCTGACTCAAGTGTAGGTTTCTAATGAGACAAGGGACAAGGCCAAAAGTGGGCTCTAATCTTACATATTCCTCAAAAAATGAGTGTGCATGTGTGTTTGAGAGAGAGAGAAAAACATACTGCTGCTAAGTGATATCTGGGCTGTTATTATCAAGGCTGGGGATGATGGTCACTAAGCTAGTAAACAAAGGGGAGGGTTGGTGTGGTCTGGTCTGGTGTGCACTTCCAGGTGGGCAAAACTAATGCTGCAAGATTCCTCAGCATCTTCTCAGAAGCACCAGAGAAATCCTCTTTGCTCTTAGTCCTAAAGCACCTTGCAAAGTCGAGGTGGCTTGCAACGGATTGTCTTAATCTGTCCTTTTTGTAAAGAAAAGGGTAAGCCAGGCAGAATGTCAGTCTATATCAGTCAAAAACCAATTGGTTACAAGGATTTTTTTAGGAAGTAGTTGCAACGAACTTTTTTGAAAACCCTTAACATGCTGACACCAAAGCACAGCACAAACGCA
Organism: Sinocyclocheilus anophthalmus; assembly: GCA_018155175.1. Lineage (NCBI taxonomy): Eukaryota > Metazoa > Chordata > Actinopteri > Cypriniformes > Cyprinidae > Sinocyclocheilus > Sinocyclocheilus anophthalmus. The sequence continues at coordinate 14,163 of JADLZN010007558.1, forward strand.
TACAGCCCAGGTAATTTAATGTGTAATCATATGTGTGATTAATCCCCATGTTATGAGGAGGCCAATGCAATTTTTGTGGCCCATCCAGAGGTCAGATATATTTTCTGCTGCACTCAGGGCTTTCAAAGAGGCTTAGTGGTATGTAAATGAGAATGCTGTGGCTCTAAAGCGCAGCCAGTTGCATTAGATTAGACGTTAAAAATTGTCCCCCTATCTGAGTGGCTGAGGCTGGTGGTCGAAAACTCATTACGCCGATCAAATCCAAGACAAGGAGTGAGTCATTTCTCAGCATTGCTCAGGTGCTTAAAAATCCCACTACGTACAATTTCATCCCACAGTTCCCCTGCTTATCGGAAAAGTGTGAGCTGCTCGCCAGGTGGACATGGCCTTGCTAACATTTGCTCTTGTGTCCGAGTTGTCAAAGAAGCCAATTACTCCTGCCATGACAAAATGTGAGAAGACATGTGGCTGCTCATGTAGAAAGAAATAAAATGTCAGGTAAAAGAATATGGACATACAATCTATGCCATGTACAAATGTTGGTAATACATTTTCACCGTGCAATTATAGTTGGCACCAGTTGGTTTCTGAAATGTATCAAGTTCAAGTATAGTTTCTCATTGCTCAGCTTAATGTGCAGAGACAACTCCAAGTAAGCAAGTCATACTGTAGGTCAATTCCTCCCTTGAAAGTGCAAACAATGTGACTGTGCAAACCAAAGCTACCATGCATATACCTTAATTTCCACCTGTGCAACCAATAGTATTAGTCTGTTAGCCCAGTGTTTTCTGTCCAAAGGTTTTTGCCACAGGTACCCCCATAACCCATATTGATAAAGCTCAAGTACCCCTTCATTGATGCCTCAACTGGATTTTTCTTAAAAGGGCAAGTGTTTGGCATTCACTACAAAAAAGTCATGACATTATTTGTATATTAATAAGGTTTAACAAAGCCAAGTCAAAATCATTCCAAATAACCAATGGAACTCGATTGCACCTGGCTGGGAATCAATAATAGCTTGATTATAACTGCACATGTGAATGTACTTACGGTGTAAACAGTGTGTAAAAATAGTACGATAACTTTCCTGAGTCCTTATTTACTCTTACAAACAGCTATAACCTCAGTGACTAACATTCCCTATTCTGATTGCAGAATCGTTTAGAAGAAAACTGCAAAAACTTGTCTCATCCTCAGAGGCTTAGGTTAGACTGGCTTCCTGTTGATGGGCTGGTTCAGGCGGCCGCGGGGCTGAACAGGAGGGGGTGGAGGTAGTGAAGTGTGCAGAGGTGCAGATCCCTCAGGCAGCTGCACAGAGACTCACCCTGGACCACACAGAGAGATGCCAATCTAGTTTCCCTTCCCAATCCTTCCACAGATCTAGGGTTAACTTGAAGATAAATGCACCTAGCGATAACGCACAAGGTTTACGCAGGGGAGGTAATGCTGTCATGTGTTACTCAACACAGTAGAGAGTCATGCTACTTTAAAAGAAAATCCTCTGGGAATTGTGTCTGCTGGATCAAAGGCCAAAATTTGACATAAGGTAACCTACTCAAGTATGGACTGCTTTGGATAGATGGTATCTTTCTAAAAAAATACCACCAAATGGGCAGAAAAAAAGAAAAAAAAAAAAAAGAAAAAGCATTGTTTAGCACAGTGCCAATGCAAGGTAGCTGGAGTTACACAGTCTGTAGTAAAGCCACGAGTGGGCTGAAATTAATCTTTGCGGCCACAAAAAAAAAATGTTAGCCTTCTCAACTTAATGCTTGGAATTTGCAAGAGGTTTTATGCCTTTGAAGAAGCTCAAGATTTATTTAATTCCATTAGTGGAAATAGCATCCAGGCCTGTGGAAATGGTAGAAGTAGTGTATGGGTTTGCTGACTAGGGTTGGGGGCAAGTTTGGGTAGGTCTGGTTGGGGTATGAGTAGGGCAGAACGAGGACTGCTTGCCTGTCAGAGCTGAAAGTTTTGCATGGCTAAGTGCGCCTAACAGAAGCGGGAGGTTAACCCAGCTGACAGGTGGGAGCAATCAGAGCATAGCAGCTCTAATCCAGCTAGACCTTCACCAACCCACACACGCAGAGACACTTATTGGGAACTCTTGTTCCATGAGAAAAGGTGCCAAACTTAGAGCCAGACACCACAAACTAGACAGTTATAGCTCATGTCGTAATGATCATAGTTTCAAGATGAGCGCACATGAATGGCACAACAATGCAATTACCAGTGGGAAACTTTGGACTTTCTTTAAGCACAGGTTTTTTTTTTAGTTCTGAAAATCGTGGCGGAAGCAAGTTGGTGTTGGTCATAATGGTGGATGTTCACTGTACACTTTCAGTAAAAAAAACATAAGAAAAAAAAAAAAAAACAAAAGAAAAGAAAAAAACATACCTTTATGGATGCAACAGCTTGTCACTGGGGGTGTACCCTCAAAGAGTGACCTTTGTACCTTCTTTACTCCTAAACGGTGCATATTAGTACCTTAGAGTTGCAATATGTGCCCTTAAGGTTGTAATATGTACTCTTATGGTACTATTATGAACCATTTAGGTGTAAAGAATGTACAAAGGTGTTCCTTTGAGGGTACACTCTTAAAAATAAAGGTGCTTCACGATGCCATAGAAGAACCTTTTTGTCTAAATGGTTCCATAAAAAACCTTTAACATCTGAAGAACCTTTCTGTTTGACAAAAGGTTCTTTGTGGCGAAAGAAGGTTCTTCAGGTTACAAAAAGGTAAGAAAGAGATGGTTCTTTAAAGAACCTTTGACTGAATGGTTCTTTGAGGAACCAAAAATGGTTCTTCTATGGCATCGCTTGAAGAACCTTTTGAAGCACCTTTATTTTTAAGAGTGTACTCCCTAGTGACAAGCTGTTGTACCCCTAAAGGTACAGTTTTTGCACATTTTCTCTGAGAATGTATAATGTATTTTTCATTTAGATTCACATTTAACAATAAAATGAAAAAGTACAAAACAAATACTAATTTCAAGGGTTTAACTACTTTTCTTATTCTCTGTAGCAGTAAAGGCGCAAAAGCAGAAGGTTGTCTTCCGTAAGTGAACCCAACAGATTGCGAATCCAATCATTGCAGCCTACGAACGACGATAGCCATCGCAAACCAACATAATTCTCTAATACACACCGACACGCAGAGTTGCAGTCTTCAGCTCCTTTATCACACAATCGTGTTGTTTCCTCAGGTGTTCCGTGCTGCTAATGCAAGTTGGCCCATGCATGCCAGCAGCTCTAACGTCTTCAGATGTACCCTGCAAATGTGAGGTCTTTGATCTACCTACCTTTGAATCTCAGGTATGGTGGCTGTGCCGTATCCTGGCTACATGTTCCAAACAAACACCTAACTGCTCCCCCCTTCCTTCTTCAGAGTCACTGCACCAAATGAATAAAAACAGATGTTTATCGGCCTCCCCCATGAAGACTGCCACTCAAATCAGGTGGCAATCAAGACAGAGCTCCAGCAATCATTGACGGGAACGAAAGTCATTACAGAGTTTTGAGTGGAATGCAATATGTGATTATCAAATAGCTGCGATTTACAGTGAGTTGAACTGAGTTGAATCTGTGTTAGGTTGAAAAGGTGGTGTGTTAAATGCTGCAATGGACAGAAAGTTTCTAGCCATTGGTGTACGACTACAATTTTTCAGTTGTGTTAACAATCAATGGAAAACAAAGGAATAGCACTTGCGTTTGATTTTTTTTATATAAAAAATATATATTTATAATATATAAAGTACAACAACTCCCAGGTTTCAAATATTAACCCACCCTCAATACTTTAATTTTCCTCTTGAGCACCAGATCTCATTTTAACACATTTACATTGACATTTGTAAGATTTATTCCATCTGAAGAGTTTTTAAAAATGTTTTGTCACTGGAAAATATTTTTTATTCATCTTGATTTGGGGTTAGTAGATTTTCTAGAAAAAAAATTGTATGCACCAAGGATGCATTAAACACTACCACTACCCCTACTTTAGAAAAAAATTCAGATAGAATTTCTTAAAGAAAATCATGTTTTATATATCTGTCCACTGACCCATGCAGGTCCCTTGCAGACTCCTGGTTGATAACCTTGGATATAGGCCAACATAAAAAGCCTGGAAGCCGAAAGGAAGTGAGACATCAAATAGCATAGCAGCAGATAATAGCAAGAACTGGCTCACGGTCTCCACCCCTGTGTGTCTATGTCACTCATTCATGCACAATCACAAACGAGCAAACTATTTGTCAAAGGAGCCCAGGGCTTTGAGCTGCAAGGATTCCCATAGTAAAAGTGTACACACATGCCTATTGTGTTATCTTTGTCATTTCGAGCAGCAGGCAGCTGCATCTATTTCCTTTATAACTTTCACCCTTCACACCTGGGTGGGCCCTGTCTGGATCCTCTGTTTGGATTAGGGCGACGATTAACGCAACAAAAACACATTAAACCAGAATCGAGTGGCAATTGTTCACTCGGGTCGATTCACAGAGCGCACTTCCTTTTCATGTTCTTTTGGTGAACCCGCCAAGCAAACAGGTAGTCGGCATAGAGGAAAGGTAACTCCAGGATTTAAGCTGCGTCTCTCACTACGAGTATTGTGTGTTTGCTGCAGTTGATTGTGGGCTTTCCTGTCTGGCTGCGCTGTATTGCGCTGCAAGCTAGTGGACAAATCACATTTCATCACTTATAATTTTCAATTATTGTTAGGTATTGTCTGGCTTCATGACAGAAGTGTTTTTTGAGAATTAAGTGCATTCATAAAGAGAGGATGTGGAATATCCTTTAATAAACAAGGGTCTGCTCTCTTCCAGGACAGAATTGGTTTGAAGGAAGTGTCTTCATACTGTACACAGTGTTGGCATTTGATAAATAATCTGTAAATATTATCCCAATATTGCTTTTCTCCTTTGAATCAGGGCAATTGCTGGCGGAACAACATTGTTTGAGCCCCTGTTATGAGTGGGTTCACTTAGGTCCTCTGTGATCTAGCATTTAGCTAGCATTTTTTGCCCGCTCAGCTAACATGTTCAATATTTTAGCAACAGATTTGATCTAAATATCTAAATATATATCTAAATAACTAATGGGTGAAATATCCAGATCCACATTTTCATGGCAATTTGTAATATTTTACACATTGGTGAACTGGTGACTAATTTGTATGAATTTGTATATCTCATATGTACATTTTCTTATCATCATCTTAATTGGTGGTTAGGTTTAAGGGTGGACTTTTCGTGTTTACATTTTGTTGTTAAAAAAAAAAAATATATATATATATAGTATATAGTATATATACATACAAATGCAATTGAATTAATAGGAAATCGCCACTTCGTAAAATAGTTACATTACTTTTATGAGATCAGCTTGAATTATCTATTGTCTATTTTTCTATCATATGGCTTAATAATCCATAACGAAAACTAAAATGAAAATAAATTTGCAACCCAGTCTCATTGGAAATATATGCTTATGGCGACGTTTCTGCAACACTGATATTACGTACCTTACTGCACATTTCACGGCAGTTTCAAAGTGAAATGTCCAGTGAGTGGGGGGGGGCACTAAAAACCTTTCAAATCTCGCAGCTCTTACATTTTTTTTTGAATCAAATATAATTTGTTAAAGGCATTGGACGGAATTTAGGTTTTCGTAATGGAAACTCTGGGCCCTGCAATCTAATTTTGTGAAAGGAATCAGTTTTACTGTCTTTTACTGCCTCTAGTGTTCATTTCAACTGGAAACTGCAGCGATTCGTACGCATAAGTACGTTTTTGAGTTTTGCAGAAATGTAGGTAAAAGCATGTATTTTCAATGAGCCTGTGTAGCAAATTTGTAAGTTGAAATATACCTTAAACTAAATAAAAAATATATATATGACAATTTCCGCAACTACCCTATCAATACAACAAAGACAAAAAAGTCGGAAATAAACTTTAAATGATTCTGTTTTACGAGCAAACACTACTATAAATAGTCCTTTTTTACATAACTTTAGTTTTAGTGTCATATGACGTTGCTAAAAATTTATTTTGTGTATTTGGTTTAATGAAATTTGTTTATGCGGTTTAAGGTTAAAAAAACACATTATTTTCCACATACTGTACATTTATTGTTTCTCCTCTATGCCCCGCCTCTGAAACGCGTCGATTTTTACAAGCTCTTCGTTCTGAAAAGCGAGGTGTGCTCTGCTTGGCCAGCTATCCAATGCGTTGTGATTGGCCGAATTCCTCAAGCGTGTGACCGGAATGTTACGCTCCTTACCATACTGTGATGTTGTGTCCCGGTGCGACGAGACAAAAACATGAAAACCCCTTATAAACGAGGCATTTGTTTGCATCCAGTGGGGACATAATTATGGCTTATAATGACTTATACTGTCTTTTTATTCATTGCGTTGCATCGCGCCGCGTAAAAAACATAAAACCATGTCTGCATTTCTGACCGGAGAAATGACAAACAACAAGTGCTACTCTACACTGCTCAAAACTTGCGTTTGATTCGTCAGTGGAAAATTCTTTAAATATGAAAACGTACTTAGTCTGTGAGTCAGAAGTGCCAGACTGTCTTTGCAAAGTTGGAATTGCTCCACTTTATAGAAACAGACACTGGCACTGTAGGCTACTCTCTCAGAAAACAGTCCTCATCCTCCGCAAAATGAATACTCCACACATCTGAATATTTGGGTTGAACTGTGCTGGAACAGTGTTGTAAATACAACTTAAAAACCACTGATTTCTAGTCGTGTCCTCTTTTGTAGACCAAACAAAGTAGTTTTTTCGCTTTCACCATGAAACACAGCGTCACACCGTCTGCCCTAGAGTGATGAGTGTAACCACATGTGACGACCCCGGGCTGTTCTCTGCTTCGTCCACGGTGAAAGCCGTTCCGACGGTCCACAGCGCATAGTTGTAGTATTTCCTCAGCAACCAGTATGGATCAGCTCCAGGCATGACGAAGTGTTATATCGTCCTCTTTTGGAAGACCAACAAAGTACTTTCGCTTTCACAACGAAAAACACAGCACCTTCACGACATGGCAGCGGCAACAACAATACTACAAGCGTACTAAAAGTTACACATTTTTTCTTTGCGTGAACATTTGGGTGGCTTATGCAAATCTTCCCACATCGTGACTTAGATATGTGGGGGTGTGTTAGAACGAGTTGTTTTAGGTAGGCGTGGCTGACTCTGAATTTTTATGAAGAATATCTCTTTGGATTGAGACTTTAGTCTTTGCAACTTTACAGATCTTCTTTAAGCTTGTAACACTCCAAAGAGAAAGGAAAAATTTAAATTGCATCATATGACCCCTTTAATTAATTGTGCAGTTTATTTGTAATTGTGAAAATTGTTTCAAAGTAAGGGGGTGTTTACATGACACCATTTTCAACTAAAAATGGAGTGTAAGCGTGTAGTGTTTCTTTACAAAGTGGCCTCGCCATCTACTGGCCCGGCTTGCATAACACGCTCTTTTAGCCTTTTTTGTCGATCCATGTAAACGGGATCAATTTGACAATTTTGCTGTCTGCATGCAAAACTTAAAAAAAAAAAAAACGCAAACAAAAAACTTTCTGCAAAGGAAAAAAACTTTAAACTACAGTTAACACATAAAAATTTAATCAATTTTTTTAAAACTATAATAACCCTGCAGTTGACTTGAACTTGTCAGCCCCAATCCCTATTAAGAGTATATGGGAAAACATGATCAGTACTTTCTTCAAAATGGCTTCTGTTGTGTTCCACTGAAAAGAGAAAATCATATGGGTTTGGCATAACAAATACACTAAAATAAGAATTTTCATTTTTGGGTGAACTTTGTTTAAAATAAGGAATCACAGTTAACCTTTTGATTGTTTTTGTAGTTTTTCTTTCAGCCAAAATTAAGTCTTGATGTCAACAAAGAGAACTGAAGCTTTACCGATGGTGCTGTGGGGTTACGTAAGGCAAAAATACTTGGGAATCACTGAATTAGTGCACAACTGTTTATTATGCGGAGAGTATGTTGACGGTTTTGATGTTGATCTGCTCAGGGTTAAGAAGTTCCTGTCTGGAATTTGTCACTCAGTCAGAACATTAACATCCGATTTGCTCCGCACCTCAAGACATGCACTTCTCAGGACGTCAGGGGGAATGGTGAGACTTTTCAAAACACACAATGTAAGGCTTAACTCGCTATCCTTCAGAACAACTACAGCACACCTGTTCACAGAGAGCAGCGGTGAGATACAGGAAGACGAGTTCTCACACTCGTAATCATTCACGTTTCACCTCATGTTTGTAATAATGCCGTGCCATTCTGCTTCCTTTCTGAAGCTTAAGCTGTGTAAATGATATGTCTTTGCGTGGTTAGGTTCCTAAAGAAGATGGTGAAGAGGACTTTGTCTCTTCATGTAACTTCAACACCGGCTATCACAGAAAGATCAACACATTGAGATTTGTTTGCTTGGGCTCAACAGCAAACTAGCCAAAGCAGAGCCCAACGCAGAACAAGCACACACAAACACATGAGCCAAACAAGTCGGAGCTTGCTGGAGGGGGAATGTTTGTGAAAGACAGGAGCATTACAGGTTTATCTAAGGTGTGGTCCACCTTAAGCATTGGTAATTACCCAGGATACAACAGCCGGGGACTGCAAGGGCTGCACAGCTTTCACTTAACCCATGAATGGCGTATTAGCACACATCAAAACATTTTTTCTATGTCGCAGCCTCTTTTTGTGAAATAACACTGTATGCTAAAATTGCTTTATCAAATGCATCCAGAGTAAAATAACTTTTAAAAAACTTACCACTATAACCACAATTTACACAGTACCATGGATGTAAAAAAAGGGTAAAAGTACTAATTTAAGGCAGTATTTTATGTTGTTTAAATATGAAATTAGGCATTATCTAATTAAATATGCACTAATTTGCATATATTTCCAGAGCAGAAATCTGAACAATTGATAAAACCAGATTCAAACAGGCTGGCAATTTTGTTTGATTTTATATAGCTATATAAGATCATGTTATATACAATTTATCATTTATTTAATCTCTTTGAGAAATAAAATTATATAACTCAAGGCGTATGTATGTAGTTAATCTACAGAGGCAAATACATAATGTGCAATAAAATAAGCACTTAAATGTGTATCTTAGATATTTTCTTTAATTTAGTCTAAATGAAAACATGTTATGAAGCTAAATTCCACAGAAAAAAAACATGACAGTTTCATGACAAAAACAATAGTTTTGCCGGTGTCTTGCCTTAATTTGGTCCGGATAGCTGTCTGACTAACAGTGTGCTGCTTTTGAAAGAAAGCTTGCTTTGCTTTCTGTGCACTCATAACTTGTGCAAATGGTTAAAATGCTGTCTTGGCAAGGTATTAATGTAAACAGTTGGCTAGTGAATATAAACAGGTGAAAAAAAGCATTAGCATATTAAAACAGAGAAACACGGGATTTCATTGGTGGTAGGTTTAATTAGCTGCAACATTTGTATTGTGACAGTTCTAATATAATGTAGACAATTATAATATAATAAGTATAAGAAATACATAAATATATAAGTTTTCTGTGATTTTATTTTGTTATTTCTATATTTATTTATTTGTTGAGGCAGTGTTGACTGATAATAGGTTTACTGTAACAATAACTGTAGTAAATTGGTAAATCTTGAATTTTGAAAAAAAAATAATAATAATGTGGGTTATGAGTATTAGACATATAAATAATAAGCAAATACTGCATATATTTGTATTTTTATTTTACACCTGGTAAAATTTTCTCAATATCAATATATAAACATATCTTACTAAAAACACACTCACCTCTAATGACCCATGAGCCTCTAATACCATTCAGAAACTATTTTATATTTGGTTTGCAAATCACATTTCATTTGATACAACATAACAACATCTACCACAGATTTGCTGTTACTTTTGACATAAATGACATAATTTTAGTCTTGTATGATCTAATTTTGATAACCCCTTCATTTCATAATTATTAAAGAATAGGCCTAGTGTACGAGTGCACAACTAACGGGTTGAAAATGCCACAAAAGGTCTAATTTATTGTTAAGTATTGTTAAGGACACCCGATGTACTTGCTACATTGCTAGAAGAATGGCATCTATGCTAATATTAGTCTGTTTATCTCTTATTCTGAGGTCACCGTAGCCACCAGATCCAGTCTGTACCCAGATCAGATGGTCACTGCAGTCACCCGGATCCAGTACATATTCAGACCAGATGGTGGATCAGCACCTAGAAAGGACCTCTACAGCCCTGAAAGACAGCAGAGAACAGATCCCATGTAAAGAAATTGTCTCAGACGACCACCGGGACAAGACCACAGGAACCAGATGAATCCTCTGCACAATCTGACTTTGCTGCAGCCTGGAATTGAACTGCTGGTTTTGTGTGGCCAGAGGAGAACTGGCCCCCCGACTGAGCCTGGTTTCTCCCAAGGTTTTTTCTCCATTCTGTCGCCGATGGAGTTTTGGTTCCTTGCCGCTGTCGCATCTGGCTTGCTTAGTTGGGGACACTTAATATACAGCGATATCGTTGACTTGATTGCACAGATACTATTTAAACTGAACTGTGCTGGATGATGACATCACTGAATTCAATGATGAACTGCCTTTAACTGAAAAATTAGTGTTTACTATTATCATTTTGCATTATTGACACACTATTTTCCTTAGTAATGCTGTTCAGTTGCTTTTACACAATCTGTATTGTTAAAAGCACTATATTAATAAAGGTGACTTGACTTGACTTAAGGAAATAGAGCTATATCCTTCACATAATGCCTTTTCTGTAAAGCATAACTAACCCACAAAGAGTGAACTCACCTAAAAATATCACTCATATCCTTTGAGGAAAGATCTGTCAAATTTAGTTTGATTATTTGTTTGTCGATTTCAAACCAAACCTTACTTCTTTTTTTCTAATTGCCCCTTTTTCGTATTTCCTCCATGATCGTGATAATGACTTCACCTGTGTGCTAGAAGCAGCTGATCTCTATTTGAGTTGACCCTTGACCTCTCTGCGTTCTCATCTTGTACTGGGTTATTCGTGTACCACCCTATACATTTGATAACTTTGAATATGCTGTAATAATGTGTTGTAATTTTAGGTAGTGTTGAACCGAAAGCTTAAAAACATAATAAATAAGTAAATAGATGAATGAATGAATACATAAATAATAGTAATAAAGAAACAAATAAATAAACCAAAAAGCAAACAGACAAACATGACAGTTTATATGAGAACATCATCTGGAAGTTTTAAAATTACGGGTCAGCTGCATATTAAAATTACTTTCATGAAGGTTGTTCCAAAAATGTATCATAAATAAGAGAAAGGAAATGTACAAGTTTTTAAATAAATTACTATTTGTTCAGAGGGAAAAAAAAGAATTGAAGAATTCCCTTTTGATGCCGTAATCCTGAAATGTATTTCAAATCTATTTAATATTTTGCAGAATAAATTATGGCTTTTACTGTTTGGGGTCAGTAAGATTTTTTGTTATGTTTTTGAGAAGAAGCCTTTTCTGCTTACCAAGGCTCAATTTCTTTGATCAAAAATACAGTAAAAATGCAGTAAAAATAGAAATATTATTACAATATAAAATATCTGTTTTCGATGTGAATATCTGTTAAACTGTAATTTATTTCTGTGATCAAAGCTGAATTTTCAGCATCATTACTGCAGTCTTCAGTGTCACTTGATCTTCAGAAATCATTCTAATATTGCTGCTAAAGAAATACTTCTCATTATTATCAGTGTTATAATGCTGCTGAATATTTCTGTGAAAACTGATAGTTTTTTTCAGGATTCTTTGATAAATAGAGTTCAGAAAATAACTTATGATTATTATATTGTTTGTAACTATGTAACGTGTTTAATGCTATTTTTGGTCAATTTAATGCATACTTCCTGAATAAAAGTATGAATTTCTTGAAATTGTTGAACAGTATGTACTGAAATGACCCGTGTTATTAACTCTTTTGTCTGTGGAGAAATTCACAATGACGAGGGAGCAAACAAGCGTTCACTGTACATTACTAATAGTCATAAGTTCTTGTAATTAACAATACGCATTAGCATAAGCTCAGGCTGAGATATTAACGTCTCACAGGTTCAGTGCTAAACTTCAAACTGCTCCTTTGAAAATGAGTGTGTGAACAAACAAATAATTGGGACGTGGTAAAGACTGCGCTCTCAGTGGAAATATCCCGCAGCGCGTCGCAGCAGCGTAATTAGATTATTTATATCATCGGCCTGTGCTAAACTGATTAGCACACATGCTACCTCTCCTGCCTAGGTGACTAGTTATCATCCCACCAGTTCATAATAAGCTTGTGCTTAGGTTAGCCTATTAGCGCTAAAGCATGGTATTAGCAGGCTATGATCTGTTTGTCCGTCAGTGTTAAACACTAAACAGGCTAGCGTGTCAAACAACAGAACGGCAGAAACGTAAACCCTTCATTAGAATGCAGCTAATCCAACGCTGCCTGCTGAAATAACGCCAAATATTAGCTCAATCAGACACCTCTCAACCAGGATCATTACTATAGCTGCACTAGCATTTAGCTTGTAAACAGGACGCACGTAAGATTCAAAGTACTCTTAAAAGTGACAATCACAAAGAGTCTAAGCTGCATGCAGGAGTGTCATATAGAGCTGCTTTTCTCCAATCTCATGCTAAATTTGCAGAGACGGCCATATTGTAATTGAGACACTGCAGTAAATCAGTATTTTTTATCTTGTTTTCAGTGAAAATTCCTAAACATCCCTAAACCAGGATGGATTTATAAAATAATAATAATAATAATAAATTGTGTGATGATTTCAGAATCATTTTCAAAGTATTTTATTTTTAAAATCTGATAATACTTTTGGCAATACTACACTGAAAAAAAAATATGTAGGAACAATTTTTAAGGTAAAAAGGAAAAATATTGAAATAACCATGACATTTTGAAGTAGAAAAAATTAAATAGGATTTTCTTGTAAAAAAAAAAGCAGTCTAAAAATTTTTGTTTTATTTACAACTTAGATCATATTTATTCATTTGTTCATTCATTAGTTCACACCTTGGCTACAATTATTTAAGGTATAATGCATTACATCGTATATTAGACTTTTTACTGAGAAATCACTAGTAAATTTCACAAAGAATTATAGAGAATTAAATGGGAATTAAATTACACACACACACATATATATATATAAAAAAAAAAAAAAAAAAAAATATATATATATATAATATATATATAGATAGATTTTTTTTACAGTGTAAATGAACAAAGGCAAGTAAAGTGGTTACTGTTTTTTGGTGTGTGGTGTGTAAGTATACACAGAAACTAAATGGCCCTTCCATCAGAAAAACTCACATTATTTAAGTTATAGAATATGTATATTATATTTAATCAATTATTTATTTGTTATTTTTATTTTTTTACAATTTTGTTTTCAAGTAAAAGTTTATTATTTTATTTATTTATTTTATATGATTCTGAAAGTGATTTTGTTGCAGGATTCTGTCTTGACATGAAGAGAGCCGCCTGTTCTTCTTCAGAACAGCCTCTTCTGCCACAGAGGGCCACAAAATAAACTGTTTACGTCACGCCTGCCCTCCATAACTTTGTCTCTTTAGGAGAGGACGCACTCAGGGGACGAACCAACCGGAATGGGAGTGGAGATTAAAGAGACAGCGACTCAGAGCTGAAGGAGGAGACAAACTCTGAGGACACATATGAAACTAAAAGACACACAAGGAATTTCAATGAGGGATGACTAACGGCCTACTTTTTGCTTTCTAGGCTGTGAGGTATGCCAATAACATTGTTTTGAAGCAATGGTAAGCGTTTTTTTGTTTTAGAATACCACACATAAAATGTTCTTACTACTATGTAATGTCTGATATGTACTGTATATTATATTTTATAGTGCATACGGCCAAAAAATACGGCTCACAAATCAGCCCAACACATTACCCTTTTATTCAGAAAGGCTGCATTGAATTGATCAAAAGTGATACTAAATACATTTATAATGTTATAAAAGTTTTTTTTTTTTTTTTAATAAACTCTGTTCATTTGAACGTTCAAGTTACAAAAAAATGTATCATGGTTTCCACAAAAATACAATGTTTCCATCACTGATAATAATAAGAAATGTTTCTTGAGCAGCACATCAGCATAATTTCTGAAAGACTGGAGTAACGATGCTGAAAATTCAGCTTTGATCACAGGAATAAATTACATTTAACAGATATTCACATAGAAAACCGTTTTAAATTGTAATAATATTTCACAATATTACTGTTTTACTGTATTTTTGATCAAATAAATGCAGCCTTGGTGACATAAGGGACTTCATTCAAAAACATGAAAGAATCTTGAAGACCACAAACTTTTGAACAGAATAATTTATAAGTTCTCATTATTTTAATGAATTTGGATGTTTTTAGTAATTCCCATTATTGTATTTTATTATTGTACTATTTTGTTATTATTAGCACACATTAAAGGCATTACAAGAAATACAACCACTGTATATAAAATTTTTTTCAATGTAAATCAAAATAAAATAATGTTAATACATTTTCACAACACTACAATGAAGTAACTCCACTCTTTCTCTTTTCCCCAAGCGAGTTTTTTTTTTTTTTTTTTAAATCTTTTTAAAAACCTATGGCCTTACAGCTCTCTAAAAAAAATAACAAATAAAAAACAGTTTGATCAATGCATTTTCTCCATGCTAGATTTTCACTGTAGTAATAACCGATAACTCCAGCAACCAGCTCCCTGTCATCTGAGCCTGTCTCGCTCCAGAGTGCCTGAGAACGAAACCAGAGTATTTTGTTTCTCTTCTGCAGTCTGTAATTTTGTTTTGATATCCACCTGCTGTCACCACTCTTGTGCATCATCCTTTACATGTACCGTGCAAGTGTCGGGTGGGGGATAATGGCTCCCCCAACCGCATGTAAATACAACCACCACAATGAAAAGACGAGAACAGGGGAAAAAAGCAGAAGTGCAATTTGCCTGAACAGAACCACAAGTGGCTTTCTATTGAATAATACATTCTCCACCCCAGAGTGCCCATTTGCTTCCTGAGCTTTCTCGTTATTATGAAAGAAAAGGCGTTCGGGCTCTTGGAGCAGGATGTGGGCTTTGGCTGGCCCTGGATCGCAGGAGCTGCTCGGGCTTCAGTACGTGAGTGTTACTCGGTCTCCGGGGACTGGGAGCTGAGAGGATTAAATGGATGGCATATCAGTACAAAATTCAGATCAAAAGGCTAAGTTGGGCCAGTTAAAGGGTTGTGGCCCTGAAGACCAAAGGGATTTCAAAGCCTCCTCGTTTAACAGAAACCCTTTTTTATCGGCTGCCACCCATCGTGTTGGATGTTGAAGCATGAAAATGGTCATATAGATAGAGCTTTGTTTTAGGCTTTGTGTATATACGTGGAGAGGCAAGTATACAAATTCACGACCAATTTGGCAACACGTAAAATAGTTACATATTGCCATGAAAAAGATTTTATGTAATATAATAGTTATTACCATATAATATAGTAGTAATCATCTTGTAATATAGTAGTAATAGATTGATAGCAAGTGATTTTTACGAAAATATATGATTTTTAGCAACAAAATAAAAATCACACATTTTATATCCTCCAGTGAAAATAGTAAGTCTGTTATCTGAAAAAGTAATTGCAATGCCTTAAAAAGATGCATGAGTCCAGCTATCATTCATATCCATAAGCAAAAACAGTGCAAATGACAATATTTAATCATTAACCCTCACGAACAATAATAGTAGGCATGCTTAACTTAGCAAACACTACTTATACTTGTGCTGTAAAAGGTATCATACATATGCTGTTAGTTAATAAAGATGATATTGCTAGATTTAATTAGGGTGACATAAAGGCTGTAGCATTCCTACAGCTCCGGGCCCCGGCTCATGTTGTTCTACATGTCTGACCTGTGGGTCACCTGCTGGTCACCACTAATCCTCATGTTAATGCCAACGACAGGAAGTGAGAGAAGGCTTTCACTGCTTTCCTCTGTTTGCAGTACTTGGAATGATTTAAACTACTTCCTCTGTGAGACACAATGACACAAGGCTGTTCAGCCTGACTGCACCTTGGCTTAAAAGTACATATTCAGGCCTCAACTGACTAGTTGCTCCTAATACTCCAAACAGAGCATTATTTCTAGACTCTAGATTAGGGATGGATTCGTAAGAATTCTATTCTGCTTTTGATTTTGATTCCAATCCACAATTCTGATTACTATTTGCACTAAACAAAAATACTAAATGATAAGCTCTATTGAATACAACAAAACTATTCTAAATGTGTATCTCTTTCATCCGAACAATCAGTCTGTAACTATACTGATTTAGTTCTCAAAAGCTTAAGCACTCATACATATTAAGTCAATTGATTAAAAAAATGATAATTTAAAAATTTTAACCACTTCCATTCTGTTGTGGTACATTTTTCAAGAAAATCTAATTTCATTTTTACGTTATGGCGAAATGGTAGGTGATTTTGTATGAATTCGAATGCTTTGATTTACGATTTTTAGGGGGAAAAGTTTGCTATAGTGTACACCTCTAAACATAACACTTAGTGGGGCATAGATCATACTAAAACGTACAAATGACACTGTATGAATGCTTGCGAATTTGCATACGAATTTCGTAAAATAGTTACGAATTGCAATGAGATTATGATGGAACGGTCCCTCACTTACTCTACACTACAAACATTCTGTAAAACAATGTCAGTGAATGAGATTGTACGAATTCATACAAATTTGCCTACCAATTTGCCAAAATGCTAAATAAAAATACATAAATAAATATATTTAAATAAATATACTAAATAACCTTAAAATTGACAATTATTTATTGTCATTTCGACCTACATAATATGTATTTTGCCATGACTCTGTATATTTAGCGGTACAGTGCTGCCACTGAAAAGAAATTATAGACATGTATTTGATTAAAGCAACCAGTGGAAATAACAATCTTCTGCAGCTGATATTGCTATCTAATCTCTCTCCCACCCCGTTCAGTATGGCATAAACCTCATCACTGCTGATTCTGGACTTGTTTCAGTGTTGGATTAAAATGTTTATCAATTATCACTCCCATCAGGAACGAGCACTCCATTCGCTCTCTCACTAATTGAATCATTGAATAATTTCTGCTTCCTTACGAGATGCAGGCATTTGCAAACAGCGCCATTCCATTTCCTCTAGAGCCTTCTTGATTGCCAGATATGTTTATTAATTTTCCCGACCCTTGGTGTTTGGAGGCAGCACAGAGAACTGTCTCACCATCTCACCAGGAGATCTCTCTATTACAGATAAACGGGGACACAGGAGAGGGAAAAAAATAATTAAAAAAATTAAGAGCTCCCCAACTGAGAAAATGTGTTCCAACCTTGAATGGGGGGAGCTGTGTGGAAAAGAGGCAGGGGGTGAAGACATGGCAAAACAAATGCTGTTAAATTGACTTGTCGAGAGAGAGACAAATGTTTGGACTATAATGTGTGAAATTCGATAGGTGTGCCGAACAACACCGTCCCTGCCAGCACGTCACTAACAATCTGCTCTGAGTGTTAGATGCAGATAACTCCCCGATATTCATCCAAGTCTATCTGTCTGTCCTGTCTATCTATCTATCTATCATCTAGCTATCTATCTATCTGTCTATCTATCATCTATCTAGCTATCTTTCTGTCTTTCTGTCTGTCTGTCTGTCGGTCTGTCTTTCTGTCTGTCTGTCGGTCTGTCTGTCTGTCTGTCTGTCCTGTCGTCTGTCTGTCTGGTCCTGTCGGTCTGTCTGTCGGGTCGGTCTGTCTTTTCCGTCCGTCCGTCCGTCCTTCCGTCCGTCCATCCATCCATCCATCATCATCTGTCTGTCTGTCTGTCTGTCTATCTATCTATCTATCTATCTATCTATCTCTCTATCTTCTATCTATCTTCTGTACCGTCCCGGCGTCACCGGCTGTCTGTCTGTCTGTCGTCTTTCTGGGGGCTTCTATCTGTTTGTCCTATCTTCTATATATTAAGCTATTTTCTATCTCTAGCAGAATTCCATATAAGGCCTTTATATAGTGTTGCGTCACTATTTGTTTTGATTAATTTACTGGCCTTAGAACTGTACATATTCATTCATTCCAATTTATTTGTATAGTCTTTTTCACTATTGCAAATCTGTTGCAAAGCGCTTTACAGAAAAATTTAGTTTCTATAAAAACATTATGTTTAGTACTAGCTATCAGTGGTGACTATCTCCATTTTATTCCATATGGCAGAAAATGTATGGTAAAATCGCACATTAAATCCAGGAAAGTATGCGGGCCACAAGGATCTGTCCCAGGTCCTCTGTTATTTTCAATATGCATGTTGCCCCTTTGTAATATTATTAGAAAATACGGGATTAGTTTCCGTTGTTATGCTGATGACACTCAACTATATATCTCAACAAGACCAAATTAAACTTCTAAATTATCTAAGCTAACGGAGTGTGTTAAAAATGTAAAAGATGACCAATAATTTTCTCCTATTAAATTTGTATAAGACAGAGATATTACTTATTGGATCAAAAAACAGTACACAGAATCTCTCAGATTATAATTTGCAACTAGACGGGTGTACTGTTACTTCCTCTACAGTCAAATAAGTCCAATAACTAGTGACGTGACATGTGGCCAAGTAGGTGACCCATACTCGGAATTAGTGCTATGCATTTAACCCATCCAAAGTGCACACACACACAACAGTGAACACACACACACCATGAACAAACACCCAGAGCAGTGGGCAGCCATTTATGCTTCGGCGCCCGGGGAGCAGTTGGGGGTTCAGTGCCTTGTTCAAGGGCACCTCAGTCGTGGTATTGAAGTGAGAGAGTGCTGTACCTTCACTCCCCCCACCTACAATCCCTGCCAGTACGAGACTTGAACACACAACCTTTGGGTTACGAGGCCAACTCTCTAACCATTAGGCCACGACTTGCCCCTTGGTGTTATATTAGATAGCATCTTGTCTTTTGAAAATCATATTTCCCCTGTTACAAAACAGCATTCTTCCGTCTTAGAAACACTGCCAAGCTACGAAACATGTTACCTGTTTCTGATGCAGAAAAGCTAGTTCATGCATTCATGCACTGCTAGGTGATTGTCCTGCATCTTCAATAAACAAGCCACAGGTAGTCCAAAATGCAGAGGCTAGAGTCCTTACCAGGTCAAGAAAATGATCATATTCCGCCAATTTTACAGTCTCTGCACTGGTTACCTATTAAGTTCCGTATTGATTTTAAAATATTGCTACTGACCTATAAGGCCCTAAATGGTTTTGCTCCGGCGTACCTAACTAGTCTCGTACCCCTCTACAATCCATCACGCTCCCTAAGGTCGCAAGATTCTGGACTTTTGGTAGTACCTAGGTTAGCAAAGTCTACTAAAGGAGGTAGAGTCTTTTTCACATTTGGCTCCCAAACTCTGGAATAGCCTTCCTGATAACTTTCGGGGTTCAGACACGCTCTCTCTGTTTAAATCTAGATTAAAGACAAATCTCTTTGGCTAAGCATTCAAATAATGCATCTCGTAATCTTGTACTTTAGTTATATCTGATCAAATGCACATTAACATTTTTTTGCTTGGGTTGAACGCATAATTTCTTGCTTAGTTGGAACAGCAGCTACATACTTTTGGCCATACAGTCTATGCACAAATAATCACAATGCAGAGATATATACGTATATTAAAGTCATGTATAAACTACTGAATTGTACTGAAGGCACAGCACTCATTCACCCTGCATAATCATCTACAGTGTACTTTGTAGTAAACTCTATCTTCCCTGTTTGCCAGTCTCCTTATTCAACCCTCATGCTTCAGAAACTCCTGGAGTTAATCAGCTGTAGCCGCTGCACTGATGACCGTGATGA
Source organism: Sinocyclocheilus anophthalmus (assembly GCA_018155175.1). Taxonomy (NCBI): domain Eukaryota; kingdom Metazoa; phylum Chordata; class Actinopteri; order Cypriniformes; family Cyprinidae; genus Sinocyclocheilus; species Sinocyclocheilus anophthalmus. Next base: position 34,154 of record JADLZN010007558.1, read on the forward strand.
TGTTGATGATGATGATGCTACTTAGATGAGGAATGTATCCCAGCAATCAAAGCTCTCAGTGGAGTGTGGTGAAACTGTCAGCACAGGGTTATTGGACTATTGCTTTAGTGACATGAGCCAATGGAGCTCAGAGCTCAGGTGGACAATGTGCCACTATATTCCTGCAGCTCTCTCTGTTCATCGCCGTAACTGTTGTGATTACAACAAGAGACCTCAGATCAGCACAAGAGGTGCAAACACATTTCAAGTGGCAACCAGTCAATGTTTCCACATTCCCTTAAGAAGATATACTTGTCTTTAAGAACCAGGATCAATCAGTCAACATGTCTTGATAAACTGTTTTATTCGATTGTGTTTTCAAATGGCAGAAAAGAAAACACTGACCTGCACATAAAGAATTCCAGGTGATATGAGAAAAAGAGGGTAAGAGAGAGAATATATGTGTGCTGGGAAATTTAAAAACAACTTTTACCCATAAGCCATTCAGCTAACAGTGTATGAGAGAGAAGATCACTGGTTTAAGATGGAACTGGGCGCTTGGTGCTGCGAGGACTCAGATATGTAATTTTGAGGCAAAAGCCTAGTAATAGTGAGTGTCTCACATCACAAACCTCCTATCGCGAGGCTGTGAAATTCGCAGCTTCTGTGTCTTGAATCCAATTTATCACTGTTCTAGGATGTCCTGTAGATACATTCTTCAATTATGTCTTCCTTCTTTAATGTGCCAACAGTAAATCAATATTTAGTCAACCAATGTAATTGCCCCTCGAGAAATAAAAAAAAAAAATCAAAGAGGAAAGAAATTGTCCTCAGGCCTGTTGAAAATTTGCATTTTTTTACTGTACACTTAGGGCAGCTTCTGCGATTTGACGCAACAGTTACAGCTGCTGAATCTTGGTTTTTAGAGAAGCACACAGGTTTCTGAAAATGGAGATCCAGTTGTATTGTTTTAAACAACATCACTGCTTTAGATTTAAGAACTTATTGCATCTCAGAGGTTAAACTCTATTTTATAATTGTTAGTACAAGTTGTGTAATTGTGAATTTAGAACTAACTTAAGATTTAACCATTGGAAAACCGAGTGTAAATATACAATGTTGAAATATTGTTAAATAATGTGTCAAGAACATTTCAACAAAAACTAAAGAAATAAAAATCCTCTTCAAAGAACGTAATTCAATATAAATAACATCTAAAAAATTATATCAAATTTATATCATGCCAAGTTTTGACATCAATGACATCAAATGCCATTGATTATTGCATTTCAACTTTTGAATATGTAAGAATTTCTTAAATTTGGGTCTGTTAAACATAAAAAAAACTAGCGTATGACTTTAGAAAACTAAATATAGTGTACAGTAATACATATAAAATTCATATAATACTTTTATAATATTTTTGTGTTGTTTTTAGTCCTTTATGGAGTTCAACAATGGTAGTCCCCATTTATTTTCAATTATTTTGTGTAATAGGGAAGAACAAAGTCTTTTCACATTTGTTTATAATTACATATTCAATTTTCTGAACTCCTGAACAATACTTTAAAAATTTAGCTTTTAAATTTATTGCTCAAAATTGGACATTGAAGACAACAGCATACTGATCATGTAAAGGTTAGAAAGCATTGAAGATATGAATAATAAATTAATTCCAAATGAAATTGCCACAGTGTTTGCTTATATGCCCGCGCCTTGAAAAAACATTTTGTTTATATATATATATCGATCTTATATATACTATATAGTAATATATATAATATATATATACTATATATATATTATATAAAACAAAAATATAACAGTAAAATAAAAAGAATCTTCAAAAGTTCTCTACTTTATTTAAAATAAATATCTCTTTTAAGAATAAAATATACTATGCAACAAACTAATCGAGCTACATTATTTAATTTTAATAATAACAGGACTTTTTAAAATAAGAAAATGTATATTTAAATTTTTTTTTAATCCCTGTTTCCTTCATTTTGCCCATGTGAGATAAAGGCTAATTTAGTCTGATTTAAAAAAAAAAACAAAAGACATGCAGGGGGGAGGGGTTTCATCCGTTAGGATCTTGCTTATCCAGCTTCGTTGGGTAAGAAAGCATTGCTGTCTGGTAGACAGCTCAGGTAGTTTTGTTGGGCCCCAGCCTGCAAACCGATGCCAAGAAACCTAATCCTATTAATAAAACAAAATCAAAGCAAACACGACAGTGCTAACCTCTATGCACCCTCCTTGCTCGACCCAAGCGCTCAGTGGAATCTTAAAAGCCAGTCCTGAACAAGCTCTGACTGAGCATTTTCAAAACATTGCGTGCCGCGGTGATACCCAGAGTAGATTCAGATGTGTGACACATTTAAACGCACACCTAACAGACATCTGTGTGTACGTGTGTGAATATAAACGGCACACTAAACCATGGAAAATTAAATAAGTAACATGGAAACATAGATTTGTAATGTACATATAATCTGGTGCATCAACTATACATCTGAAGAGTATTTGACAAATTGAGTACATATTTTCCTTCTAGCCGACAGTATTTGAAATACCACACCCAAACAGTCCTAATCCTTGCGGTAAAAGATCAGACGGTTTCATGTCAGACTCTTTCAAATGTATGCAAACAAGTCCAGTTGAAACTAGTCAAGTTCAACACTAGAGTAGAGCACATATGAAAAGATAAGCCAGCCTTAATGGCGTAAACTCAGCCCTCGTGTGCTATCAGCGTCAACTTCTTGAAATAGTTCACGGTAGATAGAGAGAGCATATCTCACTGTCTGTTCTGTTGTGTGCTCACCATCGGAGCAGTGAAAACACAGGAATGTTTCGGAAAGTTTCACTTGTTGAAATGCAATGACAGTCCGAGCAGAATCATTGAGCAAATCACTTCAGCTTGTGTGGAAAACTGCATGGAACCGGGAACTGGAGTCATAGAAGTCAAGAGGGGAAAAAAAACAGACTGAACAAAACATCTAGAATTACTCATTTTTAAAGCCGTTAAAATTATAAAGATGAAGAATAAGGAATCGTTCACTGAAGAATTTTTTTATTTTTTGTATTATTGCATAAGTACTGAAATGTACATGATTCAAAGAAATCATTCAGTGCCCTCATCCTTCATGCCACCCAATATAGAGGAGTTTGTTTTCTTCTCAATTTGGAGAAATGTAGCATTGCATCAGGTCTCAGCAATGGATGCTCTGCAGTGAATGGGTGCCGTCAGAATGAGAGTCCAAACAGTGCTCTGGAGTGCGTATCATCACAATAATTCCCACGGCGTAATCCCCACACACCACTCCAGTACATCAGTTAATGTCTAGTGAAGTGAAAAGAAAGAAAACCATAATAAAGATGTTTTTACCTTCAAGTTAACCTTCAAAACCAACACTTCTAACCAAAATACAAGTCCATAATCCATAATAACACTCCTCCAGTGAAGTCATCTGTCTGAATCAGAGAGAAAATGCCCAGATCAAGCTGCATTACAGAAAATGTGGGTTGCTTTGGATGAGAGAGGCACAAGGAGAATGGACTTTTTTCACTGAGAAGGTTAATATGGATATGACTCGTATTTAGTTAAAAATTTCTTGATGATGACTTTGTTTCTTACAAACCGCACTTTCACTTGCTCAAGACATTAGCTGAATGGACGGAGTGGCCGTTGATTGTTGTGATGTTTTTTATCAGCTGTTTGTATTCTCATTCTGACGGCACCCATTCATCCATTGCTGAGACACTGATGCAAAGCTACATATCTCCAAATCTGATGAAGAAACAAATCCATCTACATCTTGTGGGGGGGGGGGGAGGCGATGCGTGAAGATGAGACGTTTCAGCAAAATGTTATTTTTGGGGTGACCTATTATTTGACATGAATTGAACCGGCTAAAAACAAATATCTTAATCAAATACTTTGGAGAATAAAAATATTCATAATGACCCCTTTTAACGCATATGATAATTGCTCTTACTGGCCTCAAACTGTGGGGGTTTTTTTAATTGGGCTGACAAATGTTTTTAGTTGGTTAGTTAGGATGGGGGATTTTACTAATAGCTAACGAAATATAATCTAACATAAAGGCTTGGTAAAGATTTGTTACTTGTTTTTTGTTTTTTTTTTTTTTTGTGGAAAAAAAAAATGTGCATACTCTGACATCTTACACAAATACTCTTACATTGTAAAATTGGTCATAATGGTCGAATATTGCACGTTTTGTCTCTAAACATACAAAGTAATGTATTGTAAACATTATGTGCAAAACCTACAAAAGGCTTGTTGTTGCACGATGGAAGAACATCTATGTGATGATCTTTCAAAAGTTTTGTAACAATTTATTTTTACAGCATTCGGGTTACACTGCTACATGTACTTATTATAGTCACTAACAGTGATTATGCCTAATTCCATTCACCCAAACCCTTCCTCTATAGTAAGTAAATGTAGTTAGTTAATATTACTCAGTACTTAAATGCATATTTACACTGTAACAAGGACACATTAAAGCAAAGTGTAACCAAAATTATGTTGTTGTTGTTATGTTTAGTGAAAAGAAAAGATATTATAGAGATGCCACATACCGTTTTCTCTTTCATATTAGTTTATACGTAACTAGTTAATATAGTTTAGCATGATATAACAGCCTGCACTAAATGTAACCCATTTTAAACACATAATTTAATAATTTGACACACTTACTCAAATTTCATTAAAAACATGAGCAGTAAAAACTAGAGTAGTAGAACTGAATCACAACGTTTATTTTCAGGTCTCTAACCATTTCTTCCCATCAGGCCTTCTGTTGGCAGTCTAATGCAAACATTTGATGTTAGATCTGGTGTCTCTTCCTCTTTTCACGCAAAAGAATTTCACGACAGTGAACAGATTAGATGTGTGCTATCTCTGCTCGCCTACACTGTTGCTTGCTGGAGGAACACCTGCTAAAAGACAGATTCAGCTGGACCCCAATGAAAAGCATGAAGGCCGTGAAAATCGGCTTTTGTCTTATCTAATGAATATGTCCTTATGGTGAGAAAGTGCATAGGGCTTGGGCCCTGGAGGGGTGCTGAACCGTCCCGCACATGAGGAGGGAAGTGTGCCTTTGTAAAAAAGTTGGCGTATGGGGGAGTCTCCACATGTGATGAAGGAAGTGGTAATTAATGGATAGTGAGTGACTCTCTGTGAATGGGATGCTGACAATAGAGAAACGTTAAAGCTGAGTTTGAAAGGGAAAGTGGAAAGTTCAAAGATGGCCGCCGCCGCTCGCAAAGCCCCCATGATCCTCTCTGCCCTTGCCTTTATGATCAGCTGTAGAGTTTGTTTTGTGCCCGTGGGGATCTGACAATAGGGTTCATTTGATGCAATTTTACTAAGTCGCCGATAAATTTGGTCAAATTTAAATCAATAGTTGATCAAAGAATGAAATGACTCACCCTCGTGTTGTCTTACTTTCGGAAAAAAGCAAAAGGAAAAATTCTGTAGAATGTACATGCGGAATGATCATTTGTGTACAATTAAACTATAACTTTAAGCATGATTAATTTCGATTGACCATTTAACAATGGTGCTACAGTTATACAGTCATCATATTTAATGCAGCACATTTCAAATCATCTCAGTGGACTTCATTTACATAATTTACGGGCAATTTGTTGGTAAAACTATTTATAAATCAAAATTGATTTGTACAGAAATTTGTTCTGCTTGCATTTCATGAATGGGGCTTATTGAATAGATAATCTCATTTCTCAAATTAAGTTACAGAAATCTACTTGTTTCCTTTTATGTTATTTCATCCAACACATTATTTTTACTAAAACTAACAGCGTCTTTGTACATTTATGTCCAAGACAAGCTTTCCAAACAACTCCCCTTCATGGGCTTTATGTATGTATTTGTATATTTATTTATTTAACTAAATGAAACAAAGATCATTGGAGGATATTTTACAAGAAAATACAATTTCAACGTTTCTACTTCAAGATTTCATGTTTGATGTGTTTCCTGACAGTAAACTTTATAGTTGCTGTCCTCAACATTTTTGTAGTGAGGAAGAACACATTAATGTCTAAACTTAAAAAAGTTGTGTTACATTTTGTTTTTGTTTGATCATTGAACCTTAAGTGCATCTTGGTTGGCGGTGCTGTCCTTGTTTAACAAAAACTAATGATTTAAAAAAATATATTATTTGAAATACACGGAATAATATAAATATAAGTATTTGTGACAACTTTAAACTTCCTAACTAAATTTAAATGGGGTCTAAGGGCAGGCAGTAACTAAATAAGATGAAGTACTAAACTGAAATAAACATGAAACCTAATGAGACTTTTGCTATATATATATACCCTGTATAATAATATATATATATATATATTATAATATATATATATTATATATATTATATATATATATATATATAAGGTGCATCCAATAAATTAGAATGTTTTGGAAAAGTTCATTTATTTCAGTAATAAAACTCAAATTGTGAAACTCGTGTATCAAATAAATTAATGCACATAGACTGAAGTAGTTTAAGTCTTTGTTTTTTTTTTAATTGTGATGATTTTGGCTCACCTTTAACAAAAACCCACCAATTCACTATCTTAACAAATTAGAATATGGTGACATGCCAATCATCTTATCAACTCAAAACACCTGCAAAGTTTTTCTGAGCCTTCAAAATGGTCTCTCATTTTTGGTTCACTAGGCTACACAATCATTGGGAAGATTGCTGATCTGACAGTTGTCCAGAAGATAGTCATTGACACCCTCCACAAGGAGGGTGAGCCACAAAAGTTCATTGCTAAAGAAGATGGTTGTTTACAGAGTGCTGTATCCAAGCATGTTACAGAAAGTTGAGTGGAAGGAAAAAGAAAAAGATGCACAACCAACCGAGAACAGGTTATTGGACAATCTGACTACTGTATGACCCAGACCTGAGGATTGTCAAGCAAGATCGATTCAAGAATTTGAGTTAACTTTACAAGGAATGGACTGAGGCTAGGGTCAAGTCATCAAGAGCCACTACACACAGACGTGTCCAGGAATTTGGCTACAGTTGTCGTATTCCTCTTGTTAAGCCGCTCCTGAACCACAGACAACGTCAGAGGCATTTTACCTGGGCTAAGGAGAAGAAGAACCGGACTGTTGCCCATGGTGGTCCAAAGTCCTCTTTTCAGATTTTTTTTGTATTTCATTTGGAAACCAAGGTCCCTAGAGTCTGGAGGAAGGGTGGAGAAGCTCATAGCCCAAGTTGCTTGAATTCCAGTGTGAAATTTCCGAAGTCAGTGATTATTGGGGTGTCATGTCATCTGCTGGTGTTGGTCCATTGTGTTTTTTTAAAACCAATGTCACTGCACCCTTTTACCAAGAAATTTTGGAGCACTTCATGTTTTCTTCTGCTGACCAGCTTTTTGAAGATGCTGATTTCATTTCCAGCAGGATTTGGCACCTGCCCACTCTGCCAAAAGCACCAAAAGTTGGTTAATGACCATGGTGTTGGTGTGCTTGACTGGCCAGCCAACTCACCAGACCTGAACCCCATAGAGAATCTATGGTGTATTGTCAAGAGGAAAATGAGAAATAAGAGACCAAAAAATGTAGATGAGCTGAAGGCCACTGTCATAGAAACCTGGGCTTCCATACCACCTCATCAGTGCCACAAACTGATCACCTCCATACCACGCCGAATTGATGCAGTAATTAAAGCCAAGGAGCCCTTACCAAGTATTGAGTACATGTAGAGTAAATTAACATACTTTCCAGAAGTCCAACAATTCACTAAAAATGTTTTTTTTATTGGTCTTATTAAGTACTCTAATTTGTTGAGATAGTGAATTGGGTGGGTTTTTGTTAAATGATTTATGCCAAAAAGCCAAAATCATCACATTAAAAGAACCAAAGACTTAAACTACTTCAGTCTGTGTGGATTGCATTTATTTAATACTGAGTTTCACAATTTGAGTTGAATTACTGCGATAAATGAACTTTTCCATGACATTCTATTTATTGAGATGCACCTGTATATATATATATATATACTGTATATATACATATAATGTTAGCAAAGACATACGTGTGTGTGTGCGTGTTGTGAGAGAGTGTTGGTTGTGGGTGTGTGTGTGTGTGTGTGTGTGTGTGTGTGTGTGTTTGAGAGAGAGAGCGGAGTGAGTGTGTGGTGTGTGAGAAGACCAGAGAGAGTGAGTGTGTGTGTGTGTGTGTGTGGTTTGTTGAGAGAGAGAGTGTGTGTGTGTGTGTGATGAGAGAGAGAGAGAGTGTGTGTGTGTGTTTGTGTGTGAGAGAGAGAGAGAGAGCGAGAGAGTTTGTGTGTGTGAGAGAGAGAGTGGTGTGTGTGTGTTGTGTGTGATAGAGAGAGGAGCGCGAGCGTGTTGTGTGTGTAGAGTGTGTGGTGTGTGTTGGTGTTGGTGATTAGGTGAGAGAGGAGTGTGTGTGTGTGTGTGTGTGTTTGTGTGGTGTGTGTGCGAGGAGAGAGAGAGAGAGAGGTTTGGGGGTTGTGTGTGTGTTTTCGAGAGAGAGTGTGGTGTGTGTGTTTGTGAGGAGAAGCGAGCGAGCGTGTGTGTGTGTTTGTGTTGTGTTTGTGTTGTGTGTGTTTGTGTTGTGTGTGTGTGTGTGTGTCTATGGTATTTTTGCAGGCATTATGTTAATTATATATATGTTGTATCACTCTATATACAATTAGATCCTTAATCTCTATTTATCATAGAAGACAAACATACTAAAATATTTCACACTTGAGCCCGAAATGAGTTTCATAGGTATGTGGTACTCAAAGCATTAGTTAAAGAGATGGCGATTCATGCAGATATTGTTGATGAAAGCGGTAGGTAGAAGGCATTTGTTGTTACTGTGCAAATGACAGCCTATTAATCGCTAATGTGATTGCGCCATTGCAGACAAAAACCCAAACAACGGGCTGCAGAATGTAATTTTAAACATTTCTACATGATTGATTCTCTCTTAATTATCACAGCTCAATATTATGTGAAGTCCACTGTTGCTAAATAGGTTAATTTCAACTTTGACAAAAATAACACAAACAAAAACAATACAAACATTTCCCATATATACACCCTGCAATGTACAATTTCATATTTGCCTCGTCTTATGATACAGCTCTTGCTGCAAAACTCGGTGCTGTCACACACGCCGTTTAAACATTCACACGCACTGTACGTATATGGGTGCTGTGAGCTGTCAGAGGGTGCTCTGTGTGTGGGTGTGTGTGGTTGTGTGTGTGTGTGTGTGTGGTTGTGTTTGTGTGTGTGTGTGTTCTGTGTTTGTGTGTGTGTGTGTTGTGTGTGTGGGTGTTGTGTGTGTGTTGTGTGAGTGCCAGGATGTAGGTTGGGATAGAGGGCAGTGTGGCTCCTGGTGGCCCGATCGAACAGACCTCCTGATTCCAGAATACACTGCAATGACCAGAGCTGATGAGTCTTTTTGGTATTGTCATGATGGATGAAATCTTAGCAGGTTGAACACAAAAAATGACACAAAATTTTATAAATAAATAATAAAACCCACCACAAACAAACAAATAATTAAAAAATTTAGTTTATTTATTTATTTATTTTAGATGATTTTATATTATTTCACTGTGCTGGTTCTGGCAATAAATAATAACCATAATCAAAAAATTAAATAACACCCAGAATTATTTTGTAAACTAAAGCATAAACCCAGACCAAACAGTGTTTTCAATACTTGAAATTAACAGTAGTAAAATAATAGTGTAAACTTTATTTATTTCAGCCTATAGTTGCAATATCCATTTCTGTTTCAAATTGAATTATAAAAAAAAAAAAACATAAAACTAAATAAAAATTATATAGATATTTAATTATATAATTATCAATTATTTAATTTATATTATTAAAAAAAACAATGACAAAAACAACAACATTAGCTGAATGAATTACACAGATTGCACTTGTTTATACATAACTGACCTAAAGGGACTGCTTTATTATTTGTTAAACTAAAATATTAAAATGTATTTTGTTAAAGTTAAATAAACTAAATAAACAGTAAAAAATAACTACTGAAGAAGAATAAGAAAAAAGCTAAAGTAATTACATTTACTAAATAAAGCTGCATAGAAATATTTAAATATTTTAATAAACATATGAAAAAAATATCTTTTATAAAAAACGTGATATTTGAAGTAATAAAATGACAAAAGCATATTAAATTACTAAAACTTTTTGTAAAATGTACTCCAAAACCATTTTTACAGTGAATAATCATACAAATAACAGTATTTAAAACAATAAAAATTGATACAATATAAAAAAATAAATAACATATTTAAAACTCTGAAACCTTTTCTTCATAAGAAATGCATTTCAAATCACTTTCTCCAAGACAAAAGCAGATAAGTGCTAGGTTAGCAAGATAGGCCTGAGGAACTGATCTCAAATATCCTGATATCAATATAATTAGGGTGCAAAGTTCAGTCCAAAGCTGTCGTGACCAAGTGTTTGCCATTCAATATGAAATACCAGCCTACTATTAATTAGGAATCAGGTCAGAGTTGTAAATGACCATCAACGACAATTCCTCAACAACAGCCAAACTGCGGCATGATGGGAATGTTCGCTGAAGTATCAACGCAACTAGACTTCTGAGGAGCGGCGAGAGCACAGCTTAATCACATTTAATTATGATTCCAACAAAGTATTACATGTATCTCTTTAATTACTAAGAGGAAGTTCAGTTTTATCCTTGAATCAAGTATCTAGGCCAAGATTCATTAACAGGCGCTGTCAATCAAGCACTAAAACAATGCGTAATTAAAAAATCAATTTAGCTGGGGGAAAAAAATGGAATCGGAGGACAGACAGAGGAATCAACAAAAGAAAGAGGAGACACTATTAAAGCCGGGACTGAAAGCTGTGTTTACTGCCAGCTGTCCTCATATTTGTCTTACTGTAGCGCTGCTGCTGCTCGATGGATTTTCAATCTCGTTTTCCAGCAGTTTCCAGCTTAATGAGTTTGACCTTGTAGCATAGGTTGATGCGCAAATACTCTATCACCTCACAATCATCTTTCAGTTACATAGAGGTGCTTTGCCTTGCATTCGTGCTGGTGGACGTGTCGCTCCATTCACGATAACGCTCTGTCCTTGTGTCTTCATGCACTCCTTCTGTCTTGTGTTTTTATAGTTCCAGGACATGATGTCTTTCTGAGCGTGCCATGTTTTAACTGAATGAATCCCTGTAGGTTATGCCATGCTTATTGTTTGCATATGGACTATAATTAACACATTGAAAGCCAGTTAGCTGCTTACCAATTTATAATTCAATTCAATTCAAGTTTATTTGTATAGCGCTTTTCACGATACAAATAGTTGCAAAGCAACTTTACAGAAAAATTAAGTTTCTAATATTTAGTGGTAGCTCATCAGTGGTGACTGTTTTCCCCCCCAGTTTTTCCAATTTCCATAGGGCAGAAATGTTGGAAAAATCATTAAAGACGTAATCAAAACGGCCAATGAACCTAGTAAAGGGTTAGTTCACCCAAAAATGGAAATTAGCTTGTGTTTTACTTACCCTCAAGGCATCCTAGGTGTATATGGCTTTTTTCTTTCAGACGAATCCAGTCAGAGTTATATTAAAAATTGTCCTGGCTATTGCAAGCACTATCATTGCAGTCAGCGGGTGTTGCAGTTGAACAGTCCACAAGTCATCAAATAAAGTGCATGCATCCATGATAAAAATGTCCCTCACATGGCTCCGGGGGATGAATAAAGACCTCCTGTAGCGAATCAATGCATTTTTATAAGAAAAATATACATATTCAAAACGTAATAATCACTTTCTTCACCTTCTGGTTCTGTCATACACTGAGCCGTTGCCTGAGGATGACGTACGTCGTCGGCGTTTGCGTGTTAGTGACGAATGCGGAGAGAGACCAAACAAACACCGGTCACTAATTAGAAGTAACAAACTAAGATTTTCCAAAGAAAATGTCTGAGATTTTCAATATAAACCAGAAGAGACGGATTTTCCTTTGGCTAAAGTCAGGAACTTTGCTCCTTTCTCCTATAACAACTCGCGAGACTAGCATATCTCTTCTCAGAGGCGCGCGCTCGCTCATACGTGCTTCTGTCATCCGCTCGGAACTGCTTCAGTGATGACAGATAACGGAAGTTAGAAAGTTTTTATACTTTGGAAATATGTATATTTTCTCTACAAAAACGCATGGATTCACTACAGAACGCCTTTATTCATCCCCGGAGCCATGTGAAGCACGGTTTATTGTGGATGCACGCATTTTATTTGACGACTTGTGGCCTGTTCAACTGCAACACCCGCTGACTACAATGAAACAGCTTAAAAGATCAAAGACAATTTTTAATATAACGCCGACTGGATTCGTCTCAAAGAAGAAATTCATATACACCTAGGATAGCTTGAGGGTGAGTAAAACACAGGCTAATTTTCATTTTTGGGGCTGACTAACCCTTTAACAACAATTTTATTATATGATGTCAATCAAATTATATCAAATGTGGTAGTTCTGTATGTTGTATCAGGGTTGGCATCATCTGAGGTCCTCTGAAGGGGTTTGCATCATCTCTTCTCAGGTGTTTCTGGATCCAGACTGAAGCTTGTGTAGTTCCTAGTTACCACGGGATGTCAATCCCAGCAGAAATAGAGAAACAAATAGAGACATAATTAGAGTAACTGGTGTTCCATTTAAGCAAAATTGATTTGTTTAACCCAACTAAAGAATAATAGGTACACTATAAAACAAAACAAAAAAACATCCCCTAACATGAGAGCTTTGGTGTCCATTTTTGGTAATTTTTTGGGGGGGGGAGGTGGTGGGGGACTAAATATAACATTTTAGGAAAGCTCTTTTTGAGGCCTCATTTTTTTTTGCAACCATAGCAATAATGGACTTGCGGGAGTTTAACACAAGAAATTTATACAAAATTATTTTCTGGAGGTTATTTTTAGTCTTTATTTTTACAAATGTAAAATAACTTTAAAATGACATAAAATACAGAATGTTCCTTCATTGTTATTTTTAGGTTTCATTTGCGCAACAATAACTATACAAAACGTTCTCTAATAGTTATTCTTAGGTTTTATATTCAAAACTATAAAATAATGTTCTAAAAATGTTGCAGGACAACCTAAATATAATTTATACAAAACATTCTCTAATGGTTATTTTTAGGTTTTATTTTACCACAACCAAACATTAAATAAGTAAAAGCTTTTACACCGTGTTCCCAATTGTTTCTTTTAGTGTTTCCGTTTATTTATTTTTTTTCAACCTAAATACCTTTTACGAATGTCCTTTCCTTTCCTTTCACTAAATGGTTTCTGAGAATGTTGCCATTAATTATTTTTTTTAGACAACCATAAAACGTTTCAGATTAAATATTTTTTTTTTTTTAATTTTTTTGATTATTTTTTACTATTTTTAGGATTTATTTTTACAACCATAAAATAACTTGTATAATAAGTTAAAATAAGTTTTTATATAAATACGTTTTTGAGACTATCTAAAAAAAATTACTTTCATTAACAAACTTTTTTTAGGATTAATTTTATTTTTTTTTACAAACTAAAATAATTTTTCGCAGAATTTTTCCTAGATTTTTTTTTTGTAATAACCTAAAAAGAACATGCTCTAATGGGTAGTTTTGAAGTTCTTATAGGTATTTTATACCCAAAAACTTCTGAACTTCCCCAAAACATTCTTGGGAGCCAGACATTGATGCTGAGTCTGTGTAACCCGCCCACCGCCAGTTTACCCAATTGTATTTCGTCACACCAGGTTGCCAGTTGGCGGAAAACATGGCACACCATTGTTGGACCTGTCTCGTGGCTGCAGTGAGAACTTTAGACATGAATGTGAAACTATTTATTAATTTTCTTCAGCAATGTGTTGTCGTCGGGGCAAGGAAAATAGTAAAAATAATAACTCCAGAGTGTGGATTTGTGGAGTAGTGGGCTTAGGTTTTCGGCATAACGGGCTTAACTGTGTGTTTTATGCATAAGTCATTGAGGCAGTCTCGTTTGAGAAAATAAACCATTAGATTTCAAAGTAAGAAATCAATTATAGTATTTTACACCTCACAATGAATAACAGTCTGTTTGATTCTGGTTACAACTGGGCCGCCTCAAAGTATGCGGCCGACAAATGCGACCTCCGGCGGACGCAGCAGCAGCCTCCGAAATAAGACGCAGATTCAGAGTTATAAAAATCCACATGAGGTGGTTTATAATTTGCAAACAATACAAATATTGCAAATGTATACATTAGCTGATCAACATACAGTAAGGCTCGATGCTTTCCGTCGTCATTTGCGCTCGTTCCTGTTGGTGTCTTCAATCTGGCAACCTGCGTGTGCGTCAAATCTGAGGAGGAGGGGCCGGGTGAAAAAAGCCCTCTTCAATATTTTGAATTTGGACTGCAATAATACTTTAATCCTACATACAGCATCTTTAAATAAAGTTTGCCATTAGCATGTTGATGAGCTAACAGCACTGCAATCCAATATGTAATATTGAACATAGTAAAAATAGTAATAGAAAAATATGTTTATACTTTGTTTATAGTTTTATAAAGGTTTATAACTAACATTTCTGTCGCTTGGTCTGCAATCTTGAATTCACTTTTGCCACTGTGCTTGTAGCAGTGCATTTTGGGATCTCAGTGAAGGATACATGTAATGCTACTTATAAGAAATAAGGGATCTTAGAAGGCGTCATTATTTGGAACAGCCTTTTCCAAACATTGGGAGCTTCCTTCATTTCTGGAGTGCATTATATTAGTTTGTCTCGGTCAAGTTGGAGAAACTGTGATGTCTTCCAGTTTGTATCCTAACCACCAGCAGAGTAACATAACATTTTATAGTTCCGAACCGTCTGTGCCTTGTAGCTCCGCCCACATGGTAAACTCCCATTGGTCCAAAATCCCACTTCAAATATCTTCTGACTGTGATTGAGTCGCATTGCACTGCAGGGTTGCCAAGTCTGTTACTTTTACACTGTTGCCGCGGGTTAGCGTGATCTCCCCGGCATGTGATTTGGATGCAGTGGACCCCCTGACGAATGGGAAAACCGCA
This sequence comes from Sinocyclocheilus anophthalmus, assembly GCA_018155175.1. Classification (NCBI taxonomy): domain Eukaryota; kingdom Metazoa; phylum Chordata; class Actinopteri; order Cypriniformes; family Cyprinidae; genus Sinocyclocheilus; species Sinocyclocheilus anophthalmus. The sequence goes on from JADLZN010007558.1 coordinate 49,258, forward strand.
GAAAAAAACATGGTTGGGCCAGTTCTGATAAGCAGTTGGGCTGGTTTTGTTTCGCAGACCTGGCAACCCTGCGGCACAGCATTTAGGTTCTCAGTACAGTGTAGGTTGTGTCTTACCTGGTTAGGGCAGGTATAATGGTCACCTGCTGTCTTACTATCTCCAGCTTTCCCACGTGCCATCGTCCTCTTATCTGGCAGCGCTGCTTTTCATTTGGCTGTCAGACATGGCCTATACCAGGACACAGTGTGGTTCTCACATACTTATATGTGTCTCATCCTCTCCAGATATTTTTAAACCTTCTTACACTCGACTCCTCAAAACTACTTTCCATTCCGCTTTAAGCACATTAATATTGCCTTCACAGATCTCCAATCTCCTCTTATCCCTTTGAATTCCAGTTCCTTCCTAAAAGCTTAGTGGCCCTCCGTCAGACAACCTTGTCATCACCAAATTAAGAAATAATCACTAGCCAACTCGGACAATATGGCTCTCAGACGGTGTTTGTGAAGGTTTTTCATAAGGAATGAAGAAAATTGTTGATAAACAAACTTGAAATTGGCTTTACAAGGCCTAAAAGGACACATTAAGGGAATATGGGTGGCACTAATTGGTGTCCGATTACTATTTTAAAAGGAATAAAGGCACAAATCACAAGTTCTTCAAAGTGAGAACTGGGAATATGTTAATAAACTATTCTCTACCACAAAGTACCTCAAATAATTAAGTTAGCAAAAGTGACATAATCTATCATATATAGTCAAGTAATGGAAAACAAAATATTTTAATTATTAGGGCATTTTGATTACCAATACTTTTTTCTTTTTGGCACTTTTGCATCCCAGCATGCAAGTTTTTACCACTAATTAAAGAAAACTAATCTTTGTGTTTTATTCCTCTTCATTGTTTACATGAATGCATGGCTACCATCGATTTTTGTAACCACATTCTTCAAATATCTTTTTTGTGTTCACAGAAAAAGTTTTATTTAGAAATCTCACTTGTATCAAATGACTAGTTTAAAGGGGTCATATGATGCGATTTCAATTTTGTCTTTCTCTTTGGAGTGTTACAAGCTGTTGTGAATAGATAAGATCCCTAAAGTTGCAAAGACTAAGTCTCAAAACCAAAGAGATATACTTTACAAAGTTAAGACTCTGCCACGCCCCCCTAAACGGCTCGTTCTAACACGCCCCCACATATCTACCTCTCTATGTGGAAATATTTGCATAATGCTGCCCAAATGTTCTCGCAAAGAAAGAAGGTGTGGTTTCAGAAACCGCAGTATTGTTGATGCAGTCATGTCAGGGAGACGGTGTGTTTTTCTAGGCGAAAGCAAAAGCACTTTATTGGGCCTTCCGCAGTAATCCCCCCCCCAATTTAGGAATCTTTAAGATTACTAGCAACAGAACAGCAATGCATTTTGGACGACCGTGTCGTGAACCTAGGACAGGAGGTAATTCTGACTTTGCTATCTATAGCTACTATCCATATGGGCGGTGCTTGGCAACAACAGAGGTCCAAATATATTATACCAAAAATAAAGGAAGCAATAAAAGAGGGAACTAAGCGTAAGCAGCCAATAATCTGTGTGTAAACAGCCTAAAATGTCGATTTAAGGAAAGAACCCGGTCGAGCAAGTGCATTACTACGGACTTCCTCACGGCGGGCGCGGTATTATCTCTCGAGCTCGCCAGGAAAAAGTTGATACAACGTAGCGCGGAAGGTTCCAAACATTTCGCGCCAAACATCAACAGTTATAGTGTAGCAAACAAACCGCGAGACCATAACAATAAGCAGAACGCGCCCCTGAAACAACGCTCGTGCAAAAGCAAAACTATTAAAGCACTGCTTTTCATACCTCCTTCTTGGTCGGCTTGCAGGCAAGCGGGGATATTTTTCTTCCAGCCCGGCATTTCGGTGGCGTCGTGTGCATTCAGGGGCTAAATCTCAGGCGCATTTCAATTTCACTGACGGCACAGGCGAGCATTTCCCCGCGCCTCGTCCCTTCTATTCACTGGCGACCGGTGTAATTGAACGCCGTGTCTCCCTCAGCCTCGTTGTGGAGCTGAGCTGGGGGTGTGAGCAGACACACGAACGTGAAGGTGCCCACTACAACCCACTACAATAAAGTCTTTCCCTTTCCTACCTTCCCCAAGCCTAGAATTGTCTCATTATTTTGTCGCGTTAAAGCTTCACATTGCAGCCCTAGTAACCGTCACCCCACAACACGTTTCTGTTAGTCTGTAGTCTAAATGAAGTGTAAGTGTGTGCACTGGGGCTAATGGTCTATTCCACTGTTTTAAAAGTGTGTGTCTTATTCATTCACATCTTAGTGGGGTGGGTTTGAGGCAGTGTCAGACAATATTTGCCCCCTGGAATGGATTTTCTTTGCCTTTGTGAAGGTTTAATGCTTTTCTAGTCATGTAAAACATAGTATGCTGTTCATTTAGGTCAAATGTTTCAACAGGATCAATTTAATGTAATACATTTTTCATCTGGACCATTAAGGCTGTTAAGTATTAAATCAAATAAACAGCAAATGGGTCAATAACAATATTACATTCATTTTTTGTCTGGATGTAGTATGCAATTCAGAAAAATACATTAAAAGGCCATTCATAAAATGACTTGATCTACTATGATGTTGCTTTCAGTTTCTGAATTAAAAGTCATTTTGATATGTGATCACTTAAAAAGAAAAAAATTGTCATTGGATACTCTTTTCTGAAATTCTTGAAAGACGTGTGTTGTTTTTGTAAAAGTCATTTTATTATTATGAAAAAGATTTTGTTTATAAATATTATCAATATTTGAAGACCTTCTGTCTGACATCTCAAAGTAAACGCCACTTGTTTTGACACACGTGTTCAAGTGTTTGTATTCAAGATTCAAGGTATTTTAGTACTTTTTTACTTGATACTTTTACATTCAATAAATCAAAGTGGAGAAAATGGCACAAGAATTATTCAAAAGTGTATTCTGTAACTGTAAATGGTTCTGAATGGCTGTTCATTGCTAAGCATTATGTTCTATTGCAGAAGTGTATACCTTTAATGGAGTGCTTTTAGACAAGTGTTTAGTTTAACCTTACTTAAGTGTTTCATTCTAAACCCATGGCCAGATAAGCAAATATACCACCACTAATGAATTATGTCAGATGTTCAGTAACATTAAATTCATTAAAGTGGCA
>JADLZN010007559.1:0-290000 GCA_018155175.1 Sinocyclocheilus anophthalmus
TAGGTGGTTGAATAAAATATTTGGACTTTATATCTAAAAATTACCTCAGCTTAGCACCAGCAAGCTTGTTAGCCAGACAGTTAACATCAGCAAAAAAATGTATTACCTTGTTTTAATAATAGCAGTCAGCTAATTTTAATCCATTTACATCGCAAAATGAACTTAATAGAAATTTCGTCCTTATAAAGTTTTAAAAAGTCTCCAGCATCGATATTTTACCACTGATTTACGATTAAAAAGTTTCAGTGACAGTAGTTTATTACTTTGTGTCAGAAGTGCGCATCAGTGATGCTAAATCCAACTAATGTGTTGAATTTTTTCACATAAAATGAGAAAACATACTTTTTCAGTCGCGGCTGCTCTATTTATTTGTAATCACAAAAATGCATAAAACAACTCAGTCCATTTAAGTCCAAAGGTATACACATATAACACAATTGAAAAACATTGATAAACCCATGTTTGCGTCAACTTCTTTAGAAAGATGGAGAATTTATATGAATTTTCCACGAAAGAATATAATGTGAGGATGTTTGGGTGCTGTCCTGTTTCACTTCTTTTTCTTTTGATGAGGTATTTGGGGGGGTCCCTGCTAGTTTAGCTAACAGTCTAACCCTAGGTTTATGAAGTCTATTGCAGCATCACCCACAAGTGACACCTGCTTAGCCATATCTCTTAGAAAAAAACTAAAATAGGTAAAATCTTCCTTTTTTTTTTTTTTTTTTTTAAGTCATTCCTCTAGTTTATTTCAGTTTCGTCATAGTGACCAAACCCGTGAACCATCAGTGCTTTAAGTAATAGTTTGACTACATGTATAGCCCGGTCATCAGCTGACCCCTGCTTACGGCCCCCTCAACAAAGTTACTCAAACTCTCTCTTTGTGTTCACGAACACAAAAACATAGCACCCTACCTCACTAGCTGCCTCTCACCAGCTATTCATACCTTACATGGCCTACACAGCCGTTCCCCATAGAGATAGTTTAACACCTCTGGACGTACTTGCATTTGTCTTGCCCTTTTCTCTCTCTGGTGTTCCCACAAGTGTGCCAGTATGTCGCAGACATTCCACAGACATCCAGCCCTGCCAGCTCACCAGGACCACCTGGAAACTTAGCAGAGCACTGTAATGGACATCCTTCAGCTCCAAGCAGCCAACGACCTGCAATGGCAAAGAAAGGAACAGCGAGACTGCGACATAAGTGAACACCTGACCAGCATCATCCTCTCCTCTGCCCACACCCTCAAGGGCCTCAGACAGGAGGTAAATGAGCTGAAACTGCAAGTCACAGAATTCTGCAGAGAACTGACACCTGCTCAACGAGAGAAAGCACAGAACGGATGCAAAGAACCTCACAGAATGGTGCGACAGAAGGAAATCACCAGTCTTCAGGAGGCTCTAACAGCTGCTGGACACCAAGCGCCGCTGGAAAAAGCCATCAGACAGGACTTGGAAAGAGAACTGTTTCACACAAAGTCACTGTTAAAAACAGCATATGTGGAACTAAATGAGAGAGACACCAGATCTAAGGCCTTAGGAGGCCATCGGCATGCAGCCAGAGCTGAGGTGCAAACACTGACTCAGCAATTGAAGAGGAGCTTGACATGGTTCAGAAAGAATTTAAACAGTCCTACCGACTGAGCATAGACTCAAGCAAAATCACATCACCAATGCAAGCCCTCCCCGCCTGTGCCAGCTAAAAAGGGGGGAAAGGGAGCCAAAGCCTTCTGCTTGACACTTCACAAGTCAGCTCCCTGAAAACCCTGAAAACCTCTGCAGCTGCAGAAGAAAAAAAAAGTTTAATTCGGGCGAACAGAAACAACGCAGCCAGCCTGCAAGCAGCCCGAGGTGAATTCAATGTCACAAATGAACTGGAATATGCTTGCAGACCACAAGGTGAACAGACAGGGAAAACACGAAACAGAACTTCCCCTGGCAAGCAGGCCCAGACCCCCTCAGCCAAGAGTCCGAACCTGCGAGGGGGGGGCGAGAGCCCACTGTTCACACGTCACTAGCCAGCAGCCACAGGGGGTGGGGCAGGGACCCTTCCAGAGGATCACTGCAGACACACACACCATGTGACCCCACAGACCCAAATGAGCTGGCCAGTGACAATACATCTGACAATCTAAATACTGCAGAGATCCTGAGGACATCAAAGGAACTGATCCTGCAGCCTCACCAGCAGCTTAAACAAGTCATAAAGGAATTCTCAGACCCAGAGTCTGAACATGGACTGATCGCTGCTGATTCTGAACTTCACAACTCAGAATTCAAAGCGGGCACCAGAAGGCACCCAGTATTGCCACAATGCGAGGCCCTTCTACAGAAAGCCACTAGCGAGCAGAGGAGAGAGCCGTCACCTTGGCAACAGACCCAAGTTCCAGACCAACCTCTGGAAAAAGCCATGGAAAAAGGCGTCCTAATCCTGCAAACACCACGGTATGTCCCACAGCAGTCCACCACAACATCCTCCTCCACACCCTTCACACAGGTGTCGAACGGAGGCTACACAAGAACAGCCGGACACGCCTACCTCTGAGTTACAGGAGCTGCTGACACTCGCAAAAGAGCTCCTTGAACAAAACTCAACTAAGGAGTATTGGGAAGGACAAACCTCTGACTCCTTGCCTGCTGCAACACAGTATCAGACCCCTCCAAGGGAGGAGCATACCTTAAAACGGTCGACAGCCCAGAAGCAGCCAGACAACGTTGGATGGAGCAACGGGCCCACATGCCCAACAGCGAAACCTCTATCAACACAACTCAGGCAAGCTCAAGTCGGTGCCGCCACAAGAGCCAAGCGACACCGCAAACATCGGATTTCTAGTGACGTTGAGCAAAGCAGAGGGCTAACAACCACCTGCCGCTCTCCTGCCATCATCACTAGGTCAGTCGGAAATTCTCTGCACACTATGGAATCTCCATAACAGTTCCCGGCAATCCCTGGAACCACCTGCACTCTCACCAGTGAGAGTCTAACCCGGCTGTTCCACATCGTGGGTGCCACAGATAGCCTACTGGCTAACAGCGTCAACAAAAACATCCTACCCGGACTATCTCACTTCAGGATGACAGGTGACACAGCCTCGACACCTGCTGCATAAGCTCGAGGACCCACACCTTGCTACAGCCTACATCACCACAGCGCACCACCTGACAGCATCCACCATGGCACCACAACCACTCCTGGAGGCACCAACAGCCAGAGAGCCACCATTGTCTCCCAGCCGTGAGTGGCAGGTGTGTGTTCGATTGTTCTGCACCTTTGACATCGCTCGTTGTTGTCTATTCTACGGACAACAACATCCGAAAAGGGGGAAAGTTTGTAGCGTCTGGACTAATCAAACACACAATATATATTTTGTAAGCTAGATTTAACAAATACTCTGTAACACCCCTCATTTAACAAGCCATATGAGGACCCATGAAACCTTCCCCCCGAAATGCGTAACACCCCAGAAGCCGAACAGCCCCGGTTCCATGGCAACACAACGAGGATAACCCTGGTTTATTGCCCAGAGAGTGAGCAGAGAGACTCTCACTGCATTTTCCATAGCAAGAGGCACAATGCACAGTAGAAATGGACTCTTCTCTAATTAATTAATATGAAAACCTTTCTTTGAATGAACACACTTGATCCTTCAGGTCATTGGGTATATTTTTGTCATCGTGTATTTTGTCTTTGAATTTGTATACTGTGATGCAGGTTTATAATCGAAACACACTCCTGTCAGCTTACATATATATAAAACCCTACCATGTTTAGTATCTATGAATTAGTATTCGGATGATCTAATTGAGAGTGTATATTGTATGTTTATACCTATGCAACATATTAGTGTCCTTGAGAGGCGTGACTCTTCCGAGACCTTAAAGGCCCCGCTCCAGGGACCTGCCCAGAGTTCGGTGGTTCTGTTAGGTTCTGAGAAGATGTGAGCTCCAATGCTCCAGGACATCCTAAGTTTTTGTGCCAGGCTTTCGGCCTTGTCTTCTCCATTCATCAGGTTTCTCTGACGCAAACTGGTTCTTTTTTTTATCAACCAACTTCAGCAAAGATCCACATGAGCTTTCAGATTGCATCAAGCTTTTCTTTCAGACAGACGAGACTTGCAAGTTTCAGACTTAGTCTTATTAATTGATACTTTAAGTATCAGTTACTCCTTTTTACGAAGGTGTGTTTTAACTAAGAATCTGATGTTTCCCTCAGGTGTAAATCTGCTGAATATGCAAAGGTTCAATAACTTCATGTTCTTATTTCTCTTCTCTTTAAAGAGTTAAGCTTTAACCCTTTCCTATACAAACTGTGTGTGTGGTGTGTGGTGTGGTGTGGTGTGTGTGTGTGTGTTTTTGGTTAGACCAGTTTATGTGTTTATGTAGTGTGCTAGACCAGTTTATGTGTTTATGTAATATGTTAGAACAGTTTAAGTGTTTATGTAGTATGTTGGGCCAGTTTAAGTGTTTATGTAGTTAATAAAACCTTACTTGTATAACACTTGACGTGGTTCATTGTTTGCTCATAACTGTAGTCACTTAATCATGCAGATTTATGCTACAAGCTTTTGTAGACTTGTACAGTAAGAAAGTTATTTCCCTTAACCAGGAAATTAACGTTCTTAGAATTGACAAGACAGTTGACCCTGAGAGGTCAGCTAAATATCTACAGCGGATCTAAAATATTCATAATTAATTATAACTAGTTATGATTAATTATTCATATTTCGCATGAGCTGATTCGTTACAGTCAAATTGTGTGAGGTGCAAGACCATGTCAGGAGAAGCAGAATAATAATTAATTACTAATTTGAATCAGTACATTTTAACGAAAACAATACCTTAAAAATTAAAGAAGCAGGTTTTTGAGATCATTAATGTAAACCGATAAACTACAAGGAGGATCCAGTAAGCAAATTCAAACAGTAATTTAAAAATGGCACTAATGCAGAGAAAACACGGCCAATTTCATCAGAGATTGTGGAGAGAATAGTGACTCACGTCCAGATGTCAGTTCATTATTCTTTTCATTGTTTATTTGGCTTAAAAGCAAGAATGTTTTATAATGGGCGCTGGCTGGCTGAGGTGTTATGCGGTGGTAAGAAGTTTAGCGATTCTGGATATATCCAGTCAGGTCAAGGCAGGAGGTTTAGTGGTCTCCCTGTGGATCTGTTTGGTATCACAGCTTGACTTGTGTCTTCGTTTGAAAATGTACATACACAATATTTAACAGGGTCATATGATAACATCAACAGAAATCGTATAATCCTTTCTCATGGAACGGGTTACAACTGTCTTTGGAATAGATAAGATCCCTAAAGTTGCAAAGTCTCAAACCCAAAGAGATATTCTTTTTAAAAGTTAAGACTCGTCCATGCCCTCCTAAAACGCCTCGTTTAAACATGCCCCTGTAAGTCTACGTCACTGTGTGGGAAGATTTGCATAACACCGCCCAAATGTTCATGCAAAGAAAGAAGGTGTAACTTTGATTCACCCCCCCCCTCGCTGTAGTATTGTTGCCGCCGCCGCCATGTCGTGGAGACGCTGTGTTTCATTGTGAAAGCTAAACTACTTTGTTTGGCTTTCCAAAATGGACACAACTAGAAACCAGTGGTTTAAGTTGTATTTACAACACTGTTCAAAAACAGTTCAACCCAAATATTCAGATGTGAGCAACGCATTTTACGGAGGACGAGGACTACAATGCCGGTGTTCTGACAAATAATGCTGACTCACAGCCTGTAAGTACGCTTTCATATTTAAAGGATTTGCCACTGATGATTCAAACGCGAGTTTTGAGCAGTGTAGAGTAGCACAAGTTGTTTGTCATTTCTCCGATCACAAAAAATGCATTGTTTATGCGGCGCGGCGCGATGCAACGCAACGCATAAAAAGACAGTATAAGTCATTATAATATGTAATTATTTCCCCACTGGATGCAACAAATGCCTTTTTTATAATGGGTTTTCATGTTTTTGAATCTTCGCTCCGGCCTGACAGGGCATCACATTATGGTAAGGGCGTAACATTTCCGTCACACACTTCCAATAGTATTTGAGGTATTCGGCCAATCACAACTCACCAGATAGCTGGCCAATTAGAGCACACCTCGCTTTCAACGTTAGCGTGTAAAAATCAACGGGTTTCAGAAAGGCGGGGCATAGAGGAGAAACAATAGTATGTGGAAAATAATGTGTTTTTGGAACCTTAAACCGCATAAACGGATTTCATTACACCAAATACACAAAATATTGTTCTTTTTTAGCAACGTCATATGACTCTTTAATTATTGGTTTTGAGTGTGGCACTACAACCTACCTACATTGTGTATTATGAAAATGTAAAGTACTTAGGGTTTCATAAAAAAATAAAAAGAAAGGAATAAATAGGTGAGGGGGGGTGAGTACCGGCACTTCTTTTTTTCCACTTCAAGCACTGTGTGTGGAATGATATGATTTCAGATAATGAATTAAGGTATTTTTTTTCCTGCAAAAACAATTTTGTTTTGGCTTTTTAGATGTTTAATAGCAGTCATTGACTGAAGCCAATGTCTGTTGTCTTATTTAAAGCTACAAAGTAAACCTGCATACCAGTTTACCAGTTTTTTTTAAATAGCGTAGGATTATACGATTTTCAGATAATATATCCTGAATTACAGTATTTTTTATGACCTAATTAGCTATTTTTAAGTATTTTTTGTTTAAGACATACATCTAAACATTTACTGGGTTTTATTTAAGAAAAAGTTGGACATTGGGGTAAGAAAAATCTATTTAATTTTTACATTTATATTCTGGGAAAACAAGTTTTAAAGGTTTAAAAGTTATTTTTTTTTAAACGAGACAAAATTACAGATTAACCAAATTACAATACAAATATTGTCCTAAAGTAGATCATATGTATTCTCTTACTATGACATTGATTTCCTACATCCTGCCAACATAGGGTTTTTTAAAACGTATTTTATCTTTAGAGGTGTTTTAGTTTTTTTTTTTTAACCTGCAGTGTTAGCAGGACCCTGTCCCTTGAGGCCTGCCTCTTCCTATTGTATTAGCAGAGAAAGCGATTAAGTCTAAATTTGCAGTCTGAACGGAAAAGGTGGAAAATGAACTCTAGCTTTTGGAGTGCTCACTTTGATGTCCAGAAGTCCCTTGCCATGGTAACGGCAGGCTGTTTTTTCCCTTGTTCAGGAGATTACATGGGTTGTTGCTCCATCTGACCCTGCTGGTCAAACAACCATTGCAGGCCTCGCAGAACTTAATAGAGTTTAAAATTTACTCACCCACTTTGCCATGAGGTGCAAAACATGTGTAAGAAGGATCTCTTTCTTTTCTTTCTTTCTTTCTTTCTTTCTTTCTTTCTTTCTTTTTGTTTGGTAGTTTAGATGTTTTAAAAAAGTATCACTTTCAGTAACAAGCTTCTACGAACTTTATCTAATGAGTAGCGATGTAGCACAACAAACACTGGTATTATGAAGTTTATACACACACAACTTTACAGCCAAGCAAATGAAGACACTGTTTAGTTTATATTGGTCATGCAACTACTTAAAAAAATTGTCACTGATTCATGTAAATCATTGCATAGAATTCCCTGTTAGGCATTTTAGGTATACCTTACAGTAGGTATGTGTAAAATATTTTTATAGAGAAATATTTATTTAAATTCATCTGATCATCACTGTTTTTGACAATTATATTAATTACTATGTTTGTGTTTTTTCTGTGTATGTAAATATATCCGTTTAGCTTAATTCTGTCACTTTAGCTGATATCTTAATTGTGTTGTGACAGATACAACATTGTAAAATAAATTTTATTAATTATAAAGATTTGAAAGATTTTGTATTCAGAAAGTAGGCATTATATTGATAAAAAGACTTTTACATTGCTACCACCAAAAAAAAAAAAAACTTTGTTCTTTTTAACTTTCTATTCATCAAAAAATCCTGAAAATAATGTATCGCGGTTTCCACAAAGCCACAACTGTATTCAACATTGAAAATATGTAGAAGTTACCAATCATCATATGGCCTAGTATTTCTGAAGGATCATTTGACACTGAGGACTTGATTAATGGCTGCTGAAAATTCAACTTTGCTATCACAGGAATAAATTATATTTTAAAATAGATTTTAAAAAAGAACAAAAGTTAATTTAAATTGTTGCAACATGCAGCATTGGTGAGCATACGAGACAAAAACATTAGAAATGTATTAGATCAAGTCCTCTCTATCAAACCCCTTCAACTTTAACCTAAGATGAGAAAAAAGACAGAGAAAGAACAGGTGTTTTTGTCACATTTACCCAGAGGTTTACCTGCTGTTTTTCTGTAAAAAGGATTCCAGCTGTTTAGATCCACACACAAAGATACAATCAACACAAATAGTGGAGCGGTAACACGGTTTCCTGCCTCCCCACATGGCTCCAAGTGGAGGCAGCCTGCTTGAAAATCACCTGTTTAGATGACAAACACTGCAATTCCCTGCAATCCACACATTCTCCATGTTACCTTCCTGCTGCCCCCCAAGTTACGGAGTCTTAATCTGCCCCACTGTGCTGCTGAGTGTTTTATAATGGGCTTAAATATTATTGATCGCTCCTAAAATTACAAGAATGAAACAGTAAGCAATAACTGGACAATAAGGCCTTTTCAATATATACCAAACATATAAAAACGATTGTCTAGGCTCTGTGGCATACAGTGTTTAAAGAAAGCAGTATTTACTTAGTCTTAAACATCCACTTAATTTGGAGTTTGATATTGTTTAATATTTAATATTAATATAATATTTAATATTAATATTTAATATTTATTTTTTAAAAACCTATAAAGATCATTGGTTCAATTAATCTTTTAAGGGTTACATATTACATAAAATGAAATGTAATAATATGAATTCTGATTGATACTGATATAATTAATGGCCTATAACTGATAAAAGACCAATATTAAAATTGTTGCTGTATATAGTCAATTCTAGTTGCATTTATTTATATAGCTATTTATACAATGTTTCAAGGCAGCTTTTACATTAATAAACAGGAAAATAACATTGTTAATGTTGTAAAATGCATCATTTGTGAAACAACTTAAATGTCAGCTAGAAAGCAGCTCTAGTGTCATTATTCAACTGAATTTTGTTCAGTGTTGTTTCAATTCAGTTCAGTTACTGTGTCAATGCTCCAGTTCATCAATTATGAAACAGGTTCATTTCAAATATAAGCAGTTTTACAGAAGGCAATAGTGTCATTATTCTACACAATTCAGTTCAATACAGTAATAGCGTACATGTTAGTTTCATCATCCAGTTCAATTTAGTTCAAATTCTCATCTGATAGTATCAGTCCAGTGAAATCAGTAATATTAATTATCTTTTAAACCCAAACTGAGCAAGCCCAAGGCAATAGGGACAAGGAACCACAACTCCTAAACGAAATGTTTAAATATTAACATACTTAAAACTATTGATTTTAAAAGCTAAAAGTAATGCATCAATTCACAACATTATAAAGCATGTACAGTAAAACACATGTTCATATGTTAGATGATTTCACATCTAAATGTTAAAATTGAAGAAATTAGCTTGCACAATTTAAAATATCCAATATCAGTCAATACTGATCAATTAAAAAACAAACAGACTACAATTTGATGCTTGAAACCATCATCTTTAAGATACTTGCTTTGAGACAGTGTTTGACTCTCTTCTTAAGTTAAGCTAGGAAATGAACTAAAGCGGATTCCGATGCCAGTGGATCATTAAAGATGATCCTATATGTATCAGCTCATATAATTCACTGGCCTTCTTATCATTCCAGGAGAACGTGTTTCATCTACTCCGTCAGAGAGAGAGTGAAGGGGAGAGAAAGAGAAAGTGTTTGCCCTCAGATAGGGTGAGAGGATTATCTATGAATTCAATCCCTGCTTGATATTGCCATGGTTGTCCATCTATCTCTCTCGTGTGTGCTTTCTCTCTGCATCTCACCCCCACTCAGAAATACATGTTTTTATTATCTGAAGATGTTAGTCCAAGATAAGATGCTCCCTACGCAGACACCTTTCCTGCAATCACAAAGCTATTCTGCTTTTCTATTTAATAGAATAAGCATTCACGGTGTCACTGGGTTACTCGGCAGGAAATCGTAAGCGATTTGAAATTTGACTAATGCGTGACAATAAAAAGGATGAGCACGTCAGACGAAGCATTGAGAAACAATTTGCAGTTGTTTTAAAGTAGCGTCTCCATGCTGCCTCTGTGTACAGAAGAATCATTTGCAAATCTCTTGACAAATTCTAAAGATGAAAGGCTGAAATGTCCTGAAGTCTCTGAGAGCTTTTACCACTCACAATAGCCACATGGTGAGGCATTGAGGAGCTAAAATCGTTGCCCTTAACATTTTGGGTTGCTGATATTATCAACTGGCACTTGACTTTTACAGAAGGACAAAGAAACGCCGGCCACAAAGAGACGATTTCTGTGATTAGTGATAAAAAAAGGGTGACTTTCAGTCCAGGGGACATAGTATCAATCTCAGCCAATTTTAGGCCACCAACATGAAATATGATTTCATAAGACAAATGCGGTGTCATTCTTAATGTGCTTAACCTTTACTGTCAATGAAAAAGTATTGATCGCTCCGTGGTATTTTCTCATCATTTGATTTCAGAGAGCCTGGTAATATATGATGGTGTGATAAGATGAAAGATGAATGGCAGCTGAATGCTCTCACTTTAACAAAGCTGAATGGCCCCCGCTGAGAGATGGGGGTGCGGACAGAGGAGACAGGAAACAGGAGGAGAATATAGGCTGAAATTTGTTAGACATGGTTACTTTTCTTCGGTTCCTCCTGCTACTCTTTAGTTCAACCAAAAATGATTCTTTCATCATTTACTCATCCTCATGTCATCCAAACCTTTCTTGCCACAAAATAAAAAGAAATAGTTAGAATTGTCTGGCAATGCTTCATAAGCTTCATAAGTGTGCAAAAGGATTGGTTTATTGAGTCAATGAGTCAAACTGGAGAACCGGATCAGTCCAGTGTTTAAAATATATGACTCAAAAGAACGAATCGTTTGTGAATCACTGCTTTCCTCATGAGATCTTATGAACATACTAAGGAGAGCTTGTAATGTAGCACATGAGTTTTTTTGACATTTTATGGTGCTTTTAAGATGCTTTTGCAGTACCATTCAAACGTTTGGGCTCATTTTTTTTTTAAGTATTAAACGTAATACTTTTATTTAGCAAGGATGCTTTAAATTGATCACAAGTGACAGTAAATACATTTATAGTGTTACAAAAGGTTTCTATTTCGAATGCTGTTCTTCTTTGGCAAACTTTATATTTGCCAAAGAATCCTGAAAAAAAAGTATTGTGGTTTCTACAAAAATATTAAGCAGCACTACTGCTTTCAACATTGATAGTAATAAGAAACGTTTCTTGAGCAGCAACCGCATATTTGAATGCATGTGGGTTACCACTAGAGTAATGGCTACTGAAAATTCAGCTTTGCCATCACAGAAATACATTTTATAAATTTTTAAATATTTCAAAATATATTAAAATAGAAATAGTTGTTTTAAATTGTAAAAATATTTCACAATTTTACTGTTTTTTACTGTATTTTTGATTAAATAAATGCAGTCTTGCTGAGCATAAGAGACTTAATTGCATGGTAAAAAGCAACCAATGTATTATTTTGAATTTCTCTGTTCATGTTACACAGAAGAAAGTAAGTCATACAGGTTTGAAATGCTGTAGGGTTCTAATGTGAGATAACTTTAATTACAGGGGTTGAGCTATCCCTTTAAAGCCAATGCATCAAAAATTATCACCGTACACTTGTGAACTCTTGTACTGACAGCATCTTTTGGGATTATACGCTTTCTGATTCATAGCAAAAGCAAACTCAGAACTTGTCAAAAAAGAATAGCAATTTGATTTCAGAAATAACCTGCTGTCTATATCACTGTTGACTGCCATTAGGATATGCTGTTTTTTTTACTCTTTCTGTCTGCTGTCACCGCGCCTGCTCTCCTCTGTCTGCTCGGAGCACTGTTTCCATTACTGCCTCATTGTGATGAGTAATTGGGGAGTCTGTGTGCAGTCCTGCGTGAGCTCTTGATCTACTTAAAGAACCTAATAAGCCTGTATTCTGCAGCCCTGCAACCAAATAAGCACTGCATTCACCTGGCTTATTAGGAGGTTAGCTTGATTTATTCACCAGATCTATCTATCTATCTCTGGAATATTCACACAAATTTTTACTGGACTTAAAAAAAACTAAAAAAAAAAAAAAAAAAAAAAAAAAAAATATCTCTGAAAAAAATTAAAAATTAGAGAAAAAATAAATGGGATCAGATGTTTTTATTTAAAAAAACAGTGCAGAAAAGCATTAGCTGCAATTTCTTTATTTTGTGTAATCTTTCTGAACAACAAAATCAGCTTTATTTTCTAAAAAAAAAAATGTCATGGTTGAAATGAAGTGTTTTATTTGCAATAGTTAATTTTAATAAGTAATTTTCTTCATTTTAAAAAGAAAACATTTTCAGTGGACCTACATTTCAATTTTTTTGTTTAAAAATGTAAACTATAAAAGTGCCTTTTAAAATAAAAGTAATCCATGGTTATACATGGTTATCCATATGGTTCATCCACAGAACGTTATTCTTTAAGTATAATTTGTTCTGTTAGGTATAAATGTACCTGTTTAATTTAAAGTTGTCACCTCATTTAATTTATGAATAATGCCTGCAGAATTAAATCATTTTTTTGCTGTAATCAATGTGCCAAATCATTCATTTTTATTTTGTATTCACTTCCTCAGCTCAACCCTCTGGCCAGTCAGGCAGCGGTTGCCGCAGCAGCAGCAGCAGCAGCAGCAGCAGCGATGGGTTCAATTGCCGGGTCACAGGTGTTTGGTAATGCTCTCTCCAGCCTGCAGGGGGTCACTGGACAACTGGTCACCAATGCACAAGGACAGGTACATATATCCACACACACAGCACATTTAAACGATTGCGCACATATGAAATGCACATGTAAGCTGAAGTCTGCCGTACATTAATCACAGGACTGTAAGTCGAAGGACAAGTAAACATTCTTCTGAAATGGTCTGAACATCATTTCCTTTATTAGTATAATTTAACCCAGATACCCAAATCCAGTCTTCAGTACTGACCTTCGTGCCCTGTCTTTAGCCCGTTAGAGCGAGTCCGAGAGGGGCATTGTTTTTAGATTGGCAGCAGTGTGGGAGTGCAGGGGATAAAATGCTGACCTTGTCATATTTACGGGGCCGGCTGCAGAATTGTTCCATCAGTATCCAGAGGCTTGAACGATGAGGCTTGTCAGACCAGGGCCCTATCTAATGAATCATCTTATCGCAGGTGCGCTCCGCTCCCATATTAAAGGAAAGATTGTATAGCCAATGTGCCCTTTCACGCTACAGACGGCATTATTTACCTTAACCCTTCTCTCTTTCCCCTCATCGCATTGACACTTTCTCTTCTGTAATACGATGGAAAGCATTGTTTGAGAAATCACATGCTGGGGTCCTCTTTATGTAGCCTACCCGCTTATATTGAAGGCTTTATAGATGCTTTTAACAGTTCTGGTTGTAAATGTAATCAAAAATGTCTAATGACATTTTATATGTAAAAGGGACCATATAATCGCGCACAGTGAGGACAGTAGAATAAATCGGCTTGTCAACTCTTAAAAGGGAGGAGAAAATGGTCTCCATATCTTTTGTTGTTGATGTCAAAGGCAATATGTCAAAACCAACACATAAGGCAGATGCATCTGTATATATACATTTATTACACACACACACACACACACACACACACACACACACACACACACACACAACACACAAATATAGCAATAAGACATATACTACGGTTTCAGTTTGGGGTCAATTAAAAAAAAAAATAAATTAATACATTTATTCAGCAAGGATGCATTAAATTGATCAAAAAAGGGGAAAAAATTAATGGATCTTAATTAACATTAATTAACAATGAACAGTTCAATCACAATGCACTAGATAGCTGGCCAATCAGAGCACACCTCGCTTTTCAGAACGATGAGCTTTGTAAAAATCGTGGTCTAAAAATCTAAATTATGAGATAAAGATTATTAATATTTACGTTTTTGTGCTTTAAATCGTAAATTTTACATTTTATAGATTGTAATACATCCAAATTGTACTTTTTAGCATCAATCAAAACATCCAAAAATTTACATGCTATGCTTGTAAATGTTACATACTAATACCTACGTATAAACAATGAGACCAGGCTCTAAATTGTCACTCATATGAGAAGATGCCAAGTGTGTGCATGTGTACGGTAGGCGTTACCTAACAGACTGGTATGGCCTTGTCTATACTGAAGGTGCCTGCAGGGCTTGGCTGGACGTATCGGCATGGCGATGCCGTTGATGGGATGCGCTGTGTGTTTGTAGTGTCGTGGCGGCTGACATAATCAGGTCACTGAGACGGTCAAAGCCCAGGGCTACAGGCTCTGCTCTCGACATTATTACTGACGCACATTATTCAGTTTGAGCCTGCTAAAACACCCACCGCCCTTTTGAGCCTCATACCCCACTCTTCTTGTACTTTTAACATTAAAATGATACTAATACAGGCCCCAGACGTGGCCAGGGGAGCAGCAGATGCTGCCACCGACCAAAAAAAAAAAGAAAAGTACATTTTGGAGTAAAGGGATGAAGCAATGTTACTTTAGACTGAAGCACTCTTTATTTGGTTAGGGTGTTGATTTAGCTCTTAGGCATTAATGTTGGCCAGATATTAGATTACTAAAATAACACAAATTTGGCTGTGTTGCTTAAAGCTCAGCCTAAAAGTAGCAGAGTTTTCCTCCTGCTGAATATTGTCTCATTTGGGATGATAGATTGTTACGGTGTCTAAGAAAAGGATGAACATTGTTTTTGTGGAGGATTGAGTGTTAAATGACATTTGAAGAAGTAAATAATTAGTGAATGTTGCTGCATTTGAGTAGGCCTGCTGTGATTATTAATCGTCTGATCGCATCTGATCATTATTTGATCTAACTGCAATAAATGTGCTGTTCAAATTTTTCACAATTTGCCATTCAAATAAGGGAAATGTGAGCATGTAAACGAATACAAATCAAGGATTAACATGCGTAATGGTTAGAGTTTCACACATGGTAATTGACATGTAGTCACTGGATGAGGAGATGAGTCACTTCATTTATGTGGAAAGAGAAAGAAAATATACCAAAAAAGTACAGACAATCAAACGTCTTCCTTTATGTGAGATGAAGGCTTGTAGGTTTTATCAGACTGCATATTATAATATGCGAAGAACTGAACCAGTTCAAATGTAAAGTTGACCAAGATTAAAGTTAAACAAAAAGATAAATATTTTAACTGTTCAAATATTATTTTTTTACATCCTTAAAAAAAAAAATCATATCGGACTACTTATGTTTCCAAGTAAAATATAAAAATAATGTATCAGCCTTACATTGTAAGTGACTTGAGCAATACAGACAATTAAAGTATTAATTGCAAATATTTGTTTGACAATTTATCGTCAGCGCAGAATTTATGATTGTGATTGTCACAAACAGGCAAAAGACAACAGGAGTTCAGGTAAACAGAGGGGTTTATTGTCAATGTGGTGAGGGTTAGGATCGAAGGCAGGTGAGTAAGAGAGATATGAGAGAGTTCTGGGGATCTTAGCTTCTTGGTAATCTGGGTGTGACAGTAGTAGGAATCCTGGATGAACCGGGGCTGAGGAGAATCGGAATAGCGGCGACTGAATGGACTTCTGGCGGTAAGGACACAACAGTTAGTAAATTGTAAGGCGTCTGGCAATGTTCAGGTAGTGAACGGTAGACCGGACACTGGAATGCTGAGTGGAGTGAGAAGATATAGCGGACTTAATTGGTGATGCAGATGCAGGTGATCAGAACTTGTGTGATTGGGATCTGGTGTGTGTCGGAGGAGGTGACTGTGCTGACGTGAGTGATTGCGATTGTGACTGTGAAAACATTTCCTTTTTTAGCCTATTGTATTTTCACAGATGTGACGGGGTCTGAAGAGAGCAAACATTACAGCAGTATTTGTTAAAGGGTCCTCTGCCATCCACTCTCAAGTCTAGTCATTCATCTTTTAGATGGAAAATAAACACTTTTTTGCTTAGAATCAAATGAGTGGGAAGATCAAAGTTTTTCACCACAATGACCTTAGCAGTCTCTTCTGGGCCTGAATGATAGCAGGGGCAAAATTCCCTGCTCTTTTAACACCCTTTGGCGTTAAACATCTCCCTCCTCTGAATTTTCACTTTGGTTTCATCCATCTCCTTCATTCTAAATTTACCTGGACCAAGACTCCATTGAGAAATAGTGAAAGAAAGACCGAGAGAGAAAGAAAGAAAGAAAGATAAATTAAATAAAATAAAAAAAATGTTTAAAGTTAAAATTTACAATTATAATAATATTTAATTAGTATGAGCAGTATTTAATACTAAAAAAAATTTTACAGTAACAGCTTGTACTTAATGTCTAATGTTCTGTTCTTTAAATGTTACAATTGTTTTATAATTGGATTAATTATATAAACATGCAATATGAAAAACATTGACACATAATATGTGTTATTGTTTTAGCATAAACTTTCTTGCCAGTAAAGTCCACAATTTATGTTAATAGTTTTTTTTTTTAAATCTTTATATATAAAGGAAATCATTTCTTATTATTTAACCAAATATTGCTAAGCAATTGATAACTTCATAATCAGAAAATAGCATTAGAAAATGCAGTTTTTGACCATTTCTGATCTGTTTCTTTCACAGCGACGGGTGTTAGAAGTTTGGAATTCTCTCTCAATATGTGTCCCCATCCTATTCCCTTCCAAACAGCGGGCAGTAGGGCAGAAAATGGGCAGGGATATTGTCTGGCGGCCATGGCTAACACTGAAGATTGGCCTGGCTGCAGGAAGAGATGACATTCCCAGAGAATCACTGCCAGTATAATCCTAATGAGTTCTGCTCAAAGAGGAGAAACAGAGAGAGAGAGAGAGAGAGAAAGGAAGAAGGGAGATGAACGCTCGCCACAGTGTTAAACACATAAAGTGTAGAAGCATAAAAGCAACTCTTACTGTATATAGTATAAGAACAAGAGAAAACAGTTATTGACAGACATGTGACACAATATATGGACCCTTTAGAATTTATTTCATAGTTATTCTTTTATCTCCTGCCATTTCAAGCAGGTGCTCCTCATGCGTACAAAATACATTATCAGATTTATAAGGGCTCATGCTGGATTGGTTGACAATGTTTCAGGAGATTGTTTACATCAAACACCCAATGTGATCGAGTCACCGGAAAAGTCCACATATGCTTCACACAGTTTTACCAAATGGATTTTTATTTGCTACTTATAAAGATTTATGAGGAACATGTCAACTCTAACATTTCAGACATTGATGGAAACCATTTTAAACTTAATTTGTCCTTCTGCGTCACTTTTCTCTAGCTTAGCTGCTGTATTTGGGACAAACATCATATACTGTAATTTCAACTCCCATCACCCTAAAAATGTAAAGGGTTAGTTCACCCAAAAATTTTAAATTCTATCATCCCGTGTCATTCCAAATCTGTATGACTTACCTTCTTCTACGGAACAAAAAATAACTTTTGAAGAATGACTGACCAATATATAAAACAGCATTGGATTCAATTGACTTGAAAGAAAGAAAAATCTAATTATTTTCCACAAAAGAAAGAAAGGCATACAGGTTTGGAACGACACAAGGGATGACTGAATTCTCATTTTTTTGGTGAAGTATCCCTTAAAGTTTAGTTTCTTCCCTGAAATCAATGTTAATACTAATTTAGCTTTCATATAAAGTAGATTTGAAATGTTTGAAATGTTCAGTGTTAATCAGAAAGTTGATATAGCTAGACTTGACATTTCCTTATTAAAATGATCTGTAGAGACCAAGGAGCCAATAAATTAAAATATTCAACAAGACACACTACATGTAGCAAGCAATAAAACAATAAACAGTAATTTGCATAATTTTGTTTTGCCATGCATGCTGGAACCTACAGTAATAGTATACAAAGTACAGGCCTACAGAGTAATTGATTAAACTAGTGAAAGAAATCTAATTGAAACTCTGAAGCCTCATTAAATCACATAGAAATGGCAGAAATGATTGACAGTGTTTTTTTACAGTGCGAAATGCTGTTTTTGATTGATGTTAATGCAGTTGCAAGTGTAAAAACAAAGTCTTGTATGCCACAGTAAGCTGAGAGCGCTGTGAACGGCGAGCAGCCTGGGACAGTATGTAGCTGTCAGCTCGTGCACTGTATTATTGCTCGTGTTAGAGCAGCCACTTAGTCCAATAAGAGTGAATAATTGAGCGGAACAAGCCCTGAGACAAGACAGCATGCAAATGCCATGTGGGGGGACACGAGCACCACACCGCACAATAAAATATGCTAAGTGACAGGAGAGAGGGCCGCAGAGGATTGAGAGGGAGCGATAAAGAGCGACGGAGGGAGGGAGGGAGAGAGAGATAAATTATCTGTCGCTTAATGCGAAGCAACGCAACCAAATGAGCCGTGGTGAGGTTGAATTACACATAGTCGGCCCTCCTTTTTTCCACCGCTCCATCGTCATTATGTCAAAGAGAGGAGGGAACAGGGGGAGGAGAGGAACAGTCAGAGATTATACAGATGTAGAACTTGTTAGCGCAGCTGGGGGTCCGCTGGCAGGCGAGGGTAAATTATATGCAATAGATCAATGGTGCTTTTTCAGTCTGGTATATCAGTGCACACATACACACACTAGAGGAAAAGTGCTTTTTAACACTTTCCGTCCCTCCCGGTTTTATTTTTTGAGGGTTTTGCACTTTAGTTTCTTGACAAAGTATGTGCTAGACTCGAACTTGCAACTCTAGAATGAGCACCACAGCTCAATGTGTCTGCAGATTGGTACAGCCCATGTGCATACCACTAGGTCAAGGGACTGTGTTTTAAAGAATATAGTATCATATTAATGTATTTATATACTTTGGTTCATTGCCGTGCAGATTATATTATATTTTAATTTGACTTCATTTTAATGTGGGAGAGACAATGAATCTAGCATTTACCATCTTAAGTTTTGACTAACTTGAACTTAATATTGTTTTTTGTTTTATTTAAAGGGGTCATATGATGCGATTTCAATTTTTCATTTCTCTTTGGAGTGTTACAAGCTCTTGGTGCATAAAGAAGATCTGTAAAGTTGCAAAGACTAAAGTCTCAAATCCAAAGAGATATTCTTTATAAAAGTTAGAGTCAACCACGCGTACCTAAAACGGCTCATTCTAACACGCCCCCACATGTCTATGTCACGATGTGGGAAGTTTTTCATAACGCCACCCAAATGTTCACGCAAAGAAAGAAGGCGTAACTTTGATTCTCGCTGTAGTATTGTTGCTGCCACCATGTCGAGGAGACTCTGTGTGTTTCGTTATGAAAGCGAAACTGCTTTGTTTGGCCTTCCAAAAGAGGACACAACTAGAACTCAGTGGTTCAGTTGTATTTACAACACTGTTCATGAACAGTTCAACCCAAATATTCAGATGTGTGCAGTGCATTTTATGGAGGACGAGGACTGTTTCCTGATCCTTGGAGAGTAGACTACAATGCCGGCTGTACGTCTATAAAGTGGTGCAATTCCAACTTTGCAAGGACAGTCTGGCTGTTCTGACTCACAGACTGTATGTACGTTTTTCATATTTAAAGGATTTTGCACTGATGATTCAAACGTGAGTTTTGAGCAGTGTAGAGTAGGCTGCTTGTTTTTAGTTTATCCGATCACAAATGCAGACATGGTTTTATGTTTATGTGGCGCGATGCGCAACACAATGCTTAAAAAGACAGTATAAATCATAATAATCAGTAATTATGTCCCCACTGAATGCAATAAATGCCTCGTTTATAATGGGTTTTAATGGATTGAAGATTGGAACACGGGCATCACAATATGGTAAGGGCCATAACATTTCCGTCGCACGCTTGAGGTATTTGAGTGTACTGTAACATGCTATTCATTTAGAATTTTATTTGACCTTTTGGCTTAGAAGTTTTGATTCTTGCAGTACATACAGTAGACCTATACAATATATTCACCTTACTCACTATACTTTTTTACAGAATTGCAAAATTGTTTACTCAATACAATATAGTTTTTTTCTGTAATGTTCTGTATGCTGTGTTCTCCATTTTTCTCTGTAGTGTCTAATGAATGCTCTGTAGTGTTTATTTTATTGACTCGTGTGTGTGATCTGAGAGCACTGTTTGATTTTGAGTACAAGTGAAATGGTTTTGCAGTGATCGTTTGATTTTGACGGAAGAGTCAGAGGCTTCGTGAATTTAGTTTGAGTATTTGGATTTGTGTTTAAGGTTTTGAGAAAATGAGTGATAGTTTCAAGAAATGTGTTTTAACAATTCAGAAAAACTGTATAACATAAAACAACATTAACAACCTATTTTACTGCTGTAATGTTACATATTTTCAGATTAAACAAAATATTCAGTGAGGATGTTTTTAAAGAAATATTGAATTCATTGATTTGCGAATACTGAGAATTAATTGGTTAGCATAAAATCAGTTATATAGCACTACTTTCCTAGTACATGATCACAAAGGCAAACTAACATACCTTGGAAGAATGTGAGTTTATGAATCTTTCATAAGAATACCAGGAACATGTACACTACCATTCAAAAGTGTGTCAGTATGATTTCTTTTTTCTTTTAAAGAAATTAATACTTTTATTCAGAAAGGATGCATTATCTCAAAAGGAACTTTTACACTGTTACAAAATATTTCAATAAATTTCAATTAAAAGCTGTTCATTTGAACTTTCTATTCATTGAAGAATCCTGAAAAAAAGCATATCACAATTTTCTATCACAGTTTTCTAAAAAAAAAACGAAACAAAAAAAAACAGCAAATCAACATATTACAATGATGTTCTGTATGCTGTGTTCTCCATTTTTCTCAGTAGTATAAATAGTGTAAATGTTTATGTCATGGTGACTAATATATGTACTATGAGTAAAAAAAAAAAAAAAAACTGAAAATGTTTTCATTCCTACTATTGGGTGCCTCAAGCATTTTGATCTCCTGCATTAATGCATTGCATGGTGCTTGTGAATGTAGTTGTGGTGCTCTAGATGTAAGAGGTCTTAAGTCTTGCAATTCCGTTGACATAAACCCTTGTTGTGTGTCGGGAGGAGGCTTCGGGTCCTTTTCTCCAGCGCAGTTGTTCTACAAGACTCATTGAAGCCGTGGCCTTGAGAGGTAAAACACTGCAGCTACAAAGGGTTACGGCCTTTGATCTGTGACAACTGGAGAAAGAGGTATATGAGGACCAGAGAAAAGGACTGTGGGAGGAGGGCGTCCCTTACTAGAACCAGATAGGTGTGTGTGTGTGTGTGTGTGTGTGTTTTATTGGGGGACGAGTTAAGAGGCTACGTTATTAACTCGGCCCATCTCTGCATTTTACATACACACACATCCACAGATTTTTCCTCTGGTCGTATGATAGATAATACAGTCAGTGGTGTGCACCAGCACACATAAAGGTACTCGGAGCCCGACCTTTAGAGAAGAGCAGAGAGCACATTTTGTGTGGGGGGCATTCATGTGCCCATACTTGTGTCTTTGTGTACACTGTGTATGTTCATCTGGGTTTGTGGTTCAGTGCAAGTGTTAATGTATGAGTGTGTGTATGTCTTTCAAGCCTCTCTCAAAAATAAAAAGGTTATAGTCTATTTTCTCCACCCAGTACTAAGCAGCCCTCTATTCGGTAAAATCTGAGGGCTTTGATACTCTGACACTGATGAGGTCCACAGAGTATATGAAGTGCTCTAGCTTGATGTCTTTGTTGTGTTTGTCAGGTACAAAGATTATGAGTGATCATGATCTTTGTCATGTCCAACTGAATAACACTGTACCATACTGAGCCAATAATAAAAAGTATTTTTGCACAAACATAAATCAACATGCATGCATGAGGAGATATACTGAATCAAAAATGAAAAAAAAATGTTGTGTATATAAATTTTAATATATGAACTAACATTCAAACGTTTTTTTTTTAAAGATACTGTACTGAAACAATGCATTAAATTAATTAAAAGTGATAGTGTTGACATTTATAATGTTACAAAAGATTTCTGATTTCAAAAGATTTTATGATTTCTGTTCAAAGAATGAAAAAAACAATAATATTTTTCACAATAATATTAATCAATGTAAATATTAAGCAAATTCATATATATTAGGCATGTTTCTTGAGCACCAAGTCTGCATACTATATTTCTGATGGATTTGTAACACTGGAGATTGGCAAAATGTCTGCTGAATATTCAGCTTTGTCATCACAGGAATAAACTACATTTTAAAATACATTAAAGCAGTTATTTTAAATTATAATAATATTTCCCAATATTACTGTATTTTTGATCACCTACAGTAAATGCAGCCTTGGTGAGTATAAGAGACTATCAAAAACATAAAAAAAAAAAATCTTACTAGTGGAGTAGATTATATTTTGTTTATTTCTCTTTCCCTTCCGTCTTAATAGATCATTGGTACGATCCCTCTGATGCCGAACTCTGTAGGACCTTCCAGCCAATCAGGGGGCGGCACTCCCTCACTGCAGGTCCAGCCAATCACACCACAGCTGCTGACCAATGCACAGGGTCATATTATAGCCACTGTGATTGGCAACCAGATCCTGCCAGTGATCAACACCCAGGGAATCACACTGTCACCCATTAAACCTGGACAGCAGGTATGCAATGACTGTTTAAAATAATGACTGTATGGTGTGTTGATGTAAATTACATTTTATATGAAGCTTATTAGACCAAGTACCTGAAAACATATTATTGAATATAAAATTTCAACATAAGAAACATTTAAAGTGCTAAATATGACTCTGATGTGTTGACATTCATTTTGTGAAAAATGCATATGTGCTAATAATCCCATAGTAACCTATAATATACAACATAATAAAGCCAAAAACGTACAAGTCAGATACTATATGCCAAGATAACCCAATCATACAGCCCAGCATAGGAACACTGCATTTAAAGGCCTTGCACCTAAAATAATGCATTGCAATAATCAACCTTTAAAATAAATCATCCTCAAATAACAATGATCAAACACTTATATCAAATAATAAACAAAAAGGTAGGAAGAAAACATTTAAAGAGCCTAATAACAGTGCAAAACACAGCAGACTATACAGGCATACATATTATTCCCCGTCCCACCCTATAATCTACAGCGGTTGGCTATAAAAGCATCTATAGGTCAACCTCATTTCTGTTGGAGCAACTCCGTGTCATATTTACTGGAACCTTTGATCACGTACGTAAACGCAGTAATGCATTTGAAATAATGTTTGGGGATTTGTCTGCGTTTCAATTGACTCCCAAACATTTTTCATGCAGCGATAATTTATGGCTGTCATACACAGTAGCGGCAGAGAGATCCACTGAAGCACGGTAATTCTCACAGACCTGTCGACAGTTCTGACAGTGTGTGCAACACTACTGACATCTCTCAGCATCCAAAGAAAAACACTCTCACGCACAAACACACAGAGGAGAATTAATAGTGCAAAAGAACAGCAGAGAGAAGCCAACCCACTTTTAGACAGATGAGACGCTTGCTTTCTACAAGAGGTGCTCGATGGTGCATAAAACATGAAAATGTATGGTGCTGCAGTCATGCCACATTGCCCATAATAATGACTCATATTGTAGACACATAATTTTGATTTCTGGGCTGTGTGTTTTCCTATTTGTGTTAAGGTTTCGGTGCTGAATAGCCAAATACTGTCGTTTCTTTTGTGCACTTTAAAGTATCTGACAGTCGTGTTCAATGAGAAGTTGCATGGGGAGTGAATGCAACCTCTAAAATCTCCACCCGTCCACATTTTTCATCTCTAATAAAGAGGCTATGAATTTCTAATAAAAGACTCAGTTTTGCCTTGTAAATAACCACATGACTCCAAATCTCTTGTCTCTTAAAATGGAAACAATCTCTTTATTTTATCATGATCAGATCAGCTTTCATGATCAGATTTAATCTTCAAAATTGTGTTGCTTTCTGAATAGGTGTTCATAAACGCTGAGAAAGTAATTTTTTCTACAGGTAAAGAAAGACAATAGAATAATCACAAGATGGAAACAATATGTGTGGTAACATGATTTTAGTGTGAGAATGCAACTTATTAGCCTTTCCTGTATAAATTATATCAAATTTTACAGCTTCTTTGCGATGATAACGCTTAGTTTTTAACCAAAAACAACCAAAAAATGATGAGTTTGCAACTCAAATAATACTTTTTAACAGACTAATTAACGTGAGTGCTTTTGTAAAAATCTAAGTTTTATATTTGTTTTAAAATCCTCTAAAATTGACCCCATTCACTTCTATTGTAAGTGGCTCACCATAACCTCAATCCCTTTTTTTAACAAAACATACGAATGAGTCAAAATGAATGAAAATGTAATGGTAATCAACATTTTACCACAAATGCTGTTGATTGGATTTAACTTGTACTGAACCTTGAATATTACTTTATTACCTTCAACATCTACCATGGTAATTCAGGTACCATGAAGTACCATGTATATACTGCTAATATATCAAATTACCATAGTAAAATCACACATTTTTGTCAGAGATTAATCCATTTATATTTGTTGTTGTTCACCTTGTGTGTATGAACCTTCTTAAGTGTGTGTAACAGCTCACGCGTGTGTTTTCACAGCTGTCGCAGGCTTCACAGGCTCCTCCTGTGTCTCAGCCAAATCTGCTCCGTATGCCCCACAGCCAGAGCCCCCTCCGCCAGGCCTCTTCCTCCTCCTCAACATCATCATCCTCATCCTCGGCTCTTAGCGTCGGGCAGCTAGTCAGCAGTGAGTGTGCACCGCATCTCTGCGTGTTAGCTGATCCACTTTTATTACACATAAATACTTTACACAAAGAAAATTGTAGATTTCTGTTTTTTAGACGAGTGTTAATGAAAATATGCTGCCTTTTTATTCTGTTTTTATCAAATTTTTGTTGATTCTGCAATCTAGCTGACCAAACTGTGGACCTAATGAAAGGAAGGTTGTGTTTAGAACGGCTTTGGGCTCCAGAAGCACCACATATAAATCACTCCCTCCAGCCTGTCAGAGTCACGGCGACCATTTTAAAAACTGTTTTACTTAGATAAATTCTCATTTGTCATAGTCAATTGGCCTAAAACCATCTGCAATAGAGTTTTAAATTTAATAAACAGGAAGTTGTCATTGATCAACTTGCTGTGGATATAACCGATGGACTGTTGTGTTTTCTTTTTTTACATTTTTTGTTCAAAACAAACACAATACCTTTAGCATTCTGTATTCATTTCATCAGTTTACCGCCGTGGCGCAGCTCTCCATGCCAGATTGTGTTTGTCGCGATGTCCTTGGCTAACATTAATTCCGCAGAACATGTTTTGAATGGAGGGGGAAAAAAGTCTGACTGACCCCACAGCCACCATGTTCAGCTCAGATGGGAAAAAATGGCATATTTTCAAGGACTGTGCACATTTTGAATTTGACTAATCTTATTTGTATTTTATTCAATGAGGTGGAAATCATAATAACAATATAAAATCATACTGTTGGGCTTTGTTAAGACATGAAATGATTGGGTCATGGTTGTCCTTTTTGTGTCAAATTCTTAAATCTAGGAGTATTATTAAAAAGGAATTAATTTGCACAGTTCAGCGATGAACACAATAATGTGCCCTTATGGTTTGTCATTAATGACTATTATGTGGTCAGAATACAAAACTGCTGCATTTAACTTTTCAATGTTGCATAGGAGCAAGTTCAGCTTTCAACATCTGATTTGCATATGGGGAGTGACAGGGTGCTGGTTCAATAGATTTTGACTTTAAATACGTCTGATGGATTATTTTAATAATTCATTCATAATGACGCCCATGAATTATTTAGTTGCCAAACTTTTCTTATGTAAGCAAGATGTAAGACCACCTGGCAGTGATGTAAAATACCCAATCAGGTTTTATTAAACTAAAATGCTGTCGTGAAACTAAACACCCTGAAGTGCATTTCTAAAGCTGCTAAATTAAACAAATTGAAATTGAACCTCTGCATACCTCTGTATTTTATAGCAAAATGAGCAATAATATGGCATAAAATGAATATGCATTGCTTTCAGAAAGACATTTTAGAATGCAATTCATGGAAACATTCATTTGAGAAGTGAAGCTTGGCTAATAAGAACAGATTTCAATGTAGTGTTGATTTTATTGTCACTGACTTTCACACTTACATTACATGTAAGCCTGTAAATCAGAAACCATATCTTAAGAAAAATCAGTCAATGGTTGGAAAATAACAGGAATAACAGATAAATGGAAGCTATTTTGAAGTCATCCTTGTCAGAGTCATATTATGCTTAAATTCAGTTATGCATTTAGTCTTTAAAGACTCTTAAGATATTCATGTTATATTAGATCATGCAAGAAAATAACAAGAGGTAGATAAGCCAAATCAAAAACATAATTGCAATATATTGAAATTAAAATTATTTCATAGAAATGATCCTTTGTTCAAGCATCTGCTTGAAATAGCTAGAAGGTCTTCAATGTCAATATTATTTTGTGTATATATATAAAAAAACAAGCAAAAGCACAGTAACATTGCTTTGTTTGAAGGTTATGAATTTGTGAATGGAGAGTTGTAGCTTTGATCTTTTCTCTTCTGTTTTGTAGGCCCTCAGACTGCCCCCAGTGAGGTGGATGGTGTGAACCTGGAGGAGATTCGAGAATTCGCCAAAGCATTTAAAATTCGCCGGCTGTCTCTGGGTCTGACTCAAACTCAGGTGGGCCAGGCTCTCAGTGCAACTGAAGGCCCTGCCTACAGCCAGTCTGCCATCTGCAGGTATGGAGGTCTAACAGCCTAAAGTACTGAAGTTAAAAAAAAACACATGATATTATATTATATTACATAAATAGAAAAGAATTATAAAGAAAAAAATATATAAAATTATTTTTGTTAATTTGCAAACTATAGCATAAGCAATACCATAATCAGGTGATCATAATCTATAGATAGGTAGATTGACAGTAGTCTACTTTGCGCATTAGTGTCAACCAGGTTTACATCCAAGTAGTACCCTATTTATATTTAACCACAAATAACTAAGATGTTAAACAGAGTTGTTAAACATTCATAACAGATGTGCAATTATGTCAGACACATCTATTTTATTCCAGTCTATGCTTGTCTCCACTCATCTTTTCACTGTCTATGAGAAGATCCAGTTTCTAATGTAAAATACATCAGCTGTGGTATTACAAGAAGCACTTAAAGCACTTAATAATTTCTAAAGTCCATTGCCATGTATTCACATGACATTTAGCTGAAAGTAACTTGACAGGGCTTGACATTTAACTTATAACTTTAACTTTATTGTCCCCAAGGGGAAAATTATTTTCCACAGCACTGCACTTGTTTGACACACACAACATAACATACATAATACAAAAAAAAAAAACACACAGTTATGATGACTCTCAGCGGTAATAAAATGTGGTTTTCCAGAGTGCAACAGTGACACGGGTTTGGCCATAAACTAGGACATTTTGTAGTATTAGTAAATCAAATATTTAACAACATCATTATAGTTCAAATTCTGTTGTGTATTATGAGGACTTCAGTAGTAACTGTTTATATCAGGGGGAAATCTGCACCAAAAAGAGGACAAATGTAATGTCAGATTACATTTACAGAGCATGCCATATCTTATAACTCAAAACTTTTGAGGTTTTTGCTGTTGGAAATAAATAAGAATAGGAAAAGAAAAGATCAATGCATAAAACCTAGTTCAGCTACTGCATGTTCAATGGTAGAAGGCACTTTCCACAAATAGGGTACAAAATTGGACCTCAAACGGTTTTCTTAAAAAAAAAAGTATAGTGACTGTCAACCTCAAGAAAAAAAGAGGCTTTTTTGGAACCGAATAATGATTTACATTTGCTGATAAACTAATTTCCCATAAATAAAAAAGGGGGTTCTTGTTGAGCTTGATGAATGCAGTCAATAAATGGTTAATAAACTGATAATGTGTAAATATTACATTTTTGGTACTTAGTTAACAAATTAATATATGTTTTACTACCATTATTTGGCTATAAGTTAAAATAATGTATTTTAATTGTGCGATGCAGTATTATATCTAACATTTATAATAGTTCTTACAACATAAACATGGGATTTGTGCCTGTAGTACTCTACAAAAGTAATACAGGACAATGTATGCCCTATTCAAGGAAAGTGCAAAATATGTGTAATATGTGCAGTATATAGTGCAATATGAACAATACTCTAAATAAAAAAAACACAACATGCATTAAATACCACTTGATATAAAATTACTCAAACCTTGTTTGAGTGAACTCTGACCTTGCCACACAACATCACTGTGACACATTAAGGTTTACAGTTCAGAGTTTCCTGTGTCCTTCTGATTTTAATGCAGTGGGATTGTAAAAGGCTTATGGTTCGTCTGATGAGACACTTGTGTTTATCTGACATGCCGCCGTCACACGCTTTTTAAAATTTCATCATATCAGCAACATACGACCGATAAAACCTGAAATTGCTCGGTGCAGGGAGAGTGAGGGAATTCCTAATGAAGCTTCAAACTAGTGCAGAAAGTCTTAAAAATCCTGCGTGAAATATTTATCCGCATGCATTATTTAGATATTTATAGCATACATTAAAAGCCATTAGTTTCCAAAGTAAACAGGTGATGTGATGTTTTTTCTCTATATTCATCCTTTCATCTCGTCAGAAAGCAAGGGGGATTTTTTCATTATTTGTTCATTTGTATGACATTGGACATGACAGTGTGCAGAGTGTTTTTGGTTTTAAAGGCAGACTTCACATGCTTTAGTTTAGTTAACATCAGCAGAG
This sequence comes from Sinocyclocheilus anophthalmus, assembly GCA_018155175.1. Classification (NCBI taxonomy): domain Eukaryota; kingdom Metazoa; phylum Chordata; class Actinopteri; order Cypriniformes; family Cyprinidae; genus Sinocyclocheilus; species Sinocyclocheilus anophthalmus. Next base: position 29,064 of record JADLZN010007559.1, read on the forward strand.
ACAAGAGGGGAAAGAGGGGAACGCGTTTTTGCTTGTGAGTGTTTGGGGCTGTTGTAGTCTTTGCTCAGTCAAACTCGGCCTGACAGATGTCTCTATCTTGTCCAATCTCATAGTTCACAGTGGAAAAAAGCTTTATTTGTTCGTCTGAACAATCACAAAGGTGCATCGTCAAACTGATCCGAGATAGGGGTCATTATTAAAGTCCGAAGAATCCAGATGCCTTATGACTGATGTGAAGCATTTGACATCACTGCAATGAAATCATAAAATACATTTGTTTAAATCTGTTAAATACACCATACTCAGTGCGTCAAATTAAATTTTCCTCCTTTTACATGGTGCGCTTCACAGCCATTCCTGGCACAAGCCTTCTTTTGCATGCACTGTTGCACACGGATGCTCATAAGATGTCATATCATCACATAATTGCGAGATGGGAATCGCTTTTCCACTTTTAAGCCGTGTGGATTTACAACATTAATCCACACCAAAACACTGGAATCACATCAATGATTCATGTCTCAGGTTGCAAAGCTGCCATCTTTAATTTGCATGACAAATTGGGCAGAAGAGCTGCTTAACATGACTGTATATATATTTAATCACACCTACTTTTCCCACTGCAGTTTGCTCGCTTCATTTCTATCTCAAGGCTGCCGTCTTTATTCACCTCAAAAAAAAAAAAAAAAATCTGCTTTTTACCAGACATCTTTTGAATGGGGAGAGCAGAGAGAATTGTAATATATATTTAGTAAATGTTCAGACCAAACCTTTGAAATTTGTGTCAAACATAATTTACATACAGTAGATGTTATTAGCTGTATTACTTAAATGTATAAATTGTTTTGAATCTGGCATTTTGAGTTGGAATCTATATCTATCTGTCTATCTATCTAAGTATCTATATACTTTTAATCAGCTAGAATGCATTAATCTATCAGTAATCAGTAGTATCAGTAAAGACATTTCTATTCCATATAAACATATTAAGCAGCCCCCCCGCACAGTGGTTTCATTTATGAAATGTTTTTAAATTATTTCTAAAGGATCATGTGACTTTGAGCTGCATAATGGATGCTGAAAATGCTCACAGGATATAAATATAAATATACATATATATAGATTATATACTGTATATACCATGGTGTAAAAGTGTTGCCCCTTTTTTTTTTCCTGATTTCTTATTTTTTTTGCCCATTTGTCACACTTCAATGTTTCAGATCATCAAACAAATTGAAATATTAGTAAAAGATAACACAAGTGAAAACATGCAGTTTTTAAATGAAGGTTTTTTTATTATTAAGGGAAAACAAAATCCCTTTGTATTTGTATTGGTGCAGAATGAGAGAGATATAGCCTAGTGCGTTTCACAGACTGCTAGTTTCACTTTTCATTTAGATGGTCTATGTTTGACATTTAAAATAAATGTTGTTTATAGCGAATGCCCCTATAATTTTTGCTTTATATTTATGATTTAGATGTAATCCAAATGCATGCGCTAATGGAGCGAACAGCAATCAAGATCATGCAACAGAATTGCGTGCTCTCTCTCTCTCTCTCTCTCTGTCTCTCTCCCTACCGTTAAGTAAATTGTGCATTGTTTTACTTCTTTTTGATATCTCCGACCGAACTACAAACTTTCCAGTGAATGTCTGTGAGATATTCACTCGCCAAGCTCCGCATCTGTGCCACACGCGCTCTGCTTATCAGCTCGCGCACATCCGCAATACAGGCATGGATATCAAATGATTAACATTATATTAATTACTTACATGTACTTCATAGTATCTCTAATAACTACAATCTACTCAGGGGCGTGTCTAGGGGGGGGGGGTCTTCAAGGCTTTACTCAAGTTAATACACTTTCATCATCCTCATGAATGTATGCTGGTTTACCTAAAGGATGCAACACACACCAGTTTTTGTTCTGTGCTAATCACAATCAAATCCTTTCATTATAACATACAGAGTGTATACACAACGATGTTAATAATATATTAATTGCACAGAGTGAGATTCATTGGTCATAACAGAACTTTGTGAGATTGCGATGAACAAAGAGTGACAGTTCCCTTTCGATACTTCACTTGTACTGCGTCTTGCTTAAGACGCATATGGGAAAAAGCCTTTTTTCTCCAGAACTGAAGCCTATTTCATTCACGCAGTGAAACTTCACGGCCATTGGTTCGTGCAGGGCTTAAAAAAAACGAACCAATGGCTCGGCAGCGGAGCTCGGGTGGCATGAGCCTTTGGCGACGAAGCCCGCCAAAGCCCGCCAGAATGGGCGGAGCCATCTCACTATATAAGCGGGCGTTCGCCATAGGATTCTCAGATTTCTTCTCCTTCAACGACGACTCTACGTCCTCAAGATGATCCGAAGCCGCTCGCCGTTGACACGGCTTCGCAGCTGGAATTGGGACCTCTCAGCTCAGCTGACCTGCTTCTCCGCTTCTTCAGCGACGCAGCAGTTCTGGTCCGGTTCCCCTGCCGCCATCCGGCGACTTCAAAGAGCTTCTAAAAGAGCAGCGGCGTTGTTGCAAATGCCGCGCCGTTATTGCCTCCCCTGTATGCCTGTATGCCACGGATCGCTTTCTTTTCAGAGAGCGACTCCGCCCCCCGCGCCCTCCCGTTTTCTTCCTCCCAGGACCTGTGATGAAAAAAACAGCGGGGTCAAGTGATCGATCGATCGGCCCACAGCGAGCTCACGCCGGCCTCGATCCCGCGTGCTCCGCCTCGCCACCAGAGAGAGTGTTCACTCCGTCCTTTTCTGCCCGGTCTGATCAGCGTCCGCCTCCTGATGCGAGCGCCTGATCTCATTCGGGGGAAGTGGAGACGAGCTGCTCGATGACAGCATGTCACTGGCAGCATCGGATGCAGAGGAGCTGTTGGGCTCGGAGAATGACCCCACCCCCTCGCCATCATCCGCGCCCAGCGCCACCAAAGACGGGACGGATACCGAGCTTCTCCGTATCCTCTCGAAGGCAGTCGAGGAGCTGGGTTTGGAGTGGTCTCCACCAGAGGAGCCCTCTCGCAGCCGTTTGGATGAGTGGTTCCTGCTGGGGCGCCGCCAGGCCCCTCGTCAGCTTTCCTCTCCATTCTTCCCGGAGGTCCACAACGAGCTCACCAGATCGTGGCGCGCTCCATACTCCGCCCGCCTCCGTACTGCCTCTTCATCTGCCCTCACCTCCATCGACGGCGCTGAAGAAAAGGGGTACAATAAGCCGCCTCCCCTAGATGAGTCAGTGGCCGCGCATCTCTGCCCGCCCACGGCCATCGGCTGGAGAGCAAAGGCCGCTCACCCATCTAAGCCGTGTAGGACTACTTCAGCTCTCGCTGGACGCGCCTACACCTCAGCTGGACAGGCGGCCGCGGCACTTCATTCTATGGCTGTCCTTCAGGTCTTCCAGGCCAAAATACTCGCATCCTCCGAGTCTGGCCTGGATCCCGCTACCCTCAGGGATCTGAGGAGTGCGACGGACCTGGCTCTACGCGCCACCAAGACCACTGCCCAGGCGATTGGGAGATCGATGGCCAGCCTTGTGGTGCTCGAGCGCCATTTATGGTTGATGCTGACGGAGATGAAGGACGCGGATAAGATCCCCTTCCTTGATGCTCCTGTCTCCCCCAAGAGCCTTTTCGGCCCAGCGGTCGAAGGGTTTGCTGAATGCTTCACGGAAGCACAAAAATCGTCCCAGGCTATGCAACATTTCCTGCCTAAGCGCTCCAGCTCCGCTGCCGTCTCAGCTCACCCAAAATCTGCGCCGACTCAGTAGCCTGCGAAACCAGCGTCTGCCACCCCCTTTGTTCAGCCCGCTAAAGCGCAGCAGATGCGGGGACGCTCTTGCTCGGCCAGACGCTACCCTCCTCCTAAGCGCCAGGGACCCCGACCCAAGATTGCGTTGGACCCAGCGCCTCAGGCGTCATCCTGATCCATGAGACAGGAAGAGGATGGGGTCAGATCTCGCCACGGCCGGACCGCCCCTCAAGCAGCCTCTCTTACACCTCTTGACACCTCGTTCAGCTCTGGGTACAGAGGGAAATGTGTTTTGTGCAAACAACGGGCCCGTTCATGTGCCCAAGTATTCGACCACTGTGATAGCGGGAAAAATAATAAAACAAACATTTTCAAAAAGAGAGAAAATTTCCTCTTTCATTTCTCACGAGTATTCTGCCCCCGTGCGGCCAGTCACCCGAGTTAATCCAACCCCTCACCACTTGGGCCGAGGCCTGGCAGGCCATCCCCGGAGTGCCAGACTGTGTTTTGGGCATAATAAAGCGAGGATATTCACTCCAATTTGCTCGAAGACCCCCGCGCTTCAGCGGCGTGGTCCCCACCTCCGTGCAGAGCAAGGACGCCCATGTCCTGCGCTCAGAGTTGATGAATTTGCTGGCAAAAGGAGCTGTGTAAAGGGTTCCTCCAGCCCAGAGCGAGTCAGGCCTTTACAGCCGTTACTTCCTCGTCCCCAAAAGAGATGGTGGCCTCCGGCCCATCCTCGATCTCAGACACCTGAATCGTGCCCTCATAAGGAGGTCGTTCAGGATGATTACACTGAAACAGATCCTCGCGCAAATTCGCTCGGGAGACTGGTTCTTTTCCCTGGACCTGAAGGATGCATACTTTCACATCCAGATAGCCCCTTGTCACAGGCCATTCCTGAGATTCGCCTTCAAGGGTGTGGCGCATCAATATACGGTCCTTCCCTTCGGGCTGTCCCTGGCCCCCCGCACCTTTACGAAGTGCATGGATGCGGCTCTTTCCCCTCTGAGACAGATGGGAGTCCGTTTTGTCAGTTACCTCGATGACTGGCTCGTCCTGGCCCAGTCGGAGGCAGAACTAATATCTCACAGAGCCCTCCTCCTCAGCCACCTGGAGTGCCTGGGACTCGGGGTCAATTTTGCCAAGAGCTCGTTGTTTCCCAGCCAGCGAATTTCATTCCTGGGAAAAATTTTCGACTCAGCCCAAATGAAAGCTGTAGTCATGCCAGAACGAGCTCTGGCCACACGGAGGCTGGCGACCTCCTTAAAGATCGGTACTGCTCGCCCGCTCAAAGCGTTTCAAAGGATGCTGGGCCTCATGGCAGCAGCATCTCCAGTGTTACAGTTGGGTCTGCTGCGTATGCGCCCCCTTCAGCGCTGGTTGAAACGATGGGTTCCATCCCATGCGTGGCGTCACGGACGCCTGCATATCAGGGTGAGTCAGGCCTGTGTATCGGCCCTGACCCCCTGGAAGAACTCCCGTTGGATGGAACAGGGCGTGGCCATGGGGATGGTTCACAGAAGGACAGTTGTCACGACAGACGCCTCCAACTCAGGTTGGGGGGCGTTGTGCGAGGGCATACCGACCTTCGGCCACTGGTCGATGGCGGAAAAAGTCTTCCACATCAACTGCCTGGAAATGTTAGCAGTATGTCGAGCCTGTCAGTTCTTCCTGCCAGTCCTGAAAGGGCACCATGTGCTAATCCGATCGGACAACATGTCAGTTGTGTCCTACATAAATCGACAGCTCTCTTCAAAGCACCTCTTCATGCTAGTGGAGCGCTTCTTACAGTGGGCTCAACCCAACCTGCGCTCGCTAAAGGCAGCGCATATACCGGGCAAATTGAACCGAGGAGCGGACATGTTATCAAGGAGCAATGTCCCCTCAGGAGAGTGGACGCTCCATCCGCAAACGGTTAAGAAAATCTGGGAGATCTTCGGCGAGGCCGAGGTAGACCTCTTCGCCTCAGAAGACAACTCTCACTGCCAAATTTATTTCTCAAAGACCAAGGACGCGTTGGCCCACGATTGGCCCAACCTCCTTCTTTATGCATTCCCCCCGATCGCTCTGATCCCACAGTTAATCAGGCGAGTTAGGGGGGAAAAAAGGTTCTCCTGGTGATCCCACTTTGGATGAACCAGCTGTGGCTATCAGAGATACTCAGCTACTGATAGCGGCCCCTTGGCCTGTTCCACTGAGACGGGATCTCCTCTCTCAAGCGAACGGGACATTATGGCATCCTCGGCCCGACCTATGGGCCCTGCACCTCTGGCCGCTCAACGGGAGCCTTCGTGCCTCCCAGAGCGAGTCTTAAACACAATTTCGGAGGCTAGAGCTCCATCTACGAGACGCCTCTATGCCTTAAAGTGGTCTTTTTTCTCCGCCTGGTGTTTAAACCGCGGCAAAGACCCTCTCACTTCCGAATTAGCAGAGGTGCTGTCTTTTCTTCAAGAGCTGCTGGATAAGGGTCGTTCCCCTTCCATGCTCAAAGTCTCGGTGGACGGCTATAGCGGCCTCTCATGTCCCTATTGAGGGCCAATCAGTGGGCAGAAATAGCGCGGTCATCCGCTTCCTGAAGGGTGCAAGGAGGCTGAATCCGCCTCGTCTCCCTACCGTCCCTTCATGGGACCTGCCCACTGTGCTGAGTGCCCTGAAGGGCTCCGCTTTCGAGCCGCTACAAGCCGCCAACATTAGGTCGCTATCGCTAAAGACTGCTCTGCTTCTAGCACTAGCATCAGTAAGCGAATAGGAGACCTGCAGGCACTCTCAATTAACCCTGTCTGTCTGGAATTCGGGCCTAACGACTCTAAGGTTATCCTGAATCCAAGGCATGGTTACGTACCCAAGGTGCTCTCCATTCAGAGCACAGGTCATTACGCTCTCCGCGCTTCCTCCAACTGAAGAGGACAGAGAGCTATCTCTGCTCTGCCCCGTCAGGGCGTTGAGAATCTATATTGAGCGTTCCGCTCCCTATAGGCGATCGGAAACAACTCTTTGTCAGCTTCGGTAACTGCACCAAGGGGTTTCCGGTTACGAAGCAAAGACTCTCTAGATGGATAGTAGACGCCATCTCGCTAGCATACTCTTCCTTGGGCCTCCAATGCCCCATTGGAATATGGGCCCACTCGACTAGAGGCATCGCCTCGTCGTGGGCATGGTCCAGTGGTGTGTCCATTGCGGATATTTGTGAGGCGGCCGGCTAGGCCTCGCCGTCCACATTTGCAAGGTTTTATAACCTGGAAGTCCCGGCCTTACAGGCCAGGATCCTTTCCGCTTGAAATGGCACATGCTGTGTAAACAGACATAAACAGACGTGCCGCTCCCAAGTTCTCTGGTATTGTTCACCTGTTAGCTCTCGACCCCTGGGTATCGAAGTTACGGGTATACTCTGGAATGATTAACCAGGCCGGGTGTGACCTAGTAAGCTCAGCCCGCTTAGCCTTGGGTTATTGTTGACTTCTCTATAAGCATTGGTTGCTTATGGAAGTTATACCTTTAGTCGTTCCACTACATTAGCACGGCGTGATTGGACTGTTCCCATATGCGTCTTAAGCAAGACACAGTACGAGTGAAGTATCGAAAGGGAACGTAGATGCCCCGCCCATTCTGGCGGGCTTTAGCGGGCTTCATCACCATAGGTTCGTGCAGCTCTGCTGGCGCGCCATTGGTTCGTTTTTAAAGCCCTGCACGAACCAATGGCTGTGCAGTTTCACTGCGTGAATGAAATAGGCTTCAGTTCAGGAGAAAAAAGGCTTTTTCCCATATGCGTCTTAAGCAAGACGCAGTACTCGTTCCCGTATCTCAGGGAACCGGAGGGTACGTTAGTAACAGCACGTTTTTAGTGGGTAAAAAAGGAGCGCTCTTTGCGAGCTTTCTATGCAATTATCCATTTAAAATGTAGAACTTTGTTTTTTGGCCACACACACGTTGCAATGGGAAACGGGAAAGACATCCACTTATTTATGCTGGAGTCGCTCTCGAAGTAGTAGTGATTGACATAGTGATAACCATAGCAATAGATGGGACAAAATATGTGAAAATGTGCATTAAGACTAGACCACCCTCACTAATTTCAGAAGCACCCTCAGTGATTATTTCTGGTTGGTAAGCTTTTATTTTATAGCCTACAAAAACAACAAAATACAAATGCACTAGATAAAATAATTTAATAAATGCTTATTTACAATTTAAGCACTTAACTAAAATGAGTATTAAATAATTAAATAAATAACTAAAGAAGGTTGACTATAACCAGTTTGCTTCCATTTTAGTAAGAAAAGCCTTGGTTACTCTTCACCTGAATTAGAAAAAAAGCTCTTCTGGTCTTCAGTGATGCGAGGACAACATTTGAGCGTGTACACGCAATATCTGAGCAAGAGCAGAGCCAATTCATAAAATAACAATATTTAAAAGCACACATCCAGTTTTGTGTGAGTGAAGGAAATCCGCTTGCGAGTGGAGAGATTCTTGCTCACGCATTACATGGATCGCGTAACATGCTCTCTCTCGACATTTGTCATTAAGATCATGCTATAGAAACCGCTTAAAATTAAGTATAAAGAAGAGAAGAAAGTGGCCCTAGGCAGCTGCATACACAGGATCCGCCACTGCAAGATGCAGTTAGAAATTTACTAAAAACAAGCTTATCGCAAGACATCTGGTAGGGGGGGGGGCACCTGGGGTGGCCAGCCAAATTTCACGGGGGGCCGGTGCCACCCCTGGCCACCACATAGACACGCCCCTGATTATCTCTGTGTTCTGTTCTCTGTTTTCTTTTTCTGGACACAGCTCTATTCACACGTTGTGCGATATCGGCTTTTGCTATCTGGGTATTTTTACAAGTACGAGTACAAGAGCGCAGCATCGGTGCATCCCAACGGGGATCTGGTGTCCTCGTTGTGCGGGGAAATGGTGAAGGTGGGGCAGTGTTCGAGAAGGAAGGGTCCAGTTAAGGGATGGAGTCCGGTGGCCGCACACGCTCCCCTTCTCTGGTCCGGGGCGCGAGGGGCGGCGTCTTCTTCCAGCGGCTGCATCCTTTTCTCGCCCACAGCGTTGACTGCTAATACTCCGGCATGCTGGCCAGACAGCCATGTAATGGGTACAGTTCTCATCCGGACCGCGGGTCCGGCAGCTTGCGTCTTCGGTGGCCCGGAAATCCCTCAATGCTCCCTTCCTGGACTCACAAGGACGCCAGCATGCATGCACGGGTGAAGAGACCTGTCTCCCGAGGAGAGGCGCGCTCGACTTTTAACAGCGGCGGTGACGAGGTTCCATTCACTTCAGGTGTGCCTCATCAGACCAAACCTGGATGATTCTGCACCCCTTCTCTCTCACACGCCCACTCCTGTCGGGACCTGGTGAAGGGCGGCGATTAAGGGATGGGGTGATGATGATAATTAGGGGGGAGGCAGCCGATTCGTCACAATATATATATATATATAGTATATATGCAGTATATATGCAAGTAGAAAACAGTTCTTTTAAATTATTAATAATATTTCACAATATTACTCTAAATGTCCTGTCAGGAAATATACACTGAACAGGAGTTAGTTGAGTCCAGAAAAAACTTTATTGGAGCAGAGGGCAGGATTGGGAGAGAACAGGTGAGTAGAATGACACAAAATAAATGAGCAGCAGCAAGTTGATGAAGATAGCAGTCCTTATATGTTTACAGGAGGTGAAGGGGCTGGAGAAGCACACACCTCAGTGACTGTACCAGTGGGTCAGGATAGCAGGTAAATATCTTCGGAAACAGATGAGGACAACCAGCAAACTTCATGGGAATACACTGAGACCAGGTAAGTGAGTTTTTCCTTGTTTAAGGCCAGGTGTGTGCTTAAGTATTGCACTGATGAGGGAGTAATTGCTGATAGGTGCAGGTGGTTAGCGCTCAGGTGACAGGGAATGCTGGGTGGTGGAAGTGAGAGAGCCTGGCAGATCTGTGACATTACCCCCCTCTTCATGGTCTGCTCCTGCAGACCGAGGACCCCGACATTGTGGTGGCCTGCAATGGGCCCGAGGAGCTGGACGATGTGGGTGTAGATTAAATTCTCTGAAGAAAGCAGGATCTAAGATATCATCTCGAGATACCCAGAATCTATCCTCTGGGCCGTAATCCTCTCAGTCTACCAGATATTCCAACCGGCCAACACGGTGTCAGGAATCCAGAATTTCCTTGACTGTGTAGATGGTGTCATTGATGATCTGTGGTACGGGAACACAGGTGGCTAGTGAGGTTTTAACAGGGGGATGTGGAACACTGGTTAAATTCTGTACTGTGAGGGGAGCTTGAGTTTGTATGTGACTGGGTTAACCTGTTTTACGACCTGTAATAAACCAATGTATTAGGGACTTAGTTTAGGGCAGGGGAGGCACAGACGAATGTCTCTCGTAGAGAGCCACACAAGTTGTCCAGTTTGGTTTGCTGGTGCGTTCCTTTTCCAATTTCTGCAAAGATCTTTTGTCTGCGCACTGTCCGCTGAAGATGTTGATGAGCCTCGTCCCATGCCCTCTCATTCTCCGAGGACTCGCCTGACCAGGGGAATAATGGTGGCTGAAAGACGAGTATGCACTGGAACTGGGTGAGACCCATTGATGGTTGTCGCTGGGAATTTTGGTCAGATACAATGTCCTCATGAATTTCAAAATTTCGAAATACATGGTTAAACCGGGCCTCTGCAGTCTCCATGGCAGTGGGGAGTCCCTTCAGAGGAATCAGTTTCCATGCTTTGGAAAATCTGTCAACGATAACCAGGATGCAGGTATTTCCATCAGAAACAGGTAGGTTGTTGATGAAATCCACCCCTAGGTGTGACCATGGGCATCAAGGGATGGGCTAGGGCTGGACAATAATTCAATATCAATATGTATCGCGATATATTTTATTTTCAATAACAGTGATATGGTTTTTAAACATTTTCGATATAGCCTACATTACCAGTGTTTCCCATACATTGATTTATTTGCGGCGACTTTGTTGAATAAACATGAGCACTGCACGTTTTAAAATCAAAACTTGTCGTGGGTGTTTTATATGAATGTATCTCTAAAGGGAAAGGACTGTCTTCAGAAAAGTTTCGATGGGATTTTTATTTTATCTAATAAAGAAGTGTTCATGAGCGGAGCTGATTTGATTACAGCCATTACTAGTTCAACCGCTCTTAAAGCGCCTCCTGCTGGCAGATCATCGTTGCACTTTTTTCATTACTCTTTATATGGCTATGTAGTCGACCCTACCATCAAAAGTTTTGAACCGTAGAGTTTTAGTTTTTTTTTTTTTTTTTAAGAATTCTCTTCTGCTCACCAAACCTGCATTTATTTGATCCAAAGTACAGCAAAAAATTTTGTAATATTTTTACTATTTAAAATAACTGCTTTCTATTTGAATATATTTTAAAATGTAATTTATTCCTGTGATCAAAGCTGAATTTTCTGCATCATTACTCCAGTCTTCAGTGTCACATGATCCAGAAATCATTCTAATATGCCGATTTGCTGATTATCAATATTTAAAACAGAATTTTTTATTTTCAGGATTCTTTGATGATAGAACAGACCTAAAATCCGCATTTATCTGAAATCACAACCTTTTTGTAACATTAACACGTCGCGTCAAAAGCTTTGAGTTCGTATTAAATTATAGAACTAATACTTTTTTAGCCGGCTATTTAAATTAATCAAAAGTCAGAGTAAAGATATTTATAATATTACAAAAGAGTCTACTTAAAAAAGTGCTGTTCTTCTGAACTTTCTATTCATCAAAGAAACCTGAAAAGTTTTCAACATAATAATAAATGATTTTTGAGCAGCAAATCAGATATAGATGATTTTCAGGGGGGGGGGGGGAAAGACATTTGACTGGAGTAATGATGCTAAAAATATAGCTTTGAAATCACAGGAATAAATTACATTTTAAAATATTTTCAAATAGAAAACAGTTATTTTAAATAGTAAAATAATTTGAAATAAAATAATGTTTCAAAATGTTACTGTTTTTGCTGTATTTTGGATCAAAAAAATGCAGGATTGAAAGAATTTCACATTTCTTGTTTGAATGAAGGCTAAATACAAATAAAAGGTGAACATTAATTTGTAGATGGCGTGGAACTTTGGAGATTGCACACTATTGACTTCCATGGATGAAACGCTTGATGTCATTAGCCATGCCAGACCACCAGTAATGATGTTGTAGGAGCGAGAGGGTTTGTTCGGTCCCCGGGTGGCCAGTACCCACGGATGAATGAGCCAACTCGATGAGAGGAATACAGTGATTTCTGGGAATGTAGGTGCAATCTGGAGGGCACCCCGGCAGAGCAGGTTCACTGTTGGAGGTCTCAGAGATTTGTTCATCGATACTCCACTGGATTTGGTTGACAAAAAGAGTGGAGGGAAGCAATGGTTCGGGGTCTCTGTTGATGTCAGTGGGGGCATGAATTCGGGATAATGCATCAGCTTGAATGTTTCGGGAGCCAGGTCAGTTGGAGATACTGAATTGGAAACGGGTAAAGAACAACGCCCATCTGGCGTGTCTGGGGTTTAGTCTCTTTGCTCATCTTAAATACTGTAGATTATTACTGTAGATTATTATGATCAGTGAGGTCGAAAGGGTGACAAGCTCCCTCTAACCAGTGCCTCCACTCTTCCAGGGCGAGCTTAATGGCCAAAAGCTCATGATTCCCAATGCCATAATTTGGCTCCACCGGGTATAATTTCTTTTAAAAGAAGGCACATGGAAGGAGCTTTGTTGACTTCTGCTGCTGTGACAAGACTGCACCCACTCCAGTAGTAGAAGCATCTTCTTCAACCACGAATGGCTTCTCGGGGTCAGGGTGATTTAGGAGTGGTGGAGTAGTGAAGACGGTTTTCAGGGTTTACATAGCTTCTTCAGCTTCGGGGGTCCAGAACAGAGACTTAGGCCTTCCTTTTAACAGTGAGGTGATGGGTGATGTCAGGATACTGTAGTTTTGGATGAATCGGTGGTAAAAGTTCACAAATCCAATGAATCTCTGAAGTTCTTTCACCATGGTAGGAGTGGGCCAGGAGGTAACAGCAGATAATTTCCCCTTGTCCATTTTGAACCAGTTCTTGCTTACTATGTAACCGAGGAAGAGGATGGTACTCCAATGAAAGCTGCATTTCTCAGCTTTGAGGAACAGATTGTACTCGCGGAGCCTCTGGAGGACCTCCGAAACATGCCGGCGATGTTCAGCCAGGCTTCAAGAGTAGATAAGAATGTCATTTATGCACACGATTACAAATCGGTTCAGGAAGTCCCGGAGCACCTCATTCATGAAGTCCTGGAATACGGAGGGGGCGTTGACCAAGCCTTACGGCATAATGAGGTACTCATAGTGCCCAAATAGAGTAATGAAGGCGGTCTTCCACTTGTCCCCCTCATGTATCTGGATGAGGTTGTAAGCACTTCGGCGGTCCAACTTGGTGAAGATGGAGGCTCCCCGAAGTTGCTCCAAAGCAGCTGGGATGAGGGGAAGTGGAAAATGGAATTTAATGGTTATTTTGTTGAGTGCCCAATAGTCAATGCAAGGCCGCAAGCCTCCGTTTTTGTTTTTTTGTAAGGTTGTAGCTTGGAGGCTCATTTTGGACAAAAGACGATGGCTTCTTTCGGTAAAAGACAGCTGGGTATTATCCACTTGCATGGGTTCTGGTTTTGAAGTGTCAGATTTCTCTGGCTGGAGATGTTGTAGGGAGGACTGCAAGTTTGGATCAGCCTCTAAGTAGCTTTGCATGTGGCGAGCAACTCGAATGGAATGTTGGATACACTTCTCAAGTCCTATGGTGTCATAGTAAGTGGCCAATTGCAAACGAAGTACTGTATTTAGCCCCTGGCGATAAGTGGTGAGAAGAGTTTGTTAGTTCCATCTGCTTGCAGCAACGAGAGTTCGGAACTTCAGGGCGTAATCTGTGATGGAACTGCTTCCTTGTCACAGGTGGTAAAGTTGATCACAGACAAAGGAATCTCCAACTGGATGACCAAAAATATTGAAGAGATTTTGAAGAGATTTTGAAGAGACGCAGTAACAGGACCAGCTTGATACAACATTGTAATTTCTAATGCCATTGAGTATTGTAGAAGAAAACCATTGCAGTCCTCCTCCAGACCACAGTAGTGCGCTGGCTTGACCATGGGACTGGCTACGTAGACAGGTGAAGGAGCGGCTGCAGTGGAAGTGCTGGTAGTGATAGGCATTGCCCTGTGCACAGTTATTTCCCGACTAAGAGTTTCAGTGGCTCCCGGAACGGATCGGGCCGATCTGGATCCATATTCTGGTGTTGGTCTGGCCTTATATCAGGAAATATACACTGAACAGGGGTTAGATGAATCCAGACAAAATTTTATTGGAGCAGAGGGCAGGATCGGGAGAGAACAGGTGGGTAGAATGACAGAAAATGAACGAGCAGCGGCAAGAAGATTAAGGTAGCAGTCCTTATATGTTTACAGGAGGCAAAGGGGATGGAAAAGCACACACCTCAGCGACTGGACCATTGGGTCAGTATAGCAGGTAAATATCTTTGTGAACAGATGAGGAGAACCAGGAATCTTCACAGGAATACGCAGAGACCAGGTAAGCGAGACTTTCCATGTTTAAGGACTGAGGCTGAGGTGTGTGCTTAAGTAGTGCACTGATGAGGGAGTAATCACTGACAGGTGCAGGAGGTTAGTATTAAGGTGACAGGGAATGCTGGGTAATGGAAGTGAGAGAGCTTGGCAGATCTGTGACATGTACTGTATTTTTGATTTTTTAATAAATGCAGCCTTGATGAGCATGAGAGAATTTTAAAATGTTTATACCAATCTCACATTTATTATTGATCAATTATTGACCAATAACAATTATCCCTGCTCTTCCCTTCTTTTCTTACTAATACATAAATAAATAAATAAATTAATTAATAGTGTTACTCCTACAACCCACCACAGTTTTATATGGCTATGATAAGGATTTGATTTTTGTTGATTCTGTTTCCACCTGCTTTAGCATTATTATAAGCCCTGCTGTTTCTCTCCCACCAGAAGCTGAAATATTTCACTTATTTCATGTATTACTGCAGTGAACAGTGTCTAAAATTAAGAAATTGAATAAAACATGACTTAATAAATAAGTCGGCATATGCCTGAACTTCGGTATTGTTTCCTGCTTGGTTGGATTTAACAGGGTGCTGTCACTCATCTCCACACTGAAAAAAAGTCTGTGTGCGTTTGAGGACCTGGAAGAGCGAGGGCCTTTGCCCCCGCTTCAGGCGTCTTTTCAAATGCCAGTTAAGATTCCATCAAAGGCCTTCTCACAGGAGCCTGTCCAGGAGTTCAGGACCAAGAGAGACTATGTGTTGTTTCAGAGAGCAGTAGTTCACCTCTCTCCCCTCTCTCAGCTGGGCTTTTCTGTCTGCCTGACAGATGTCCATGTGTTAGATAGGAGCGCAGGTCAGGAAACTCACTAAAACATCTCTCCATTAAAGTTTGTATGAGACACACTTTGGAAATCTCTCCGTTCAGTGGAGTCATTGGAGACACAAGCTCTTTTTATGGGATCTTCGTACCTATACACTCTGGCTGATTATACAGGCTTCAGATCAGATCGTTGCTACTCAAGGGGATTTGCTTCCGATTTTACATTGAACAATGTGGAAGAGGGACCACAAGTGGAGAGGGACCACAATTTGTTTTTTTTTGTTTTTTTTTTACCATGGCTCCACTATATGTAAAATACCTCAGCTGAATAAAAAAAGAAAAATAACTAAAAAAAAAGCCGTGTGCTATAAATTCTAAAATTATAGAAAGTATAACTTATCAATTAAATTAAGTAATTATATATATATGATTATATACTATATAATATATAATTATATTATATATATATATATAGATATATTTAAAAAATTAATATATATTTATTATAAATATATAGTATATATATATTCGCCTCCCTTTTTAAAATTTAGATTTGGCACAGTTTATTTTGTTCTTTGCTTTTAGCCATTTTTGGGTTGTGACCTGTTTATCAAACTACTGCTTTAGACGACCTTTTTAAGACAAAATCTTATATATCTATCAACTCACAATTCAAAACAATTCCCATAATTCAGTGAAAACCCAAATAAAAAGCCACATAGTGAACTAAACTGTTACCAGGAATATATTTCTTGCAGCTCAGGTGGCTACTATGTGAAATTTAGCGGTATCTTTTGTGTGCTTAGTTTAAAGAAGTGTAAAACTAGCTACCAGGACAAATTTTCCATTATTGTTTTTGAACAGAAAGCAACGTTTCTACAGCATTAGCAAAGTAAGACCTAAATATTAGTCTGATTTACCTTCCTGGAGACCCCATAAACTTGCAGACATATTCTATGGAAGCATATAGGTAGCGAAATTCAATTTAAAATGCAAAATGGCAATGCAATATTCAAAATGGCAATGCAATATTCAAAATGGCATTGTATTTCTGTATTTAAATTTACATTTTACATTACCCATACGTGCATAATATTCAAAAGTGAAGGTGAAAATGTATTAGCATTAAACATTAAATGAGCATCAGGATTGCTTGAGGAAGATGGAAAAGTTGGAGAAGTGTTTTAAAATGTACTTGCATTTGAGTGAATAATTTAAGCCATTTGTGAATGAATAATGCTTTAAATGTTTTATTGCATGCTTGTGTTATTTATTTCACAATATGTATTAAAATATCTTGCAGAAGAGAGAATTCCTAATCGTATGTGATGCTATCTGTGGATTTGATTGTACAGAAGCGCTAGTCAAGACAAATGCAAGGCCAATAAATGAATTCATTCTTTATGATATCAGTCAGCTGCTTGTTTGTTTTTGGACCTGCCTGTGGAAGCGTCCTCTTGGTTCAGTGCATCATTGGTACAGAGAGTCAATAAAAGCAACACATGAAGGAACATGATGTACTGGAGTGGACAAACTAGGTCTTTGGGCATAGATTAATTTGTTTCTTAGCACGCAACAGCTGAAGCCATGGGGTAGAGGCCACAAAACTCTCTGTCCCATTGGTGGCCTAGACCAAGAGACCCCTTCTTCTGGGCAACTGGGTCAGATAGGAAACCCCTCAACCGGTCTGGGCACTTGAGTAAGCTTGTTCTCTTTCAATTCTCCCCCAGACACACCATCCTGAGAAGCCACTTTTTCCTACCACAGGAAGCCCAAGAGAACACTATAGCTAGCAGTCTGACAGGCAAACTGAACCCTGGCCTTTTATATCCTGCCAGGTTCGAGAAGTTGGACATCACCCCAAAAAGCGCCCAGAAGATTAAGCCCGTGCTGGAGCGCTGGATGGCCGAGGCGGAAGCCCGCCATCGCTCCGGTATGCAGAACCTGACAGAGTTTATCGGCAACGAGCCTTCCAAAAAGCGCAAACGCCGGACCTCTTTCACACCGCAGGCCCTGGAAATCCTCAACAGCCACTTTGAGAAGAATACTCACCCCTCCGGTCAGGAGATGACGGAAATCGCAGAGAAACTGAACTATGATCGCGAGGTGGTGCGCGTCTGGTTCTGCAATAAGAGGCAAGCTTTGAAAAACACTATAAAGAGGCTGAAACAGCCCGAGCTCGGGCCGGTCGCACCAATGGACCCTCTGGTTGATAATATGGAGGAACACCCTTAGCTTGATACGAACAGCATGAGGCGAACGTGCACCTATGGCAAAACTTCTGATGTTGTGGACTTAAAGACCTGGACGATTACTATCCAATGCACCATCGAATGGATGAACTGTCGACAAAGTGTTATCATCACAAAAGCAAAAACCAAACAAGTTCAGAAAAAGAGAGAGTTGTATGAGAATTATAGTACTGATTCATAAGAAGTTTGTGAGTAATTAAGAACAAGGATCATATTAAAATCAAGGATGGTGAAGAAACTACTTACCAAAGTTTGTTGCATCTGATACCTGAGGTTTTTTTTTAATTGTAAATGTGTTTTACATTTTTAAATTTTTACTGGGGGAAAAAAATGGTAAAACAAAAAAGAAAGAACATATTTGTGTGATGGGGTAGATGGGTGTGACATTTGATCTTTGTCTTATTTTATCACTTGGGTTTTTATGTAATTCTTATCTTTATTATTTTCACCAAACTTAAATCATAAGATAAAAAAAAAAAAAAAATTTCTTGAATTAATTAGAAGTTAATTCCAAAATTGTCATGTTTCTGCTGTCTGTAAGGCCATCGTCAACTGTGTCATCTCACTCTGTGCTAACATTAGGCATAAAGAGTTGCTTTGGAGTAATAGTTTGGTCAAAGGCTTCTCAGAATGAACATGCCACAGATATCCACATATACGTTGCCGCTGTGATTAAAGCTATTTTATGGTGTTGCCAAAGCCTCCTAGCCAAAGAACAAGGACATTGTGTCATACCTTGGCCTGAACCATTTTATTCTGTTCATGTGTTCGGTTGTTTTTTATTTTTAAAAGCAAAGGGTTACTATTTTATTTTACTTGTCACACTTAACTATACATACATACATACATACATACATAAACAGATTTCAAGTACATGAGATTAATTTTAAAGATTTCACTTGAGTTATGCAATTTATCTTTTGTCTGTGTCTTTTTCATTTTGGTGCTTAAGGTTTTTTTTTTTTAACTTGTGTCAGTCAAAATCTCTCAGATGGAAATGACTGGAAAATGCTAATTTTGGACATATTTGATTCAAGCAAAGCATTTGACTGAATATACACCTCAGTATATATAAAAATAATCCATTGTCCAAATACTGCACCATCGTACAAACCTTCAGCCCATCTTACAGGTAGATTTACAGTAATCAGTAGAGTAGTTGTTTTCTAGACTCTAGTCTCTTTTTTGTTTTTATTTTTTGTATAATTCTTATACTGTATAACAAGCATTCCAACTGAAATTAAAAACAGTGGTCGACTGATATCCAGAAAGCAAAACAACAGATTTAATGCTGATGTTAAAATAGCCTACAGTTCAATGATAATGTTAATATTTAAAGTATTTTGCTGTGGACATGAATATTCACTTCATACTAAAAGACAACTAAGACAGTAAAAAGTCTCAGTTTACAAATAAATTAAGTCTTTTTCTGCCACATTAATGTTTTGGAATTAGCTGTATGGCATTTAAATACTTATCAACAGGCAAAAATATCTAAAAAGTACTCATGATAGCAGTGACGATCCTGTTGATATTCCTTCCTATGAAACAATCCTATGATTTTACTGATTTGCATCATGAATTTGATATTTAATTCAGTCTGTATCTATCTTATCAGCAATGAACAGAAATGGCAAGAACAAAGAAAATCTTTTGGGGCATTTATGCAAATGTAGTTCATTACAGTGGACATTTGCTATGATTATAGTTACAGAAAAATTGTCTGGCTTCTGACAGCTACATAACTAATGTCTTGACTCACATTCAAAGACCTGTCTAATTACTTTAACTCATATTGTATAAGATGACATTCTCCCAGCGCATTCATTTTCATGAATTCAGAAGCATGGTATTTGTGTGTGGTTGCAGAGACAGGACGTCTTAAGGTATACAGGCTTATGAAATAAAGCTGTAACCAAAAATTAAAACCAAGAGACGAGAATCTAAGTTCTGCCTTTGCTCATCTTTTCAATGCTGGACCAAAGCTCAATAGTTATATGCACATTGTACAGAGAAATGGCTAAATGTCGCTGACAATCTTGAAATATGTAACTGAATTGAAGGAAATTGATTAAACGGAGTATATCATTAAAATTACCTCAGCACTGTCCTGCTAAGTAGTGAGCAATGTCATAACATGGTACCTTTGTGCAATGGTTCACGACAAAACATAAAGGACTTGTGTATATGTTTGTAAGTAGTTTTTATGACTATCATAGATTGAATCTCACATGCTTTTCTTTATGATGTGCTTTCCAGGGTCACGTGTATAGAACAGACATTGTTACATGACTTTCTTCTATTTTATTGTTTAGTTTCTGCATTGTTTATTTGGTTACCTCCTTTCGCTATGTAAGATACATTTTTGAGTTTAATTGCCTGGAATTGCCTCATATAAATGGGGAAGAAAGAAAACTTTGCGGTTCAACTCAATTGTTTTTGAAAGATGATGGAAAACCTTTCGAGATTTATTGAAGAACACACACTGGTATACATAGACACATGAACACACACACACACACACACACACACACACACACACGCATACACACACACACACAGTCGAGTTTGAAATGTTATTACTCTCAAGACCTTGAAACCAAAGCTGTTTAACCTGCTAAGGATGCTTTAAATTTTATAGACTGAAAACTGTATGTATTATATAGAGCAATATCTGTTCGGTCAGTTAAGCTGCACTTTGTGTATTTCTTAACAGCTTCAAGTCTGTCACATTAATTTGTACCATAATAATTAATAATAAACAGTTGTTTGACATGAAACACAATGGCTGCATTTCTTTTTCTAAATAATATTTTACAAAGAACAGGGGAAGAAACAAGCATCACTTAATTCACATTTAAATAACTTACATTTTAATTTAAGTATACCAGACTTAAAGATCTAAAGAAAGATAAAAAATTATAGGCCTACCAAGCAAGACATTAGCTACATTGAACTGTATTGTGTGTATTCAAGTAAGATTTCTCATCATTATTGAAAAATATATATATTAATTTTGCATAAATTTTTTGTGTTGTTCATGTGTGATTTTAAATGTCAAAGAATTTATATATTTTTTTAATTAATCAAAAAGGGTAAGTACAGTAATAACATTGTAATAACGTGATAACTAACTTTAACATGTTTCACATTCACTCATTAATTTGCTATCGTATTACATACGATATGATTTTAGTTGAAAAATATAAATTTAAGACTGTTTTATAAAACCCAGATTCTTCGTGTCCAAATTAATCTGGAATGCAAAAATTGTATAGGCATTTTGAGTGCATTATGAGAGTTTAGAGGAATAATTGATTCAGGTCAGCTGAATTATTTAAATTCAATGGTCGCTTTCGTAAATTGGAGAACTGGACACTTGAGCTTAATAATCTCTCACTTCTTCCATTAATAAAGATCAGCATTCATCCTGCCTAATCTTTATCAGCTAGCATCGGATTGGATCATTATCAGAAATCTTCAACCCTACGCTACTAAGTCATGCACATCTCTAGTGCAGGTTTTAGTGCAGAAACGTTATATAACAACTTTAAAACAACAAAAGCGTAAAAGCTGTATGATGGTGAATAATAGCTGGGTAGTGATGATAAAACTTTAAATTGCTTGCACATAGTTCAAATGATACCTCAGAAACTGTTTTCACGTAACAGAGTGGTGGATTCACAAGAGTGAACATTCATTCTGCAAAACAATCCCATTTAGACTTTAAAAGACATGTTGTCCAGCTATTTTAACCATGTTAAACCCACTTTATTTCACACTGATTCGTCTGTTCCTCTGAACAATAGTCATATTTCATTCTGTCCTCTGTAATGTGCCGTCCTTCCATGTAATCGCTGATATAAAGTGAAGAGTCACACAGAAACGCTTTTCTCCTTATAGCCGAACAAGCTTTCAATGCTGAATTCACACCTTAAAGCAAACCAACGGCCCACAGGCTTCCAGGGTCAGCAGCCATTAATTTAGATTTCCATAGGGTCAATAGAGAAGAATCTATGCCTGTAACAGATCGACCAGTCTCCACCACCACCCAATCACCACGATGCCTTTCATCTAAACCAACAACATGCCTGTTAGATCCTGTACCCACTAAATTACTGAAATACTTGTTACCTGTAGCAGAAGAACCGCTTCTCAATATTATTAACTCGTCGTTGTCTTTAGGTCACGTCCCAAAACCATTCAAGCTGGCGCTTATTAAGCCTCTTATTAAGAAACCACAACTAGATCCTAGTGAATTGGCAAATTACAGACCCATCTCAAATTTTCCTTTTATGTCTAAAACTTTAGAAAAAGTTGTATCTGTTCAATTGTGCTCTTTCCTGCAAAAAAATTCTCTATGAAGAATTTCAGTCAGGTTTCAGGCCCCACCATAGCACAGAAACTGCACTTGTTAAAATTACAAATGACTTGCTTCTTGTATCAGACCAAGGTTGTGTCTCATTGCTAGTTTTACTTGATATTAGTGCTGCGTTTGACACTATAGATGTCATTGACATACTCATAGATCGATTACAAACTATACAGGTATTCAAGGGCAGGCTTTAAGATGGTTTAGATTCTACCTGTCCGATCGCTACCACCATGTTCATTTAAATGGGGAGTCATCTCAATTATCACCAGTAAAATATGGAGTGCCACAAGGATCTGTCCTAGTTCCTCTGCTATTTTCGATATACATGTTTTCCTTGGTAATATTATTAGAAAATACGTTATTAGTTTCCACTGTTATGCTGATGAGACTCTATATATCTCAACAAGACCAGATTAAATTTCTAAATTATCTAAGCTAACAGCGTGTGTTAAAAATGGAAAAGATTGGATGACCAATATTTTCTCCTATTAAATTTGAATAAGACAGAGATATTACTTATTGGACCAAAAACAGTACACCGAATCTCGTGGATTACAATTTGCAACTAGAAGGATGTACTGTTTCTTCCTCTACAGTCAAAAATCTTGGTGTTATATTAGACAGCAACTTGTCTTTTGAAAATCATATTTCCCATGTTTCAAAAACAGCATTCTTCCATCTTAGAAACATTGCCAAGTTACGAAACATGTTACCTGTTTCTGATGCAGAAAAGCTAGTTCATGCATTCATGACCGCTAGACTGGACTATTGTAATGCACTGATAGCTGGTTGTCCTGCATCTTCAATAAAAAAGCTACAGGTAGTCCAAAATGCAGTGGCTAGAGTCCTTACCAGGTCAAGAAAATATGATCATATTACCCCAATTTTTACAGTCTCTGCACTGGCTACCTATTAAGTTAAAAATATTATTACTTGCCTATAAGGTCCTTGATGGGTTAGCTCCTGCGTACCTAACTATTCTTCTACCACGCTACAATCCATCACTCTCCATAAGGTCGCAAAATTCTGGACTTTTGATAGTACCTAGGATAGGAAATTCCACTAAAGGAGGTAGAGCTTTTTCGCATTTGGCTCCCAACTCTGGAATAGCCTTCCTGATAATGTTCGGGGTTCAGACACACTCTCTCTGTTTAAATCTAGATTAAAGACACATCTCTTTGGCCAAGCATTCAAATATCTTAAATCAAATAATCTTGTACTGCAGTTATATCTAAACAAATGCACATTATTATTCCTTAGCTTAGGTTGAACAAATAATTTTTGCTTGGTTGAAACAGCAGCTACGCTAATTATGTCTCTATTTGTTCCTCTGTTTTTTGCCCCCCCTAGGATTTACATAAGCTTCAGTCTGGATCCAGAACACCTTAGAAGAGATGATGCCAACCCCTCATAGGACCTAAGATGATGCCAACCCTGAAACAATTTACAGAACTACCACATTTTGCTATAGTTTGATTGCATCATATACTAATTGCTGTTAATAGTGTTCATCGTCTGTTTTATTACGTCTTTAATTGATTTTTCCATACATTTATGCCTTATGTACATTAACTGACAGTCACCACATACCACTAAATATTGTAGAAACTTAATTGGTTGTAAAGTTGCTTTGCAATGATTTGCATGGTGAAAAGCGCTGTACAAATAAACTTGATTTCACCATTTAAGCGCCGCCAAACTCTGCATAACCTACCTACCATTGTTCGAGGCATACACCTCTGCATTTTAAATCTAGATTAAAGCCATCTGTTTAACCTGGCATACACATAGCACATTATAGCTTTTCTATAATTCAAATCCGTTAAATGATTTTTAGGCTGCATTAATTAGGTCAACCGGAAAGGGGAACACTTCCCATAACGCCCGATGTACTTGTTACTTTGTAAGAAGAATGGCATCTACGCTAATATTAGTCTGTTTCTCTCTTATTCTGAGGTCACCGTAGCCACACGGGTTCCAGTCTGTATCCAGATCAGATGGTCGCTGCAGTCACCCGGATCCAGTATGTATTCAGACCAGACGGTGGATCTGCACGTTGAAAGGACCTCCACAGCCCTGAAAGCCAGCGGAGACCAGGACAACTAGATGAGCCCCAGAGACAGATCCCCAGTAAAGACCTTGTTTCCTAGACGGCCACCGGGACAAGACCATGGAACCAGATTAGTCCTCTGCACAATCTAACTTTGCTAAAGCATGGATCAACCTGGTGGTTTCGTCTGGTCGGAGGAGAACTGGCCTCCCGACTGAGCTTGGTTTCTCCCAAGATTTTTTTTCTCCATTTTTGTCACTGATGGAGTTTTGGTTCCTTTCCGCTGTCGCCTCTGGCTTGCTTAGTTGGGGACACTTCATTTCTGGCGATATCGTTGACTTTATTGCAAAGATATTATTTAAACTGAGTTGGATGTTGACATCACTGAATTCAATGTTGAACTGTCTTTAACTGAAAAATTAGGGTTTACTATTGTCATTTTGCATTATTTACACACTATTTTCCTAATTAATGCTGTTCAGTTGCTTTGACACAATCTGTATTGTTAAAAGTGCTATATAAATAAAGGTGACTTGACTTGACTCGTATAAACGTAGAGGACTCGATGACTTTGCTACTACTTCCATTTGAATACTTCCTGCATTACTTACCTCCTGTGTTCCTCCTAGTGTCTCCTCGTCTCAAGGTGTCTCCTGTTCCTCCTAGTTCCCGGTTTGCTGAGGTGTGTGCTCCTCCTGCCTACGTTCCAGCTCCTGTAAAGCCAAAGACTCTGTTTACTCCACTCATCATATCCTTCGAACTATTCATCCACCATAACATCCTCTGGACCTTACCCCAGTACTCTCTGTGACCAAATAAACCTGTTTTATATATACTAACCTGTTGTGTTAGACCTCTTCCGTTACAATGCCAGGGTTATTTCACATCAATGTTTCATTTCTTTTTGGCAACAGATAACAATAATGAGCCGTCTCTAAGCGAGAAAGCACATTCTCTGCTGAAAGGCTTTTGAAAGTAAACTCTGAAGTTTGTGACGGCTTCTCTTGTCCATGAAGCCTTTGAAAGCATGACTGGCTGGTAATAAATATTAATCATAAAGAAGGACACACAACATAAATTATTATCATTAGGCTAAGAACTGATGTTGAAGATGTTTGTTCTGTCCTTTCGTCTCATCCTGTTCTTTGTTTCAAAAGTAGCGGATGTATTTTTCAGTTGTAGGCTAAAAGTTGTGCTATTTTGATATTATTTTGTTTTGTCTTCCATTTCATCATATTTTCCATTAGCTCTGTAATGAACGTGCAGAGATGTGCTATTTTTGCAACCAGTGTCTTCGGCGTTCAGGCTGAAGCTTTTCAAAAACTTTGCCAAGTGGGAAGACATGGAGAGAGTACAACAGCTCAATTTTTTAAGCAATTACAGGGGATTTTTTTTCTTTCTGCCAAATAAGCCAGTTTTCTAGTTGCTTTTGGGTGCATGGGACTTGAGCAATGAGAGAAACAATAGGAGATGTACAGTGGAGTCTGAAAGTATAAAACCACTAGGCTATATTTTGCATTTTTAATGACATTTTTAAATCGCAAACACTGTATCAGCATAACAAATTGAAAAATGAGCATGAATTTTAGAATGTCATAGGCTACGTTCACACCGTCAGCTTTTGGGATTGACAACCGCATTTACTTGCAGTTCTGAGTCTTAAAATGTCACATTCACACAGCAACTTACAGTAGCTTCTCGAATACTGTCTGTATGAACATGCAATGGGTGTTATACTTTATTTTACTTATAGTAAATATAGGCTCAAGGTACACTAGTCAAAGAGACATGCCAGTGAAAAACAAGAAAGAGTTGATTTATGAGGAGAGCAATCACGTTTATTTTCTAAGACCAAACTAAAACTAAAAAAATTTAAACATTTTTAAAAAGGTATCTTCAGTTTAACGGATAAATAAAATAATGTTAAGTAAAATTAAGTAATTGCCAGCTGCAGTCATGTCCTCATCAAATACCTGTGATTCACAACTACCTGCATTCACGTAAAGTAGCCTTGTTGACAAGTTTGAGTGAGTAAAGGCAAAAAGCACACGATATAAAACTTTCAGTGCCCTGTAGTTGGCGATATTACTTCTTTTGTAGCAGAAATAAACTGCTGCAGAAAAAACTAGGTGCCATGCAAAATGTAATGTGTAATTGCAACACTCATTTCAAATGTAGAGGAGTAAATAGTACAGATACTCATTCAGAAATGTAGTGAAGTAGAGAGTAAAAGTTGCTAATATCTTTGATACTCTGTAAAACTACAGAGTATCCAAAAAATATACTCAAGTACAGTAATTAATTACTTTTACTCAAATACTTTACACCTCTGGTTACCATAACGCTTCACATACAGTGCAAGAGAGAGCCGCTCTGCTGCATAAACGCGTGTCTACCGTGTGTTGCGTGTTTTCATGTGTGGTTTCAGTAACTACCAGTGACGGAGAAATGAGCTGTGTGTCATCTGAAAGTTTTAGATCCCGTCAGTTTTGTGTTCTGTGCGTGACTCAAATACTCTGCTCTCCACCCAAATATAAAGGCTGCTGTTGGTTAATGAAGATTTGATGGATGAACTTGCGGCTTTATTGGATTCATTGTGTCAGAAATTGATAAGACTTTCAGCTTTATGGACGTCACCATCTTTGATATTACTTTGGTCACGGGCGCAATGGTAACTGGTAAGGAATCTGGGTCTTGACTCCCATTGCATGTTTCATTACGACAGTATCTGAAGCTACCTGTCATTTGCTGTGTGAACGTGACATTTCGGACTCACACCTGTAGTAACTACGGTTGTCAATCCAAAAACTGACCGTGTGATGTAGTCCTAACACTGTAAAAAATGACCGTAGAATTTAACGGTAAAAGCCTGTAAAATGCTCAGACAACCTTTTACATGTTACGGTAAATTCCCCTACTATATACGGTGAAAAACTGATTGATCTTACATTGTATTGGGACATGTATTTGATGCTTTCAAATGATGTTTTTTTGTTGAAATAACATTTTTCATGAAATAACATACAAGTTTCTTCTTAGTTTTTTTGCTTAGGCATTTTGTATATTAGGTTGTGTTTACACCTCTGTCTTAAATTAATGTTTATTGTTTTATTTCAGTTTCATGTGTGTTACCATGATGGTATTTAGTGTTTGTGTGAATGACACTGTGCACCTTCTATATATGTTATTATTTAAAAGCTGCTTGTGATGGGCTTTGGTTCATCATTGTGACTTTCTCATCACCACCTGCATTTGGTGGTTATCAGTGTATTACAAAGGTACAAAACAGATTTCAGTACTTCAATAGGTTGGTATATTCACATTTTATCAGTTATTGAAGTTGCGGTATTTAACTGTAAATTTAAGTTAAAACCGTAAAACCTAAAACGTTGCTACCGTACTTTTTACGGTAAAATTCCAGCAACCACAGCTGTCGTTTTTTTACCGTAAATTTTACGGAATTTTTTTTACAGTGTAGTTGTCCAGTACTGCTCCGTTCACACAGTGTGTTTTCCAAGAATGGAGTCCTGAAAAGTTACGGTTGTGAGTTCGGTTACAGAATGCGGTTGTCACGCACGTAAATAACCGTACTGTGCTTAACCGTATTAAGGACTCAAATACAGGACTGATAACCGTATTCTGCTGCTGTATGGCCTTAGTATTTGGTTTGACTCCTTTTGCTTTAATTAAATTCGTGATCAACAAGATTTGAGCCTGATCCAAAAAGTATCATGTAAATGTCAATGTAAGCAAGAAAAAGTGTCTTGAATAATTTTATTAAATGTAATAAAAAACATTTTCTTCAATATTATTTCAAAATTTCATAACCTGAAATGCCTTCAACTTATTTATGGATGTAGATTAGATTTGGATCACTCATAGAATATCAGGCTTTTGGATCTTAGTGTATTTTGCTGTTATTTCACCACAGTGATTCATCCTGACCAAATCATTGCTTTTTGATCAAAACTACATGGGAAGGCATGTTTCAACACTTTCGTGGTAAATCGTAACTATTTTACAATTTGGTAAGTTTGTGGCGAAATCATATCAATTAGTTCAATCTACTTACGGCCCACTGAGGTTTGGTTTAGGGGAAGGGTCATGGGTGAAACTTCATGCTTATTTTATTTTATTTTATTTTCAACAAAATTTTTACAAATTTAAAAAAATTTTAATCAACAAAAAAATCATACGAAAATGCCAACTTGTAAAATAGTTACAGTTTTTTATGTTATCAGGTTGGTGCAGTCATTTACCTTCCAATAACAAAATTCCACTGGTGACATGCTGTAATCTCAATAGGAATTAAATGTTCACTTTCTAAATTTACCCTTCCAGATTTAACGTTATGTTCAAGTTTGCTGAATTTTAATAAACATTGATGAATTTTGTTGAATCTTGGCACACATTTTCCTTGTTGGCCACTTGGAAGTCGCTTGATATGACCATTATGCAGGCGGTGTGCTTCACTGCACTATTAACAATGTACAATGGAGCTTCTTCGCCCATGAAAGTCTTGATAGAATACTGGTCTCTGATTGGTCCAATGCAGTATTCTGTGGTCAAATCGTTTTCTATAATGACCACTCAACTTTGTCCCAGGAACATGTGAAAGTACATGTCATGTTTTTAGTCACATGTCTCTAGTTCTGTTCTAGTCACATAATAACATAACGTCTCAGGTTACTTATGTAACCATGGTTCCCTGAGTAGGGAACGAGACACTGCATCCTCTAGGGGTCGCTATGGGGAACGCTTCGTCGTGAACCGTGTCTGAAGCATACATTGAAAAAAAACATCAACTCGTTGGCCGGCGACAGCCATGACGTCACTACCGGTGCGACTATAATATAAATAGGCGCCGGGAGCTACACACCCCTACTCAGGGAACCATGGTTACATAAGTAACCTGAGACGTTCCCTTTCATGGGAACTTCGAACTGCGTCCACGCCACCATGCTGAGGGGAGTGCAAGCCAGCAACTCATGCGATCCCAACCTACCAACTTTACCATTTTTTATGGTGAGTTGCCCCTGGGACGTCAGACGGCTGTCCTTGACTTTATCCCCTACGGCCAAAGGCCTAGGCTACTACCCCAAAATACTTACCTGTTAGGGCCAGACTCCTTGGCCCGGGGTATAGCTCAAGGCTTGGAATCAGGAATAGATTATTTTAAGGGAATACGACCAAGAGCCTAGGATCATACTAGTCTTGGCCTGTCACACGGGGGCTAACGCGCGTTTCTCTTTGTATGTGCTGAAGGTACTGTCTCAACAGACCCTTAGTAGCAGCACCCTGTTAAGTAGGTATCTAGAGGATACTTAGGAGGAGTGGTGCCCAAGGCGGAAATGGGGTTTTAAACCACTCAAAAAGAGCACAAAGCTGTTGCGCGTAGCTCTTACCATACAGTATTTTAGTGGGCAAGCATAACGTGCACACTTAACCACTTATGTGGATTTTTAGAAAGTGGGCAAAGCATAACGTGCGCCCTTACCAGCTATGTGGATTTTAGAAAAGTGGGCAAAGCCTAACGTGCACACTTTAATACTGTTTTCGAGGGGTTTCCGTGGCACCTGATGAGCGCTATAGATGAAATACCTTATCCCCACCGCACGTCTAGGCTATAATGCTGGAGTGGCTAGCAGTAAATCTGTAGCTGAGGGAGCAAACACCCAGCTCTCAACGAGAGGGGCTCAACCTACAGCATGTTCCAAGGGTGGAACAGCTAGCAATTATTCAGCTAAGGGAGCAACACACCCAGTTCTCAAAACGAGAAGGGGGCTCGACCTGCAGCATTTTCCAAAGCTGGAACAGCTAGCAATAATTTACCTAGGCTGAGGGAGCACAAACCGAGTTCCGAATTCAGAGTATAAAGTTGCTCTTCCAGGTAACCCTTTCACGAAAGGGGAGCAGTGCTCAACATTACCACGAGGATAGCCCATGGAGCGAGACATCCAACTCCTCAGAGAGGATTAACACTCAAAAGAAAGCACCATACTCATAATAACCCTCAATGGTGAGGGGAGCGATACTTCCAAGTGTGTCAAATTAGAGACACACTGGTTGAGTGGAGCCTAAGGTACCGGGGTCTAACCAACTCAGAAAAATGGAACGAGGTCAAAAACGCGTAACCCCTACTATACAGGATTTTAGAAAAGTGGGCAAAGCAAAACGTGCACACTTACCACTATATGGATTTTAGAAAGTGCGCAAAGCTTAACGTGCTGCACTTATTTTAGAATTTTCCAAGCATCTGTTTACAGATACCCGAAAGTACTGGGCCAAACGGTAGAGGCAAGCTCAAATACAACCCTCAAAAATGAGGGGAGCACTGCCCGAGACAGCACTTACACAGGAAGGTTCTCGTAAAGCCAAACCCCTTAACTTACCTTCTGGACATATATCGACGCGTGAAATAAGCACTGCAAGTCGAGCACCCGGTTTCTGAACCAAGTAGAGGGGGTGCTCATCGAGGACCTACCTTAGAAAAGGGACAGAAACACACAGGTTCCCGGGAAACAATGCAAATAAACTAGCAGAAGGGTTATACACACAACCACCAGCTCATTAGATACACACATATATTATAAATTATATTTATACATGGATCGTACTCACCCACCATTGTTCCCGCATCGGAGCTCTGTCCGGAGAAGCCTCTAGACCGGACCATCAGTAAGTTGGTCACTATGAAGCCATAGAACCAACCAACCTAATAGGTCCAGTAGAGGAGACCTATATGCAGGCAATTTCCCACCTAAACTCGGTCAGGTGGAGAGATGGTGGTTAAAGGGGAATTTAGGAAGGTGAAGATAAGGGCAGATGTAAGACCCCCGAAGGAAATGAGTAGATACTGAGGTATCACTCTGATCCGGATAAAAGCACTAACGCCCTGTCTGGATCACATCCCTTAGGTCTTTTACTTACCTTCTTTTGACCCGCGATTCTTCCTACCCCTGCCCGTGGGCGGGGGAGGAGCGCGAGCAGCGACACTTGCCTTCTGAGCCAGTCTCTGATCCTAGATGGGCTAGGACCCCTGGGTTGTTTGGGTTCAGACCTGGACTTCTATCCCGGTCCTTCAGCCGGTCAGCCTGATATGCTTGGAGCATCACCATCGTGTGCAATGAAGCGACAGCCCGACCTGCTGCTGCTGCGTATGCCCTGGCATCTGAGCGAGATGTCAAGGAAGGGAGTCTTAGAGGACGTCTCACCCATAGAGAGATAGCTGACCAGCGTCTCTCTATAGGGGCATCTTCTCATAACCGCTTTCGCGCATAGCCTCGATGTTGGCATAACTCGTATGATGGAATCGATAGATGCGAGAAGAAAACGGCCTCTTCCATTCCTTCTCAATCTTTATATGAAAAACAGGAAGAAAGGAAGGCTCACCTGAGCTGGAGGGTTTATGGCCAGAAAAATAACTTTCATCGAGATATTTCGCGACGTCACTTCTTCACCCACTTCACGGCAAGTAAAGCCTCGCCGTGGCGCGATCCATAATTTCCAAAAGCTCATCATACGCAGGGCAGGAGGATTGGGAAGGCTCAGCCTCAGCTTCTTTGCCCTCCTCAGCTATTTCCTGCTTTTGCTGGTCTGATCCCAGCAGAGCAATGGCCCCTGAATTAGACAATGTTAATGAAATAACATCATAATCCAGCGTCTCACTCTCGTGCACCGTCGATGATCACGAAAGGGAAACCCCCCTTCAAACTCATCGGCCAGATCCACCTGCTATCCCCACGAGCTCATTCCCTTCCGTGCCTCAGCAGCGGCAGGTCCTGGATCGCGGGAAGCAGATGGCTGCCCCTCTTTCCTCGAAAAAAGAGACAAACGAGAGCGGAGCTTTTTTCCTTGGAAAAAACGCTCGCAGTGCATGCCGATTGCCCTCTCGGAGACATCGCGTGCGTGCTTTTTGCCCAAACAAAACAACGCATAGATCGTGTGTGTCATCAGATGTTAAACAACGTCAACACGGATGCACACATCCTTAAACGCTTTGCAAGTACTCGCCATAATGAGATGAATAGATCGCACTTACCACAGAAATGCACGCTTCAAACAAAACAGTCAATGAAGACGAAGAAGAGAATGATGTGTAGCTCCCGGCGCCTATTTATACTATAGTCACACCGGTAGTGACGTCATGGCTGTCGCCGGCCAACGAGTTGGTGTTTTTTTTCAATGGATGCTTCAGACACGGGTCACGACGAGGCGTTCCCCATAGCGACCCCTAGAGGACGCAGTTCGAAGTTCCCATGAAAGGGAACAAGATATTAATTTGAATTATTAATTCAGATCGTCACATCCATTTATTTGTTTACATCACAATAACTGAGATGCTGTACAGTTAGCCAGTCATCTAAACAAACCTTAGTTGAATGGATGTAAATCCTGTCTAATGTAATACAGATATACCTACAAACAACTTCTGTATATTGTGTTTTTGCCAAATATTTTATGAAACAAACCTGTGACTGAGCTGTATTTTTTCTAGCTGATTTCTAAGAACTTCAGCACAAGATGAGGTAGACGAATGCACCGATGTTTTCATTCTGCTTTCTTAATGTTTTCTCATCCGTTATGAAAAACAGAAGCGCATCCTGGTTGTGGACCAACTTCTCTTAAAAGCAGAAGTCTCGATAATGCAGCGTATCTCGATCGATTTGTTCAGGGCAGTGAAAGCAATAATTATCCTCACGCTAGACTTCACGCTGCTTTTCAAAAGCAGAATCCTCTCATATTTACTGCTTGCTTCAATGGAACGCGTTTCTGCTCAACTTCCAAGTGTCAGAAATTGCCCTGAGACAGAAAGAGAGAAGGAAGACAAGAGAGGAGAAAACATTATGAAATGTCAGCAGCTCAAATGGATTACTTTTCAATATCAGTCAAGACACTCTGAAAAGGAAAGTGAGAGAGAATATTCGGCTGTGGGTGAATGTGCGCGTGTTTGCGCGATTTTAAATTGTCCTTTTTGTTTTTCCATCAGCGGCGAGGTGCTCTCGTGGCTTATCTCCTCAGCAGTGGACGTGTGGCGGGACGATGTTCTAGGAAAACGAACTGTCGCCGTATCCCTCAAACGCGTCTCCCTCGCACACTCCAAGGCGCATACACAAATATATAGCCACTCAGGCATCTCTGCTGTTTGTGCACACCTTGTTGCCTCCGGAGGGGCAATTACCGATGCTCACAGCCTGTCTGAGGTGTCAGTGGATGGGCTCCCAGCCCAATCCTCTCCCTCTGTCCTCTCTCCTCTCCATTATCAGCAGGGTAAATAATGCCCCTGCCTCTGATGCTGATGGAGATGTGACTGGAACAACAGATCCAATTGCCCTCCGCTCCATTTATCTTTAGCAGCTAATGCAGCGTTTTAGTGCTCAGTAAGAACTCTGAGGTGAGACTACAACAAACCTGCATGGGCTCTGGGATGCAATGCAGAATAGTGCATAACTACTACCAAACAATGTATAATATAATATAATATAAATGTAATATAATACCATATTTATATTCTATATTATGTATGGCACATAAATAAATTAAAACACAAAACTGTGCCCTAATGAATAATCTATTACCGTTTTATGTTCCCTCACAGGCCCATCAATTAGTGTAAATCGTTGGATTTCTAAACAAAACACAAACAACCAATCAAAGAGCTTTAAATAAATCCAAGTAATTGTGCATTAATAAAATGAAACAAAATTGATATGTAATAAATTTCCAACCCTTATTTTAACCTTTTAACAGTCCTACTGTCTCTTCATTTAGTGTTTTATAGGTTTAACAAAGCAAAATCTCAATCTTTTTAGAATACCCCCTGCATATCCTGGGCTTTGGGAATCACTAAAGTAGAGGACTTTTTCACAGAGTCAAAGACAATATTCCTGTTTGACCACAGCCTGTTCCTACATGTGTAACTAGCTATACACAAAGACCACAATTTCCATTACTTCGGTTTATGAACGTTAATCTGCTGTTTCACCGGAAAACAGTTATTACATTTTGATTATATATATTATATATAAAAAAACAGATGTATGGATGTATTGTTCACAATAAGATCAATAAGATAATTTAATTAGAAAGTCCTTTTTCATTTGATTTAAATACTACTTTAAGTAAATTTCCCATGCATCTCTTTGTTTTCAAAATTTACAAAATATACATATTTAATTGTTTAAGACAGGGGCTTGACTTAAAAGACTTCTCAATGGCAACTCATCTTTTTATTTTTTTGTTCTACAAGAGACAATAAGAGCTGGAAACCCAGAAATTCCAAAATGAGCTGGAAACCCTCTGCCAAGAGACAAGTTGAGGGTAGAGGGTTTTGGAAGCCCTTTCAGGAGGGTCCACTCATTAGTGGTCAGCTGCACCCTGAACATTCAGACTCTCCTGTCCCCCCTCTCCTCCTCTCCAGGCCCTGATGAAACCCTTTTCTCCCACTCAGGGAAAGAAAATGGCTGCAGGAGTAGGAGAAAATCTTAGAGGTGCATAGAGAGTCCTGGATGTCAACAGGCCCATAATGATACCTGATAGCCCCTGGAAAACACTCCTCTCTCTTTCCCCCTTTTCTTCTTTCTTTTAATTTCCCTCTTTTCTTTTTCCTAGAGCCCTTCTCTGTCCTACACGCCTTGGACGTGATGCTCTTGAAAGCACAATTAGAGGTAAAACAGTGACTGTATCTCCCATTATCCTTCTATGTGACTATAGCAAAGTCCTTTGTTTTTAAACCTCTCTCCTCAAAATTCTCCTTTTCTCCCTGACTTTTTGAAAAGCTGCTCTAAAGAGGGGGGGGGAGTGAGAGGGTGAAAAGTGGGAGCAAGAGAGAAAAAGAAAACGCAAGAGAGTTCCCTCTGCGAGTCGCCAAGGTGCTCTCTAGTCCATTGTGCAGTGTGCTGTCAGGTTAAATTAGGGAGTACAGGCTCTGTGAGTGTAAAAAAATCAATACTTGATGGAAGATTGCTCCCCGGAAAATCTGTTTTGATTCCAGGATTAATTCTTGACCAAAGGCTCCGCTGAAATGACATGCCATTAGGGCCGAAAATGAACACATTCGACAGTGGAAATTGGATGGAAATGTGTCAGGTGATTGCCCCGGCTGCTTGTTTTGCTCTCCTGGAGAGCGAGAGAGGAAGGGAGAGTGTGTGAGGGGGAAAGCGCGGCTCTGGAGGAAGGTGTGGCGGCAAAAAGCCTCGGATCCGCAGGCCCCTCGGAATCCATTTTCAGGCCTTCGCCACATCCCTCCGGAGTATTCTCTGAGCCATTGTTGTCCGGCTCCTGCAAATGCACTCTGTGCAAGGTGAAATGCATTTGTCCACTGGCTGCATCTCTCCTGTGTGTTCCCACAAAGCGCAAGATAAAGAATAGCCCATCTTAAAATAAAGCAGGGACCTCTTTTCTGTGTCTCTGTGGTGCGGACGAAAGAAAGGGAAAATGCAATATTGATGAGAGTAATGTGTTTGTCATCACTTGTAGCGTATCTCCAGCACCTAAGTACAAAAAATGAAAAAACAAGATGCTACTCGCTAAGATAACATGCTTTAAAAGCAGTATAAAGTGCTGGAACTAGAGTTAAAATGAAAGAAGCTAATATAAAAATTAATTATATTTTATTTCAGTTATATTTATTTTATTTTTTTATTTCGAGTTTAATATTTATAATATTTATTTTAAAAGTCCAGTTATTATAATCCGTTTTATAGAGATCGAGAGAGAGAGAGGAGAGAGAGAGAAGAGAACGTGCAGTACCAAACACTTAAATACCTTTATTTTAAAAACTTTTTTGGAAAAATGAAAAAAAAAAAAATTTTTTAAATAATAATTAATACAATAAAAATCTGTCTATCTATCTATCTGTCATCTATCTATCATGTTTTACATTCATAATTACTGTACTTAAAGGGGTCATATGATGCTATATTAATCTTTTCCTTTCCTCTGTGGAGTGGTTACAGCTCTTGTGCATAAAGAGATCTGTAAGTTCTTACCTAAATGGCTCGTTCTAACACGCCCTCACATATCTACGTCACGATGTGGGAATATTGGCATAACGCCGCCCAAATGTTCACGCAAATGAAAGAAGGCGTAACTTTTATTCTCACAGTAGTATTGTTGTTGCTGCCGCACCATGTGTGAAGGCCGCCATGTTTCCGTTGTGAAAGCGAAACTACTTTGTTTGGCTTCCAAAAGAGGACGTATCCGCTTCGTCATGCCTGTAGCTGATCCGTGCTGTTCACTGAGGAAATACATCAACTTCGGGCTGTGGATCACTGGATTGGCTTTCACCGTGGACTAAGCGGAGTCCAGCCCAGGGTCGTCACATGTGGTTGCCGGCAAGCCCGCCGGCTGCCTCCTTTGTCGAATCGCTGGCCCGCCGCCCGTTCCAGCCCGCCAGCTGCCGCTCCACGTCTAGCAACCGTGTGTTTCGTTGTGAAAGTTAAACTACTTTGTTTGGTCTTCCAAAGAGGACACAACTAGCCACAATCAGTGGTTAATTGTATTTACAACACTGTTCCAGAACAGTACAACACAAATATTCAGGTGTGTGCAGCGCATTTTATGGAGGATGGTTTCCTGATCCTGTAGAGTAGACTACAATGCCGGCTGTTCCGACTCAAAGACTGTAAGTACGTTTTTATTTAAAGAATTTGCCACTGATGATTCAACGCGAGTTTTGAGCAGTGTAGAGTAGTGCTTGTTGTTTGTTGTTTGTCGTTTCTCCGATCACAAAGGCAGACATGGTTTTTAATGTTTATTTATGCGCACGAGTGCAATGCGTAAAAGACGTATAAAATCATTGTAATCTGTAATTATGTCCCAACTGGATGCAACAAAGCTCGTTTCATATGCATTTTAATGCTTTTGTCTCGTCGCTCCGGCCGGACAGGGCATCACAGTATGGCAAGGGGTGTAACATTTCCGTCAACGGCTTGAGGTATTCGGCGGATGTCTTTTGCCAATCTCACAAGGGGGTTGTGCGCCTTTCGATAGCTGCCGAATCAGGGAGCAACAACACCTCGCTTTTCCATACCGTAGCTTTGTAAAAATTTATGCGTTTCAGAAGGTGGGGCATAGAGAAACAATAATGTACAGTATGTGGAAAATAATGTTTTTTTTTTACCTTAAACCGCATAAACACATTTCATTACACCAAATACACAAAATAATATTCATTTTAGCAATATCATATGACCCCTTTAAATAAAGGCATGTTAATTTCATAATTATTTCACCTTAGATGCTTACAAGTACATGAGTACACTTTCAGTTCTGAAAGTCTACTGTTAGGCAAAAATATATATTTTTAATGAATATTTATTTATCCATTTAGAAGTTATTGTTCTTGTACATTATATAAATGTTTAACTGTATGTTTTGTATGTTTACTGTAAATATTGATGGATGCATTCAAATAAACCTGAAATATGCTCATTTCAGTATTTTTTCACCTTAGCTTTTTGCTGAAATGTAAGTTTTCAGTTGTGAAAGTCTACTGTAAGCTGAAACTTGCTTAGCTGTTTAACTTTTCTATTGAGTCTTAGCAGTAAAATCACTGTATGTTGGTTTTTCAATTAAATTTCACCATGGATTCCTGAGGGTTCCCAGCACCTGTGATGAATTTGGATTTTCCACACTGATATCAGCACTGAACAAAGTGCTAACGGTGAGGAAAAGAACCTTCAATGGATACATTTCTACCCACTGGGCAAATAGAGGATGATTCTCTTCTCATAAAACTCTCACCTGCTGCGCCACTTCACTGTCTGAACATCACACGAGCTTGTAAAAATTGGGTCCATTATGAGACATAATTTATAACCAGGATCAAGAGCACTATTCACCATCGTGCAAGGCACTTTTGAGGATGACAAATGACTCATGTAGAGCTCATTTTAAAAGTTGCATACCTGAAAATGATTCCTTTCCCAAAATAACAGTGAAGATAAACGAGGTGTTTTAATTTGCATAATTATAAAGGTCACAGTTATGTTGAGTTGGATTCATCTTCCTCACATTACAACATATGCTAAACAGAGCAGTATAACAAAATACTTTGAATTAGACTAGTCAAATTAATTAGATTAAACATGGCACTTTTTGAGAAATAAATGCATGTTTCTTAATTGATGTTGACACTTTAATTAATGTATTGATCTTATAAGGCTTATAAGAAAAAATGATGTTACATTACACTAATAAATATCTCTTTACAGTCGATTCACTGCACACTGACCGTACCTCGCAGGACTTGACGTTTACGAGGATCAACTCAAATCAGTCTGTTGAAACCAGACACAGTTTAATGTGAATCTAGCGGCATCTAGCGGTGATTTACACTATGGTACACATACTTATACTATGCTCATTATAACACGTTTATTTTAAGTTTACTTTATTGAATGTACACTATTAATATTTCATATTAATAATATCAAATAAAAGTAGCGTTTCATTTTATAATTAATATTGAACTCGTTTGTTTTCCACTTCTGTTATTTTATTATTTTCAGTTAGCATTATTCAATTGATTTTCCTCTGACACTCGCAAACCTGGAAAGAAGTTTTTGTTGTGCCAATAGAAAATACAACAAAACTGAAAGAAAGACACATAGAATGTTCTAACTACTGTATATAAAGCAGTAATAATAATAATAATAATAATTAGCTATTATTACATTAATTGAAATTAAATGTGTATTTTTTTCTTTTCAAAATACGTAGCCTACCTATTTTATAGCACATACTCGTCTTCATTGGGTAGCTACTATGCATAAGGTAGTCAAACAAATTCCAAATTTTTTGCAGGATTAAATGTTCTGATGCCGCTTACTAAATCTAATTTTCTAGGGCATGTTTTATATATATATATACTAATATATATGATATATATATATATCTATATATATATATTAAAAAGTTCATGATTCGTGACATCACAGTTAATAAACATGTAGACCAGCAGTGGCATAGATGTGTAAATACGCCTAGAGCAACTAGAAAAGACAAAAGACTTCTATCTTCTGATGGCTTGTTTGAGATGCATCGGCGCTGCGCAGACCGATCGGCGTATGCATCAAGTACCGGGCGAGTGCGATCAAAAAGCTTAAAGGGCTCCTATTATGCTCTTTTACAAAGTCTTGATTTTGTTTTGGGGTGTACTAGAACATGCTCTCATACTAGGTTTTTCGAAAAACACATAATTTTTCACATATTTTACATTATTACAACACCTCTCACCCCAGTCTGGCATGAACGGCTCGAATAGTTCCTGTATCAAATGAAGGCCCGCCTTCTGAAATACGAAATGTGCTGTGATTGGTTAGCTGGGCCAGTGTGTGTTGTGATTGGCACAATCGGATGATTGTAACCACTCTAATTTCGTCTACCTTGGGAAAGTAGTGATAACACTCGCTGCCTTCTCTAGTGCAACTCAACCAGGTCTCGTCCCATTCGTCGATCTTTGTGATATCACAAATCCCGGAAAATATGCGCTGTAGTGCAAATGAGTCGTTCGTTGTAGTTTTTGAAAAGTGATTTGTGTTAAATAAAATATCTCTTTTTGAATTGGACTTTGAGCTTTGTAATTTTTTGCAGATCTTTTTTATGCTCAAACAGCAACATTACAGACTAACTAAAGTTGAAAAAGTGAAAAAGCATAATAGGACCCCTTTAAAGAGTCGTCTGCTCTCCAATCACTGTCGCTATACTTTGATGGCATACGCTGATCGGTCTGTGCAGCGCCGAGCCTAATGTCTAGGGCAGGACTGTCCAAACTCGGTCCTGGAGGGCCCGTGTCCTGCAGAGTTTAGCTCCAACTTGCCTCAACACAGCTGCCTGGAAGTCTATAGTATGCCTAGTATGAGCTTGATTAGCTGCTTCAGGTGTGTTAATTTAGGGTTGGAGTAAACTCTGCAGGACACTGGCCCTCAAGGACCGAATTTGGACAGCCCTGGTCTAGGGAAATACATATAGTCTCCTAATGAATTATTTGAAAATACTGGGATAAGTGAAATATTTAATATAAATCATAGGGGTGAAAATATATATATATATATATATATAAAAAAATATATATATATATATATAAATATATATATGTGATATATATCTAAAGTAACGCCTACACCCAGTCCAGTAGGTGGCGGTAAATGCATCTTTAACCGCCAATAATATTTAAAGAAGAAGCCGTCGCATGACCACGTGGAAACGTATGTTTTTAATGATTTTATTGAATATAAGAGGAACCAAGCAATTGTTAGGAAAGCAATTAGATATGCGAAAAGAAATTATTGGAGGAAATATTGTGAAAGTATAGGTGAAGAAACTGAAATCAGTTTTGTGTGGGGTATGATTAGAAAGATGATAGGGATACAAAGAAAGAATAATATTCCATTTATTATGAGTGGAAGTAAACCAGCTGTTTTGGATTTTGAGAAAGCTGAAGTTTTAGCCAAAACTTTTGTTAAAGTGCATAGTAATGATAATCTTCCAGAAAATATGAAAAGATATAGAGCGAGTTGTTTAAGGGATAATCCTGAATTATTATCTCATAGGGGAATGACAGGAAGTACGTTAGATAGTGCGTTTTCCTTATATGAGCTAAAAAGGGCTATAATTGGGGCTAAGCTAACTTCTCCAGGAAAGGATGATGTGTGTTATGAAATGGTAAAGCACCTTTCAGATAAGTCACTTTATATATTGTTACATCTTTTTAATAAAGTATGGGAAAAGGGGAGTTTACCGACTACATGGAAACATGGGATAATTATTCCTATTGCAAAACCAGGAAAGGATCATTATGTGGCAACTAGTTACAGGCCTATTGCCTTAACGTCAAATCTCTGTAAAATCATGGAGAGAATGGTTATTTTTAGACTAAATCATGTGTTGGAAAGTAAAGGATATTTTTCTCCTTTCCAGAGTGGGTTTAGGAAAGGTAGGAATACGATGGATGCGGTATGTCTAGAATCTGACATAAGGAAGGCCCAAGTTAATAAGGAAAGTTTAGTAGGGGTATTTTTAGACGTGGAAAAAGCATACGATATTATTTGGAAAGAGGGGCTTCTAATTAAATTGGATAATATGGGTATTGGAGGAAGTATGTTTAACTGGTTTCATAGTTTTCTTGTTGATAGATCTATTCAAGTTAGGGTGGGATCTTCTTGTTCCAAAACATATTTTATCGAAAATGGTACTCCCCAAGGAAGTGTGTGTAGTCCCGTCTTATTTAATATAATGATTAATTAAATTTTTTCCCAGGTTAGTTTAGGAGTTGAAAAGTCTCTGTTTGCAGATGACAGAGCTCTGTGGAAGAGAGGTAGGAATGTTCAATATGCGGTTAAAAGTATGCAGAATGC
This sequence comes from Sinocyclocheilus anophthalmus, assembly GCA_018155175.1. NCBI lineage: Eukaryota > Metazoa > Chordata > Actinopteri > Cypriniformes > Cyprinidae > Sinocyclocheilus > Sinocyclocheilus anophthalmus. Next base: position 70,268 of record JADLZN010007559.1, read on the forward strand.
AATTAATAAAGTGGAAAAATGGACAGATAAATGGGATTTCGTTTATCAGTGTCGAAAACACAGGTAATTTGTTTTTCAAAAAAGAGAGAAAGTCCTAATATTAGATTAAATCTATATGGTAAACCTTTAGAACAAGTGAATGTGATTAGATATTTGGGGGTATGGTTTGATTCAAAACTGACATTTGCAATTCATATACAAAAAAATTGTTGATAAATGCAAAAAGGTTTTAAATATATTAAGATGTTTAGCAGGCTGTTATTTGGTGGGCTCCAGGCTCACTCATGGGAAAAATATATTTCGCATTATTAGTCAACTCTCAATATTTCATGCGATGTATGCATATGTGTCCCTGCTGCGAAACAGTTTGTGCTGCAGAAAGGTATATAATATAGCAGTTCCAATCTTCCGTATCTACTGTTGTGTAGCTGCGCATTAATCTTCTCCTATCTGCTTACAGGTTAAAAGAGAGATGCGCTGCCCCCTGATATTAACAGATGTCGTCAAGTTGAATGTTGACTTACTGGATTTCTGTAAAGGGACATGATGAAACTCATGCTGCATTACAAAGTATTCGTGAAAAGTTGGTAACTCATATCAGACAGTTTAGAGTCTTTGAAGGATAGCAGAAGAAGCAGCACCAGTCATGTGGAATAATAATGTATACATGAGCCCTTCAGTAGTAGTGTCCAGCACCCATTCACCTCACGCTGTTATTCCGCCGGTTTACCCTTATAGATATTTACTTTACAAGAATTATTAATGACAAAAATAGAGTAAAGCAAAAAATGTCATGGTTAGCGTATCTAAGAACAGAAAGTACAACTCCGCAATCTCATTTTCACTGATGGTTGGTGTCCAGTCACGATAACCAGGACGAGCATCCAGCACTGTAATTTGTCCCCACACTTAATCAAATCAGATTTGGAAAAAGAGTTTCTGATCAAAGTAGGAGTGTTTACACTACAGAGATGTAGCAATATTATGTAACTATCAGGTGGATGGGGGATACTGCCAATGAATGCGGTGATATGTGTCCGCATTCATTCTCTGCATTATCACCTTTATCAGTTGAAATCTTCAAGACAAGACATTTTTATGAATTTCTTTTATGTAGTATAGACGTGAATAGAGGGAATCTAAGATATGTTCCTGTTTGTTTCCCCGCACACTTGGGAGTGGGCTGAAAGAGCTTTGCAGGACATTTAGCAAAGCAGGCACGAACATTAGCACAATAGAAATTATTATACACTAAGCAAGAAGTAGTTAAGGTTAAAATTAGACCAGCAATAAAATGATATGGCAAGAAGTTTGGAATAGCGGAGAGAGGACGACATCTTTATCATTATTCAAATCAAGTTGGGTTTGAAGAGTTCATTTTGGTCTAGTAAAGAGAATACAATTATTACCAACTTAGCATTGGCCCAATACTGCTCTAATCTTCTCTTATAATAAAATGAATAGCATGAGTCCTGGTGGAACTTTCGTTGTGTGGATACCAGAAACCGTAGAGGCTGCACTATTACAATTGGTCTGCTATGAATAATGAAGAGCATTATTTCTGTTGGAAGAATTAAAGAAATAGGGATAGGAATTGACCTTAAAACTTTGTTGATAATGGCTTCGATCTTTAAAGTAATAAAGTGCTTTAATGACCTTCCTAAAAAAAAGTAATTCTGGTTTAACAGGCGTAGAATAATTTAATTTTTTATTTTTTTTTTATGTTTTTTTTTTTATTTTATTTTTATTTATTTATTATTTTTATTAATATTTTTTATGTATTTATTTATTTTAAAAAAATTATAATTTTTTGTTCTTCCTTTTCCATCAATGGTCCACACTCCAGCCCAGTAGGTCGCGGAACACCTAGTCGTTGTTTGCCCATACACACAGCTGCCATAAAACTCCAGAAGAAGAAGAAGAATGACCACGTGGATGTGAATGTGTTTTATGGATCCTGTCAAAGACCGACACGAGCGTCTTTTACTCATCAGACGTGTTTCCACGTTTAAGTCACACTCAGTGAGATTAACTGTCGCGGCTCATAGCTTGGAAACATCATGTCGTGGGTGAAATCAGTGGCGTCTAGTGAGGATGTGTTCGACGAGGATGTGGATGATATTAGTCTGCAGAACAAAGAATGGAAATACAACATGGAAAAACGCGCAAAGGTACGTGAACAGTCATTGATTAATGCTGAACCTTTCATTCACATGCATAAACATGCTTTTACTGAAATATTTTGATATCGTTATTTTATTCGTTTTGTTTTTCCATCTAAATGAGTGTTAGAGCGTTCATGCATTGTAAGAGTTTTTAAAAACACCGGCGACATGCAAAAGAAACAATCATGGGTGTATAGCTAGTGGAAGTAGCGCAGTCTAGAAACGACTGCCATGTGGTTTTCTGTCAGGATGGTTACAGAGATGGCAGTGATGCAGGGAAAGAAGCCTCACTACAGGCTGGTTTCAACATGGGATACACAGAAGGAGCCACTAAAATGACGGTCATCGGTCAGCTTAAAGGAATCATGAGGTAAGCAGGTGCATTTGTCTTATCTGTCATCATTTTAGGGCCTTTCTTAGTAGAAATCCATGCAAAATACGCCCAACAATAAGAACAATATATTTATATAGCTAACCACATTTATATAGGTATTATTTTGTGAGTATAACACTTATAATCTTCATAATTTTGCCTTACAAGGCAAATTACTGGTAAAACTACAGTACTGGTAAACACAGAATGTTCCACTGATGGTTTGTATGTAATGTATGGTTTCTATTTGGTACTGTTTGGAAACCAGTTCCTAACGTTCTGGGATTGTTCTGTGCATTGTTGGGGGTAACGCATTACAAGTACCGCGAGTTACGTAATCAGATTACTTTTTTCAAGTAACTAGTAAAGTAACGCATTACTTTTTAATTTAGAAGAGAATCTCGGAGTTACTTTTTCAAATAAGTAACGCAGGTTACTCCCCCAATTTATTGATTGACAGCTCTCCTGTCCCCATGTTGAGAGAAATCAGAAGATGTTACTGTAATTCTAAAATAAATATGAATATGCATTAATTCATCTCACTCACAAACTCAAAAAAAAAAAAAAAAACAGATTCAGTATTCCTCAAAATGAATAAAAATAATGCAACTCGGAATATGACGCAAACCTGCAATAATTATATGTTAAACAACACAAATATCCTTTATGCATTTAATCCCATTCTATTTGCTGCTGACCTTCGATGATCCAGTTCAACCATACTAATAAGCACAAATTACTCAAACATTTGTCTTTTTTTATTGCTGAAGTGTGTTGAAGTTTCTTCTTCTGTATTCTACTTTACTTTCCCTTCAGCCTGAGGCTTATTCATTTCACTTTTGGTGTGAAAATGCTTTTATATTTGCCAAAAATATAACTTTTTTTTATTTTAAAAACAAACAAGCAAGCCCTGTCCAGATTTAAAAAGTAACGCAACGCATTACTTTCCGTAAAAAGTAACTAAGTAACGTAATTAGTTACTTTTTTTAAGGAGTAACGCAATATTGTAATGCATTACTTTTAAAAGTAACTTTCCCCAACACTGGTTCTGTGTAGGTTATGTTTACAACATAAACTAACAGTCTCAGAACGTTCTGGTAATAAAAAGAAGTGTCTCGTTCTCACACGTGTAGCAATTCATGACCAGCAAAACGTCAAAAGAAGTGGCATTTGTTTTCAACAAAAATGGCACAAATAAGGTAATCATTTTGAATTCGTATTGCTTGTCATGCAGTGTTGTTAGGATTAACTGTATTGAAGTACTAAAATCAAATCAAATAAAGCTAAATAGAAATGTTTAAAAACAAAACTAGTACAACTGACTTAAGCACAAAACAAAAAACCTAAGCTAAAATTGAAAATGTATGAATGAAAGCTAATGCATATGTAATGAATACTATTTATAAACACTTTAGTTTAGAAATAATGTTTTAGTTAACTCAAGCTATTAAAAACATTTTTGTTAATTGAATTAAAACTGAAATTAAATAATTATATTCATAATTAAATTATATAAAAATAAAAACTAAAGCATTTAACTAAAATGAAAACGGAAATGTAAAATAGAGAATTCAAAGTATTATACCTATTCTAAATATTAAAATAGCACTGGCTTACACTTGTTTACTCTGCTAGGATACCTGTGTGAGCTCCAGAAGAACTGACATGATACATTCACTCGTATTAAAAAGGACCGTGCAGTTTAAATCAAATCTAAAAATGTCCCTTTTTGCCACTGTACTTGCTAGGGCTGCACGATAAATTAAAATAGAATCGAGATCGCGATTCGACAGAAGATGCGATTATCATGCGTATCTTTCAGTGAAGCACTGTTCTATGATCAGCAGTAAATCTCCATCCAAAGGCCAGAGGGCGCTCTCGTGCTGAAACTCCAAATACGCCTCTCAGAAGAAACCCAGAAAATCGCTGCAGCTGAATAAACAGAAGATTCAACTGCTTTCATTGATTCAACTTGACTAATAAACACACGACTGTGGCAATATATGGTTTATCGGAGTTCTTATTATTATAATTTTCATTAAAATAAATTACAGTGGGGCAAAAAAGTATTTAGTCAGCCACCAATTGTGCAAGTTCTCCCACTTAAAAAGATGAGAGAGGCCTGTAATTTTGATCATAGGTATCCTCAACTTGAGAGAAACAAAATGATAAAAAAAAATCCAGAAAATCACATTGTAGCATTTTTAAAGAATTAATTTGTAAATTCCTCTGTAAAATAAGTATTTTGTCACCTACAAACAAGCAAGATTTCTCTCACAGACCTGTAACTTCTTCTCTAAGAGGCTCCTCTGTCCTCCACTCGTTACCTGTATTAATGGCATCTGTTTGAAATCGTTATCAGTATAAAAGACACCTGTCCACAACCTCAAACAGTCACACTCCAAACTCCACCATGGCCAAGACCAAAGAGCTGTCAAAGGACACCAGAAACAAAATTGTAGACCTGCACCAGGCTGGGAAGACTGAATCTGCATTAGGTAAGCAGCTTGGTGTGAAGAAATCAGCTGTGGTAGCAATTATTAGAAAATGGAAGACATGCATGACCACTGATAATCTCCCTCGATCTGTGGCTCCACGCAAGATCTCACCCCGTGGGTCAAAATGATCACAAGAACTGTGATCAAAAATCCCAGAACCACACGGGGGGACCTAGTGAATGATCTGCAGAGAGCTGGGACCAAAGTAACAAGGCTACCATCAGTAACACACTGCGCCTCCAGGGACTCAAATCCTGCAGTGCCAGACGTGTCCCCCTGCTTAAGCCAGTACATGTCCAGGCCCGTCTGAAGTTTGCTAGAGAGCAGTTGGATGATCCAGAAGAGGATTGGGAGAATGTCATATGGTCAGATGAAACCAAAATATAACTTTTTGGTAAAAACTCAACTTGTCGTGTTTGGAGGAGAAAGAATGCTGAGTTGCATCCACAGAACACCATACCTACTGTGAAGCATGGGGGTTGAAACATCATGCTTTGGGGCTGTTTTCTGCAAAGGGACCAGGACGACTGATCCGTTTAAACGTAAGAATGAATGGGGCCATGTATCGTGAGATTTTGAGTGAAAACCTCCTTCCATCAGCAAGGGCATTGAAGATGAAACGTGGCTGGGTCTTTCAGCATGACAATGATCCCAAACACACCGCCCGGGCAACGAAGGAGTGGCTTCGTAAGAAGCATTTCAAGGTCCTGGAGTGGCCTAGCCAGTCTCCAGATCTCAACCCCATAGAAAATCTTTGGATGGAGTTGAAAATCCGTGTTGCCCAGCTACAGTCCCAAAACATTACTGCTCTAGAGGAGTTCTGCATGGAGGAATGGGCCAAAATAATAGCAACAGTGTGTGAAAACCTTGTGACGACTTACAGAAAACGTTTGACCTCTGTCATTGCCAACAAAGGGTATATAAAGTATTGAGATGAAATTGTTATTGACCAAATACTTATTTTCCACCATAATTTGCAAAAATTCTTTAAAAATCCTACAATGTGATTTTCTGGATTTTTTTTTCTCATTTTGTCTCTCATAGTTGAGGTATACCTATGATGAAAATTACAGGCCTCTCTCATCTTTTAAGTGGGAGAACTTGCACAATTGGTGGCTGACTAAATACTTTTTTTTCCCCCTGTATTTATAATGCAATGCCTTTATCATGCTTAAATACTATGAAATGTGTTGCGTGGCTTATTCTGTTAAGAAGCCATCATCCACAGTGAAGATTTATTTCAAACAAGACCGCCGGGACGTTATGGAGTGAGTTTGGAGTAAAAACATGTTATTAAATGTGGTGTTTTCACGTGCTTTCAGATGGAGCAGAATTTACTACACAGAGCCGTAGTTAACTGTGAAGCTACGCAAACAGCTGTCATTATCGCAAACGACTTCTTCGATTTCAGAATCGCGCAATAAAATCATCTGCGATAATTTTTTTTTTTTTGCGTAACTTGTCAGTGAACTACGGCATGTGTAGTAAATTCTGCTCCATCTGAAAGCATGCGATGATTTCCTGCTGATTACAGAACCGGCTTTTTTAAAACAAAATGGCATACATCGCATTCCAAAGATTCGCTAATCGTGCAGCCCTAGTACCTGCTCACGATCATAAAGCTATTGTGTCGGTCCTATCTTATTTTTGACCATCGTCACCATTGCTTGTCCTTGCCCAGGTGCCGTTTCGATGCGGTGTCAGGTTTCAGCCTTTGACGCGCTGTCAGGTTCAGCTGCCTGGAAGCCCAGCTTTAGCATCAGTTACCGATCTGCTTCAGAGATTGGAAACGCATGAGGACGGGCTGGTGGAGGCCATGAGGAAAGCCCAGCAGAGGCCTCCACCTAGTGTGACTGAGATGGTGGATGACATGGAGGACCTAAATGTGGAGCAAAGGAACCAAGGGGGAGAATCTAGGTGCTCAAACAATGGGGACTGTTGTGGGAGCGATGGAGCGAATAATGACTGCTGTGGAAATGTCAGAGGCGTGAGTGAAGATTCACCAAGAACTCTTTGCCAGGATTCTTTCTCTACAGGAGAGAGTTTGAAACAGCTGCTAAAGTGTTGCTTGGACTTGATAACAGAACTGGGGCTTCCTGAAGAACTAAAACTTCACATTCAGCAGCTCATACACGCTTGAAGTGGATCCACTGCAGCAGAGTGTCTGAATAACATCCTGTGTGGGCAAGAAACAACAAGCAAATTCCAGGAAAGAAAATAAGCCTGTGCATTAGTTGACTCAAATTGATAGTGTATTTAAGGGGATTTTTTTTTGTCATTTCATTGCTGTGATTCTATTGAACTGCACTTTTTGCTGGATTAGTACCACAACACTAAACAATTTAATACCCTTTTATATAATATGATTTAAAGTGTACTTATGCCACTTATTGAATCCAATGCACCTGTTTTTGATTGGAAATTACAGTTTCAAAACAAAAGTTAATTCTTTCCAGTGTACCTCCCATCTATTTATTTTTTATCAAACTTTTTCACACATTTAACACGTTTTGTAATGACATGCATTAACTTTGTAATGTGATGTCAATACCACTGTGCATAATGAGCTGTAACCTAATCGAGCGAGTTTACATTTACCACCAAATAAAAGCTATTTAATCAGTTTATGTAATTTATCTGAAGTTAATTTGAGGCATTTAGATCAATTCGATCTATGTATGTAAACATAAAGCTTTAGCTATGTAAACAGTAGCTTTAGCTTGGCATGATTTGGATATTATGTCACTTAAGTAGGCACACAGTTTCTAATTGGTTTATTGTTATAAATCATGAGTAAACTACCAACACTTATGTTTCAAGATGCACCTTTGAGAACTGTAATCAGTCAGAGCAAGTGGGCTGGCCTGATGAAATGTGCGTAATTGTTGTATTGAATGTGCACTTGTAGTGTACTTAAAATATTAAAAGGTAAATTAAAAAAAAATGTATTCACAAATAATAATGAAATTAAAGACCACATAAGTGTACTTAGAGTACACATTTATGACTTTCATGACACTTATGTACACTTTTTAAAAGTGTACACAAGTGTCATGAAACAGTCATAAATGTGTAAGTTCATTTTAAATAATTGTTTTAATCTTTTGTTATGCTTTGAGTAATTGCATTGAAATTTAAACTAATAAATGTTTATTTAATTGCATATAAACGTCCAAAAACAATGAAGTGTCTAAAAACATTACATTGTGTTCACACTGAAGTTTAATTTATGAGTATGTTAATTAATTCTGTAATACGCTTTCTTTTTAGAAGTATGCAAAAGTGCACTACTTTTTCACAAGGGTGGATAAAGCAGCTATTATAACTTAGCTATGTCAGACTGGGTTAATGCAGGTTCAAGATAGTTGTGTACGGTGTTGATGTGCTGCTAATGGATCAGATTTCACTACATTTCTTTAATCTGAGACCATGCACTGTCATCTTCAAGTGCAATGAAGGAAGAACAGGAGCGAATAAAATAAATTAAGACACCCTATGGCTTTACTTTTCAGCATCTTTTTTGGTTCATTAAAAGCACGTTATTAGACAAGAAACGATATTACAAGTAGAGAACCTGGACGTTCACGGTTTCCTGTGGGGAGTATATTCATAGACGGAAAGTGAAACTACAGACGGTCATTAATACACGTCGATCTTCCTGGAAGCAAAAAGTGGTCGTCTGTCTTGACAAGCAAATGGAGAACTCTTCACATTTAGGTAGGAATTGAGATATTTGAGTATTTCAAAATTCATGCCATACAAAGTTTGGCGATCAGTGGTGTTGACAGTTCACATGTGCTTATGCTGGCTCATTCAATATCGCTGAGCTAAGTTAAATACATTATTTTATACCTCTGTTTTAGGGAAATAACAATGCTTTATTGAATATACTTACATGTAGGACAGAGTGTTGCAATAGTGTCTGTGGTAAACAATGTCATCATTCTGAGTGCTGTGGACACTTGTGCCTTGCGCCGCAAAACAACCTCAGTCACATGCGTAATAATGTACAAACAAAAACTCATCAATGCACAAAGATTAATATACTGTACGGAACATTACATGGAAAACTAAAAAAATAGTTTTAAAGTATCCGTAAAATTGGAAGTCAATTTGTGTATCAACTGGCCTTCTGAAATAGCTGTACTGAAGGTTTTAAAAGGTAATCAAAATCAAATAGAAAACTAGAAATCATATTGATATAAATGGCATGTTTATATTTCGTGTCATTCTGGCTCATGGAGTTACTGTTATAAAAAATAATATACCTATTGAAGTTATGTAAGAAAGCATATTGTGAAATATTTTGTTGAAAAAGTTTGATTTTGCTCTTGGGTTATTTTACTGTATTGTCAAAGATATTCAGCAAAGAATGGAAACTCCCTAATAAAAATGTACCTTACTAGGGATTTTAATTCATTTCACTGACTCGTTTACATTGACATTTACATGTAATCATTTAGCAGACACTTTTATCTTAAGCGACTTACTAATTAGGATAACAGAAGCAATAAAAAAAATGAAAGGATAACAATATGTAAGTGCTGTGACAAGTCCAGGTTAGTCTAACACAGAAGGCGCTACTATTAAAAAGATGTGTCTAAAGACTCGGGTTGAGTTAGGTTGGTCATTCCACCAGCAGGGAAGAGTCAAGGTAAAGGTCACAGGTGGAAAGCACATAAGCTTGAAGTAGTGTGTTTAGGTATAGTGGTGCAGAGCCAGTGGTTGTTTTATAGGCAAACATCAGTGCCTTGAATTTGATGCGAGTGGCTACTCGCAACCAATGCAAAATGATGAAGAGGTGTGACATGCACTCTCTTTGGCTCATTTAGGGCCACTTTTGCTGCTGCATTATGGATCAGTTCCAGAGGTTTGAAAGTACATGCTGGAAGGCCTGCCAAAACAGCGTTACAATAGTCCAGCCTGGATAGAACAAGAGCTTGGACAAGGAGATCACCAGTTACAACTGCAAAGTTCCAGGTTGTCCTGGAAGGAGTTATGGTTGATGCGTCTAGTTGGAAGGAGAAGTTGTGGTGAAGTGTTGGGTGGGTGGATACCACAAGAAGTTCCGTCATACTAAAGTTGAGTTGAGGTTTATGGCCCTTCATCCTGCAAGAAATTCCTGTCAGGCAGGCTGAGGTGTGAGCAACTACTGTTGGATCATCTGGGCTGGAATGAGAAGTAGAGTTCTGTCATCACCATAGCAGTGATTGGAAAAACCATGTTTCTGAATTACAGATTGTAGTGATGACATGTAGATGAAGAAGAAAAGTTGTCCAAGTATGAGCCTGAGGCACCCCAGTAGTTAGCTATTGGGCTTAGAATCTGCCCCTCCAAGACACTGAAGGCTGGTGGTTAACTGTCAAAAGCAGCAGACAGATCCAGCAAGATGAGTACTGATGTTTTGGAAGTGAGTGCGAGTGAGCAAATTCACTGTGGGTGCCTTGATAATGTCCACTATGTCTTTGGAAACCACTACAAATGGCCTACCCCTCAAATAGGGCTCAGTGTCCAGAGTCAATGGAAACGGAAATGGAAAAAGTCTTACAGAGTGCACTAGTGCCTGACAACTTTTTCAGTTGTTTTGGATTTTGGAAAAATTTTCCAATAAGGATTTTAAAGAGTTGTAAGCCATGAATTGCTATAGGCTATGTCTTTGAAGACAATAAAACAATTCATAATTGTTGACTCAAACAAACAGTTAAGCGTGTCAAAATGAATAGAATTCCATGAATGAAAAAGGAATCAATGCATGGAAGGGATAAAGAAGGATTTGTTCACTTAAAAGATTTGTTCAACAACACCTGTTCAACCATAACATAGTCTCCACAATTACTACAGTTATTGTTATTACTATAAAATTACAATTTGTTAATACAAGATGATCCCCTAAATGTAAGAAGCTTTTAGAGTTTTAGGGTTTTTATTTTTTTTTTTGACTTTTTGATTTCATGCAACTTGTGTCTTTAGATGAAGAAATGGCATATTCAATGCTCATGTGGAACTTTGTGTTTGTTTTCGATCTGCAGGTTTGAGCAGATGACCAGATGCTCAGAAGTGCAGTTGATGGTCAGCTCCTGTAGATACACATTATTACAGATACACGTTATTTACAGACAAAATGTCAAATGTATTGGTACGAGGCATGTAGAATCTTGTCTGGAGAAGTAATATTTGTATATGGCTAGCCCTCTGGAAGTGGAAGCGGCTTACTTTAGATAACTGCACATCCTTTGGTCTGAACTTAAACCCAGAGAAGTGGATTTATTGAAAGCGATCACTGCAGCCTGTGCCAACATGGGGAACATATGGGATTGTTGTGGACGAAAAAACCCTTGTGACCATACAGAGGATGAGACTAAAGGTTTACTGCACAGCTCTGAATCAAAGACATCAACTAAGACAGGAACGGATGTCTGCACCAGTCCAACTTCAGATGAAGAGCACAGGTAAAGTTAATGATTTACTTTTTAACTAACGTGGCATGAAACAGAACTATTGTGACTTATCTCTGAATGAAACAACTTCTTGAGTGAGACTAAATGAAGTGTGGGACCTGATTTTGTCAATCTGGAATTGATTGGATCTTTGGATCATTAGTCATTTGCTAATTGCTGCTATCTCATGTGAGTGACAGTGAAAGTCCCAATGGATTCGAAATTTAAATTTTGTTACTTTTAGTTCATATCTGTTATGAGTTTCATAGCGTAAAGCATCCTCTCCAGTACAAAAAGAGCACTTATTTAACCAAGCTACCAAAATGGCTCGTTTGGAAGTTGTGGAATTTGTATTGTTACCATACATTGGACACAAGCAGCATGTTGCATCAAAAGCAAATAGAACCTATAATCACTGATGCTGTGTACACTTGATACAGTATACGCCCATTCAATTTCTGACATACTCCACATGCTTGAGTCAGCTAACATCAGGACAAATCGAAGAGGAAAAAATGTTCGCTTTGATGCATCCAATTTAAACATGTTTGTACAGTCTTCAGAAAGACCTCAGTTTCAGGAACAAGTGGATGGTTTATTTTTAACAATATCCCGGATCACGCATTTGACTGCAGTCCACTTATAATGATTATATAAGTCCACTTACAATGTCACTTTGACACCTTAAATTAAACAGGGTGCTTTTGGACTGGAACTTTAAAGGAACACTCCACTATTTTTGAAAATAGGCTCATTTTCCAACTCCCCTAGAGTTAAACAGTTGAGTTTTACCGTTTTCGAATCCATTCAGCCGATCTCCGGGTCTGGCGGTAGCAATTTTAGCTGTAGCTTAGCATAGATCATTGAATCTGATTAGACAGTTAGCATCTCACTCAAAATGACCAAAGAGTTTATATATTTTTCCTATTTAAAACTTGACTCTTCTGTAATTACATCATGTACTAAAACCGACGGAAAATGAAAAGTTGTGATTTTCTAGGCCAATATGGCTAGGAACTATACTCTCATTCCGGCGTAATAATCAAGGAACTTTGCTGCCGTACCATGTGTGCAGCAGGCGCAATGATATTACGCAGCACCTGAAAATAGTCCCCAGCACGCTGCCTGTGCAAGCAGGTGGTCACGTTGGTTATGTTGACGGAAGTTAGCCTATTTTCAGGCGCTGCGTAATATCATTGCGCCTGCTGCACCCATGGTATGGCAGCAAAGTTCCTTGATTATTATGCCGGAATGAGAGTATAGTTCCTAGCCATATCGGCCTAGAAAATCGCAACTTTTTATTTTCCGTCGGTCTTAGTACACGATGTAACTACAGAAGAGTCAAGTTTTAAATAGGAAAAATATAGAAATTGTTTTAATTTTTGAGCGAGATGCTAACGGTCTAATTTAGATTCAATGATCTATGCTAAGCTACAGTTAAAAGTGCTACCGTCAGACCCGGAGATCAGCTGAATGGATTCGAAAATGGTAAAACTCGACTGTTTAACTCTAGGGGAGTTGGAAAATGAGCCTATTTTCAAAAATAGTGGAGTGTTCCTTTAAGACTTCTATATGTAATTGACTTCTGTTTTAATTGGCAAAACTAAACATACTTGGTGCAGTTTGCGCTGTTGTTAATTTGGATGGGCCAAGTGGTTTAATTCTGAATAGGTATTTATATGCAAATGCAAAAGTTATATGGTTATGTCCTCATAATACTGAAGACGGTACCAACAAATTCTGAATTATTTACATTTGCAACTAATTTTTCACCTTAGTTTACACATATGGGCTAAAAAGAACTTTGCACTGTGAATGTCTGAGTGCTGTACATTAAACTAGTAAATCCTGTTTTTCATGTTCCTTCCATAACATCCACATTTGACTTAAATGCATTTCAAATCTCTCGACAGGCATAAAGAAGAAACAAAACCACAGCTGGGTGAATCGGTTATAACCAAACAGCCAAATTCAAAGTCTCAAATTCTTAAACCACAGAGCTCTTACTCTACAACAATATCACTATTACAAACTGAAGTCTCTCTTGCTGTTGAAGTTAATCCCAATGTTTCTCATGAAATGGCTCCAACAGAAACTATAATCTTAGCTACAGAACCACCAAAAACAGAGACTGAAATCACTGAAGAAATCCAAAACATTGCAGCTGAAGTCTCAGAAGCACCTCAAGACAAAGCACTTGCGGACAATAATGCCTCAGTGAAAGGGGAGATAGAGGCTCAGCACGGGTCAGTTGAAGAGGTAGACATCACAGCTGCTCTGACAGATGATGCAGGTGCTACCGCAACAAGTTCAGACTCAACAGTCGCACCTGCTACGGAGACACCTGTTAAGGAAGCACCTGTTCAAGAGGCAACTGCGCTTGCTCAGGTAGAATCTGAGAAGAACTCCTCCCAACCAGAGCCAGAAACACACGTGGAGATGATTGTAGTTGAGAAGGAAATTATCCAAACTGAGGAACTAAATCTGAATGACACCAATGAAGTGACACATGAAGAGACTGGTCTCAATGACACTGGGGATATTTCCCTGATGGACAACAGCAGCACAGAACCTGACTCATGCTTTTTAGGTCAGTCTAATGAGTTGGATGTTATTGAGAAAAGTGTAGCTGAAGTGACTGCTGAGGAACCCATCATTGAGCAAACAGATGAAGTAGAGGACAAACGTTCAGAGGATACTCATTCTGAGATGGCCGAACAGAAGCAAGTGACATCTGAAGTTTCTCAAACTCAGGAACATTCACTGGAAGCTTCATCTCCAGATGTAGATATTACCAATGGACTCTCTCCTGCCATAGAAAATGGTCTAGTGAAGGACTCTAGAAGTCTGAAAGTTGAGAATGAAATAAATGCTGATGTCATGGAGGTGGAAAAGCTGCCTCAAAAAGAAGACATAGTCCAGGAATCGAATGAAGAAACCTTGGAAACTGAGAGTCAAGAGCAACTGTCATCTAAACCCTCTACACAAACTGACAGGTAATGAATGAATGAATTTAAAAAAAATATAATATAAAATATTTATATATAAATTAAATGCAAAATTAAATTCAATTAAAATATAAAATAAAATTGGATAGAGCCGAGCGGGTTTGGGTCCAAAACTTGCCTCGGAAATGGTTTGGACTCGGTATTAGTTGCCTCGGGTCTCAGATAATTTAAAATAAGTGTGCTTTTTCCAAATGGACCTGATAAAACCTGATCCTTTAAACGTACTTGCGCGTTGGTGTTAAGTGCATTTTTGAGAAATGCACGTAGAAAAAGGAACATACGTTTGTAACCTCGCACACAGAAATCATCCTATAGATATGAGATCCATCAGGAAAAATCACTCGCTTCATTACACTGCGTATTCATGCAGGGCAGGATTCTGGTTGTGTAGAAATTCTCAGAGGCTAGCACTAGGGCAGGCATTGCATGGGCCCCCCCAACAGCTGACCCATTGGACAAGCGAAATGTAATTATTAATATACATGAAAATTAGATTGCACCCCCAGGGGTCCCCTCTGGCGGTTACGCTGCATGTGCTTGCTGTGTCCTATGAGCGTCCGCTGCCTGGTTTCAAACTGGAACAGCCAGTGTGCCTCACACGTCCTGAAAGTGAGCTCGGCCTTGATCGCCGACAGACCCCGATGTCAAACCAGAGCGGCTTTAAGTGATACAGATATAATTCAGGAGTAACAAAACTACAGCAGCAACAAGTCTGTTGCCTTTAGTAGCTTCTACAGGTAAAGATAACTTCAAGCACTCCTTTTGATGTGTCCTTTTTCAGGAGGTTTGAAAAAATTTAGTTTTTAAATTAAATCTAAAAAATGGCAAAATATTTCATGCATTATTTAATTATTATACCATTAACAATTAACATAATTTGTTGTTAACTAGTTAAGTATTTAAATAATTAACATTTCTAGGCTGTTGGTGTCTGGGCTTAATCTATTTAGGCTATTTATTTCTAAATGACATGAGACTTTGTGACTTCCTGCTCTTGCTATATTTCAAAGTCAATAAATCCAAAAGCAAGACGTGAGAAAAACTAGGGAGTTGAAATGGCAACTGAGCTAATGAGTGAGCCTCTGCTGCCATTTACTGGATATAATGGTAATTGCATGTAATTTTCATTTTAAGTCTTTGTTTTCCACCAGGAGACAAGTGACAGCCGGTGACAGCAGCGGCAATCTACCTGTCACTCAATTGGCCACGCCCTTAATTATGCAGAACTTTAAGGTTTAATATAATTTAAATGGATGAGTTATTAAAAAAAAAAATCCACCCCCTCACAGTTGTCATGAAGGGAAAAATTAGCTATATAGACCAAAACCACTTTTTGTACCAGGCTGTAATCATTTTTTTTTCTGCTGTAAAGTTGGACATTTTAACATGGGGAGTCTATGGGACTGACTCCCTTTTGGAGCCAGTCTATAGCGGACAGTCGATGAATTGCCGTTTTAGTCACTTCCGTGTAATAATTAAGCATAATTGTGAATTCCCAAACGCTACGATTTAATTAAATAATTGTATGCGATGCAGTTCTAATACAGTATATGCGCTTTAATTATTTACATGCGTGTAGGTGAAGTACGTGCGTCACACAGCGGCTCCGTTCACAGTAAATGCTGTTCCACAGGAACAGTTATCATTTACATGTGTGTGGAGTGGCTCAAACTCCATCTCTGCTTGTTGTTGTGAGTTTGGGTTTATTATAGCGTTCATCTGGGAACGCAACGTGCCCCATTTCATCAGATTTGTAAGGTAAAAAATTTATAAATCCACGCAAACACAGGAGAATACATCATCTCGCGGTTTCAAAATAAAAGCTCGAACCCTCACTCTGAGTTTACACGTCTTGATGTCCACATATTCATTTAATTACAGTGGCTATAGCATTTCTGTCCTAAAGAAATGGCAAAATATTAAAGATTAAGTGGACTTTTGAACATAGGACATTGAAAGATATAGACAAGTATGTTATCGCTGTTTTTTCTTATCCTTTTTTAAGGTTATTGAGTTATTGTGGAGTTCATTTTTGTATTATTATAATATTTTTTTTTTATTCAGTTATAATGAAAAAATTAACTGTTGTCTTAACCTCTATGATAATCTTTGAAAATAAAATTTTTTTTTTCAACAAAAAAAAAAAAAAAGATTAAGGACCTTGAATTAAATGGTGCTTAGTCAACATTAAGCAAGGATTAGATTGCAGGTAATGTGTTAAAATAATCATCAGGCCGTTGGCGCTCCCTGCAGGCCTTTGTTGTAATGCATAATGTACATTAGCTCTATTGTTTATAATACATTATGTATTTTAACCATTTTGTTCAATAAAACCATATGATTTCTTGCTTTTGATACTTTATTTGAACTAATTATTGCATCATTGCTATTATATATGTATTTTAAGTCATTTTAAAGTCTATTGTTCGCTTAGTTCTATTTTTATTACCACAAAAAAAATTTATTATAATTATAGGGCCCGATGAAATCCGTTTTATTTCCAAATTCAATTTTTTTCCATTTTCATTTTTCTATACTCTGTTTTAATGGTTAAATTAAATTTTATTAAAGGGGTCATATGATGCGATTTAAATTTTTCCTTTCTCTTTGGAGTGTTACAAGCTCTTGGTGCATAAAGAAGATCTGTAAAGTTGCAAAGACTAAAGTCTCAAACCCAAAGAGATATTATTTATAAAAGTTAAGACTCTGCCACGCCTACCTAAAACTGCTCGTTCGAACACGCCCCCACATGTCTACGTCACGATGTGGGGAAGATTTGCATACGCCGCCCAAATGTTCACGAAAAGAAAGGCGGCGTAACTTTATTCTCGCTGTAGTATTATTGCCACCACCACCATGTCGTGAAGGCGCTGTGTTTCATTGTGAAAGCAAAAATACTTTGTGGCCTTCCAAAGGAGGACGATATCCGCTTCGTTATGCCTGGAGATGATCCGTGCTGGTCGCTGAGGAAATATTTCAACTTTGCGCTGTGGATCGCTGGATCGGCTTTTACCGTGGACGAAGCAGAGTCCAGCCCTGTGTCGTCACATGTGGTTGCCGCAAGCTTCCTCCGTCGAATCCGCCGGCCGCGCCGTTCACAAGCCCGCCCGCCTCCGCTCACTCAAGCCCGCTGTGTTTCGTTGTGAAAGCGAAACTACTTTGTTTTGGCCTTCCAAAAGAGGACACGACTTAAGAAATCAGTGGTTAAAGTTGTATTTACAACACTGTTCCAGAAAAACTTTAACCCAAATATTCAGATGTGTCCAACACATTTTATGGAGGACTGTTTCATGATCCTAGTAGAGTAGACTACAATGACGGCTGTTCTTACTCACAGACTGTAAGTACGTTTTTTATATTTAAAGAATTTGCCACTGACGATTCAAACGTGAGTTTTGAGCAGTGTAGAGTAGCGCTTGTTGTTTGTAATTTCTCCGATCACAAATGCAGACATTGTTTTACGTTTACGCGGTGCGATGCATGCAACGCGTTAAAAGACAGTATAAGTCTTTATAATCCGTAATTATGTACCCACTGGATGCATCAAATGCCTAGTTTATAATGGGTTTTAATGTTTTTGGCTCATCGCTCCGGCCAGACACGGCATCACAGTATGGTAAGGGGCGTAACATTCGTCACACGCTTGAGGTATTCGGCCAAAAACAACGCACTGGATAGCTGGCCAATCAGAGCACACCTCGCTTTTCAGAACGATGAGCTTTGTAAAAATCGACGCGTTTCAGAAAGGCGGGGCATAGAGGAGAAACAATTTTTTTTTTTGTTGTAAAAATTGTACGTATGTGGAAACTAATGTGTTGTTTTAACCTAAAACCTCATAAACACATTTCATTACACCAATTTACACAAAATAATGTTCTTTTTAGCAACATCATATGACCCCTTTAATCAAAAAGCCTGTCTAATTAATTGCGTTTTACAGTTTTATCTTTACCAAATTCTGTTTTCCATTATTTTCTGTATTCCATTTTAATGGTTCCATTAAATTAATAAACAAAAGCATCTCCAATTAATTGATTTTATTAAAAAAAATAAAAGTTTTTTTTTCAGAAATACTGCACATTTACATTTTTTTCCTAAATAAATTCTGGTAAATAACATTTATGTTAAATACTCCTTTAAAAAGTGTTTTTTTATTATAATTGTATTATTAGTAGACTAGAACACATGGATATGTTGTCATTCTTACACTATAACACTATGTATATGTTTTGTAATTTGAATGTACATTAAATGAAATTAAGTTGTTTCATTGCTTTCTCCAACCCCAACATTTGAGCTTTTCTCGTGCTTCAGCTCAGAACACAGCTCAGCCCCTTTGAAATACTGGAAGAAAATCAAAATAATACATATAGGCTAAGCACTAATAATTTACCATCATTGAGAAAACTGAATAAAACCAGCGAATACAAATCAAAAAAAGTGACACTCTTCGTAGTCTGCTTTTTATTGTGATAGCACTCTATACAGATAAACTCCACAACAAACAATAACAAATGCAACTGATAATCCTTCATGGATCCAGTAAAACGTACAGTTACAGTGGTAAAATATTATGCACTGATACAGTGCACAGTAAAAGTGATATGTAATATTAAAAAGTATATGTAGTACAAGTTGTAGTAAAGTGCTATATAAAAAGCGAGTAAAAGTTTATAATAGCATAAGTTAATGTTATATAATACCAAAATAAATAAATGAATAACAATAGATGAATTAGAATAGATGCAAGTAGAATATGTAATATCAAGGAGTGATACTACAGAATAGGACAACTAGATGAAGAATAAAATTAAATAGTAAATATTAAGTACAAATAAAAGCAGGCCATGTAGTTTATAATATTGTGTACTAATATTAAACAAATAAGACACAAGTAAGAAACAAGTAAGGGGGGGGAGAGGGGGTGGTTTGAATATGCTCAGGGTAATTCTGGCCATTCATTCAGGGCTATTCTAGGTTTTAACTAGTACTAATACAACATTAGGCTGTGGAAGTATAGCCTACTCTTATGCAGAAACCAGGCTTTCCTTAAGGCTTGCGTTGTCCTGTTTGCAATTGGCTAATAAGGAATATATAATAAGGAATATATAAGCTATGAAATCCTTATAATCAAGTGATGATAAACTTACTCTTCGTAAATAAGTAACATTAGTGAAATTAAAGAGAGATAATTGAGCTCCATCCCTAATCCTGACAGTCTGGCATTGTCTTGTCAAAGTGCTCACTACATATTGTGCTCATAACACCATTTACTTTATGATATAAACTACAATATAAAAGTTAAAACTTAAGAATTAATTTAAACTTTGATTTCATATAAAGTCTCAGCTTTCACAGCTTATTAGCGATATCGCTAGCTATTTATAGTCTGACACTGGTGGCTAATTAAGCTGTCAACATAAAGCTAAAAATGACCAAAAAACATACAGAAACAACTGTTTAGTCTTACCTGTGAAAGATAATACCCCAAGGTCGTTTTTATTATATGTCGCGACGTCTGTAGACCCAAGCTGAGACGAGTCAACATATGTTTTCGCCTGTCCGATATGAGAGTGCCTTCACCAATCTGGGCGCCGACGTTGACTTGCGGTGGCGGCCATATGAGGCGTCGGTATTTATTTTGTACAGTGGTTTTACGATCATGGGCGTAGGCGAAATTCAGATCCGATTTGAGCTTAGGAGGCGTTAAAAATCTTGAAGGCTGAGGCTAGAACATTGCGATCCGCCGACCGAGGTGAGTATCTAATCAAAACTATCGGAGCGAGGTCAGATATTACCAAGTTTTGTTCACTTTAACATTATTCTTAAAGAGGTCTATTATGCTTTTCACTTTTTTTATGTTAGCTATTGTGTAATTTTGCTGTTTGAGCATAAAAAAGATCTGAAAAGTTACAAAGCTCAAAGTCCACTTCAAAAGGAGATATTTTATTGAACAGAAATCACTTTTCAAAAACTACAACGAACGACTCGTTTGGACTACAACGCATAATTTCCAGGATTCGTGATATCACAAATACCGACGAATGGCACGAGACCAGGTCGAGCTGCACTAGAGAAGGCAACGAGTGTTAACACTATGTCAGAGACACGCTAGCTTTCCAAAGGCAGACGAACTTAGAGTGGTTACAATCATTCGGGTTTAAACCACGCTCAAATTGATTTGATATTAACGCAATATTTACACTGAAGCTCGCAGATACTATGGTTAATGGGCGTGAAATTCATGGAAAGGCGCCGAGGTGCTGCCAATCACAGCACACACGGCCCAGCTAACCAATCACAGCACACACTGGCCAGCTAACCAATCACAACACACACTGACCCAGCTAACCAATCACAGCACATTTCGTATTTCAGAAGGCGGGCCTTCATTTGATACAGGAACTATTCGAGCCGTTCATGCCAGACAGGGGAGAGAGGTGTTGTAATAATGTACAATATGAGAAAAATAATGTGTTTTTCAAACAACATGGTATGAGAGTCTGTTCTAGTACACCCCAAAACAAAATCAAGACTTTGTAAAAGAGCATAATAGGACCCCTTTAAACACTATTTCTGTGAAATGGTGCTTTAGAATAATTATGGCAGAAATAATTCTTTTGTAACTATAAAATCATTATTTACGTGTTTTTTTTTGTTTTTGTTTTTGGGGGGGCGGGGGGTCATTTGATTTGTGAGATGCATTCATACATTAATTATATTCATTACAATGATTCATTTTACCATGGTGAATAAGCCGAGGTAACGGTTGCTGCACGACCAGTTTGAAAGTTCTGTGCGACTGCCACTAGGGGGAGAAGTGCGACAGTCGTGTCCGAACGTCGTCTGCAGTGGAAAGGCGGCTGAAAGGCGGCTTTACGGTCTGGCCGCAAAAGGTCAAATATTTGAACGCATCCGAAGCTCAAATCGGATCCGAATTTTCCGCATTCACAGGTGGTCGGCACCCCACGCAGCTCCTGCACTACTCTCCATTGGAAATGAATGACTTCCGGTCGATCGTTTGTCAGAGATAGTGGAAAGGCAGCTTGGGAGACAATAATGTAAAGTAACAATAAATTAAATGAATGTTAAATAAATAAAATTAATGTAGAAGCGGCCAAATCAGTCAGCAGGACACCAGGATTGTTCTTTACTGCAGGCTGTGCACACATCGCTGTTTACGTTCGGGTCCAGTCGGGTTCGAAAATAATGCAGTCGGGTCGGACTCGTATTGTAATTTTGGTCATATTGCCGACCCCTAGCCCATACGCAATATGTTAATGTCTCTGTTATTTTACTATCATCAAGATACTATTATAGTTTTAGTTTTTATATTTTTATTTGGATATTTTATTTAATTTATTTACAATCTAAATGAAAATGAGAGATTTTACTTTGGCAACTTAGTGAATTAAAATTAGGTTTTTATATTTTATTGTATTTCAGTTAACGTTTATTTTAAGTAACAAAAATGTTTTTGTTTTTTTTATGGTTTTAGTGTTAGTTAACTAATAACCCTAGTTAATTTCTCTATTCTGTTACAGCACTATTGATATGGACAAACCTGAAGTCATGGATTCTGTGAAAGATCTAGAGAAGAATGAAAAGTTTGCAGATCAAGAGCACGAGACTACAGAACCCCTTCAGAATGGCCTGGACTCCACATGTGCCTCAGTGTCATCAAGCCCCACTGAGAAAACCAGACTCACTGGACCAAGGTTAGTACTTCCTGCTATTCATTATTATTACTACCATTAGGTGGTGCAAAACTCCCAGTATAAAAGACAGAGTTCATAATAGTGTTCAGTGACTAAGTTTAGTTATTAGTTTGCTGTGTGTACGCACTAAGAGTGTAATCATCACAGACTAGAAATAGATAAATTGTCAAAAAGGGAAGCTTATGTGCCATGCCAAGGCAAACAACTGGCAATAAAGTACAAACACTAGTAAAGTACAATGTAGCAACAATGTCAACATTAGTTGCCGTAATTGTTTTAAATGAGCCACTGTTAATTTAAACACCATGCACTAGTTATTTCATGGCTTTGTCTACTTCCTGTGGGTAATAATGTATATATAATGTTTTAATGTGTGATTACGCCACATGGTGTATCAGGTCTAAGCAGAGTTTATGCAGAAGTTCTTCAAGAAATTCTTCAAGACCGTTGCTGTCTGAACAGCGTTCCTTTCAACTTTATTTTGGGAATATTTTTATGGTTGTAGATTATAGTGACCGTTGGCATAATTTACTGGGCTCAACGCTAAGGATTTTTTTCTGCTGGCCCAGTTGGGCCAGTGGTTAAAATTTTCACTTGCCCCACCAATATTTTAATAAATAGAGGACCAAACCTGCAGAAATAAAAAAATATATAGATAAATAAATAAAATAACAGGAAAATAAAGAAATAAATGACTTGATAAAAACAAATATAGTTCATTTGTAATACAATTTAACTCTGAATTTATTTTCTATTACCTTTTTCCTTTATGTATTATATTATGTATTTATTCATTTTTTAATGTATTTGCTATTTTAACTTGTTACCAGATTCTTCATTTATTTGTATTTTAAATTTATTTTTAATGTATTTATGTAATTATTTATTTAGTTTAAAATGTAGTATAGCATTTATTTAGTTTTTATATTTATTTATTCCCACATGATGTATTTCCAGATGTATTTATTCATTTAGAGCTCATGCAGAAGTGAAAGTCAAACTAACGATAGAGAGTTTGCTACAGGATGTGTCAGATCAACTAGAGAGTTGCAAGATATTTTCACAGATCCACATTATTATGTCAAATTATTTTATAGCGACTGAATTCAGCTATCTATCCTCATAGTTTCGTCAGTAAGCCCGGAACCATAAACGTCGTTGATGAGTTTCTAGTTTGATGACGCCTCTAGACACACTCGGTGGAGGTTTCTAAGGCTTGTGTTCATTTTGTAATAAGAGGGAAAATTGTGACTCCCAAAAGCGTTGTGAGCCTAAGTTTTAAGACTATGAAATGGCTCACATTAAAGCATTATACGTGTGTGTGTGTGTGTATTACTTTAGAATCAAGTGACACTGAAGACTGGAGTAAAGGCTACTGAAAAAAATATAGAATATATTAAAAATAAAAACTTGTGTTCATAAAAAAAGCAATAACATATTAACAAACATTAAGTATAAAAAAATGCAACTTCAAAATAATTAGAAAAATGACAAAAAATTTTGAGATACCAGATTGTCCTCCTTGTCAGAATTGCCCAATAACCACTCTATCATTTCTCGTTTACAGTGATTCAGTTGCTCTAGAAGACACTGAGGCCATAGGTGAGATTCCTGTGTTGAGCGAGGCAAAATTAGTGGAAGAAGTTGTAAAAGATGCAGAAACTGGACCTCAACAAACAGAAGACGAAAAGGAGAAACAGGAAAAGGAAGCTAGTGCTGCACAGAAAAACGAAGGAAAAGAAGACACTTCTGCCACCCCAAAATCAGAGATCCTTTTCAGCAGTGGCACAGTAGAGGTGAAGCTGATACAGAAAGATACAGAAGAGAGTGTGGAGGAAGTGCACGAGGCATTGGATGAGTATGTGTCATTCTTTTATTCTGGTTTCCAGCAATAACTTTAGTTTGGAAAGCAGATGGTCAAAGCATTTGGACACCAGAATCAATTTTTAATTAGACAAATTAATGACGAGACAAGATTATGCAGGATTGTGAGTATAGTCTTGCAACCAGTGCCGGCCCGTCCCAGCAGGCGGTACAAGCGGTCGCCTAGGGCCCTGCCTTGACTTTGATGTCAAACACTTATCGATCTGCAGCGCCCCTTTAAGTCAACACACATACAGATGATGCACCAGGGCTGTACAGTGCGTTTAAACACATTTAAAGGGGTCATATGATGCGATTTAAAGTTTTCCTTTCTCTTTGAAGTGTTACAAGCTCTTGGTGCATAAAGAAGATCTGTAAAGTTGCAAAGACTAAGGTCTCAAATCCAAAGAGATATTCTTTAAAAAAATTAAGAGTCAACCACGCCTACCTAAAACGGCTCGTTCTAACACGCCCCCACATGTCTACGTCACTGTGTGGGAAGATTTGCATAACGCCGCCCAAATGTTCACGCAAAGAAAGAAGGCGTAACTTTTATTCTAATTTGTCCATATTAGGGATTTCCTCCAACGTGATTTTTGTGAGTATTGCATTTTATGATTTTTTCACTTTTTTTCATTTTTTCCTTATTTTGGGTAAAAATAGGAAAAATCATACTTCTAAGATTTCTCCAGTATAGAGGAGTTTTTTGTATGCCCCCTCTCTCTCTCTCTCTCTCTTTCTCTCAGTGGATACATACAATTTCCTGACAAAAATTAAGAAATTACTGTTAATGATTTTTAATCATAATAATTTATAATAAATCCTTAGACCTTTCTAAAGGTTTCATATTCAATAATTATTACTTTGTTAATGATTATGTAGTTATACTCTAATCGAATATAGTAGGCTATATATATATATATATATATATATATATTTATATATATATTATCGATAATACATATAAATATATATAGTAGTTTATATATAATTATAATATATATATAGATATATATCTATAATATATTCATATGAAAATCATATTTTTGGCCAAATTGTGCAGATCTACAAACAGGCACAGAAAACTAAAGTGTTATTTATAATTTCTGGCAAATAGCAAAAAAGTTTATCTGAAATCTTTTCTAGTTACAGTTCAGATTTTGTGTGAAGATTTTGTTGATTCAGATTTTGGAATTGAAATGAAAGAATTATAGAGAGATTAAAGTGAAATTGTAGAAATGGAATCCAAACGGTATCTTTATGGAGCAGAAAAAAAGGATGTTCTGACTGCTATACATAATATTTATTGCTTTAGTATTAATATTTGTTTTATAAATGCAATGATGTCCACGATCACAGACTTGTTATATGTTTAAATTGCTATGACAATTTTTACACTAGTGGGGCCTATTTCGTATCTTGCCTAAGGCCCACAACCTAAGGGCCGGCTACTTGAACCCTTCAACCATAACGGTTTCCTGAAGGAGGGGAAAGGAGACGTCACGGCGGTGACCGACGAATTGGGATCTCGACTTAGCGAGACCAATCTACTTCGAGTGTAAACTAGACGAGCCAATGCACCGTGGCATGCGATTATTGCATCCAGCTGCGGCTGAACACAGCGTGAGTATAAGTAGGCAGCAGATGCAGAGCATATGCAGGTTTTCGCTGAGGAGCCGAGCCGGTGACCCGGTCGCTCAGCGGTGGTACAGGAGCTGTGGCGACGGGATGTAACCGAGACATTCCCTTTCAGTTGGTCACTCTCGACGTCACGTCGGATGAACGACGAATTGGGATCCTACCAAAAGGCCACAGCTACTGCCCCTTCCAGTGTCTGTGGAAGCCACCTGCGCCCCTACTATTTGGCGTAGGCCAGGGCTTACCACAAAAGGACCAGCTACTGCTGCTATGGCACAACCCAATGAGTAAGACTGGATAACACAAGGAAAACGTACCCGTTCTACTTGGAACAGGGACGTTACGGAAGCTTCAACCTTCCCGAAGGAGGTTTCGGAAGCAAATACACATATGAACATCCCTCAGGTGCATATGGAAGAATGGAGGTGATTGAAACCTCTTGGAATGGCAGAAGTCTGCAGGGGAAACACAGACTCTGAGGCTATACCGTAGACTTTACACATATGAGATCCACTTAGTTCTTATGGAACCCAGCCTTCTACCGGTTCTCGAGGATTCAACGAGTGAAGGCCTGGCGCCGGACACTCCACCACGTCTGGCTGCCGAGGGGACGGACGGAGCTCAACAGGGTCTACTATATGGGCTCTCTGGAGTGGTTTTTGCAAGCCGACCTGAAGCCGGGCCTCTTAGTGCTTCTACCCGTTTGAGCTTGCAACCTGAACGGGCAGGGCACACCCTGTGCCTGATAAGCCAGGGTGATGGCATCCACTATCCAGTGGGCCATCCTCTGCTTAGAGACGGCATTCCCCTTCTGCCGGCCTCCGTGACAGACAAAGAGCTGGTCTGAGATCCCGAAGCTTTGCGTCCTGTCTACGTAGCACCTTAAGGCTCGGAAAGGACAGAGCAAAACTAGGGCTGGGTCCGCCTCCTCCGAGGGCAGCGCTTGGAGATTCACCACCTGATCCCTGAAAGGAGTAACGGGAACCTTGGGCACGTAGCCGGGCCAGGGCCTCAGGGTTACCTGGGAGTCAGCCGGCCCGAACTCTAAGCACGAAACGTTGACCGAAAATGCGTGCAGGTCCCCTACCTTCTTGATGAAGACCAATGCCAGCAGGAGCAAAGTTTTCATCGAAAGGAAAGCTCAACCGTCTGCAAAGGCTCAAATGGGCCCTGCTGTAGTGCCGTGAGCACTAGAGTCAGGTCCCAAGAGGGTATAGAGGGGGGCCGTGGAGGATTTAGCTTAAGGAACCTGACGACCAGGTCATGCTTCCCCAGCGACCTCCCTTCTACGGAGTCGTGGTTAGCAGCGATTGCAGCGACATAGACTTTGAGTGTGGAGGGAGACAGCCTTCGCTCCAAACCCTTGCTGCAAAAAGGACAGCACAACTCTGATCAGGCATATTCGGGGGTCTTCTTGGTGAGAAGGACACCACTCGACGAACAGGTTTCACTTCAAAGCGTAGGCGTGTCTCGTAGACGGTGCTGTCGCTGAAGTGATGGTGTCAACTACCACTTGGGATAGGTCACCTAGAACCTCCACGTCCCATCCAGGGACCACAAGTGGAGATTCCACAAGTCTGGACGCGGGTGCCAAAGGGTGCCTCGTCTCTGAGTCAGTAGATCCTTCCTCAGAGGAATCGGCTAAGGGGGGCTGTTGCGTGGAGCATTAGTTCTGGGAACCAGGTCTGGGTAGGCCAATAGTGTGCCACCAACTGGACCTGCTCCTCGTCCTCCTTGACCTTGCACAGCAACTGTGCAAGAGGCTCACTGGGGGAAACGCATACTTACACAGGCCCCGCGGCCAGCTGTGTGCCAAAGCGTCCGTGCCGAGTGTTCCGTCGGCCAGGGCGAAGAACAACTGGCAGTGAGAGATTTCTGGAGAGGCAAACCGGTCTACCTGAGCAGCTCCGAAACGTCCCCAAACCAGCTGGACCGTCTGGGGATGGAGTCGCCATTCTCCAGGGAGTGCAGCACAAGACAGCTCGTCAGCTGCCCGATTGAGCTGCCCAAAAATGTGAACAGCACGAAGCGACCTCAAATGCTTCTGACTCCAAAGGAGGAGAAACATGCGACGGGTGAGAGCGCAGACCTTGTCGGTTGATGTACGCAACGGTCTCTGTGTTGTCTGTGCGGACTAGTACATGCTTGCCTCGGAAGCGCCCTTTGAGACGGCTCAGGGCAAGGTGCACTGCCAGCAAATCAAGGCAGTTGATGTGCCAGTGCAGCTGGGGCCCCGTCCAAACCCCTGACACTGCAAGCCCGTTGTACGTGGCCCCCCAGCCGTTGGTTGAGGCATCCGTGAAAACCACAGCATGCCTGGAGACCTGCTCTAGGGGCACTCCTGCTCGGAGAAACGCAAGGTCTGACCACGGGGTGAAGGTTTGGCGGCAGGCCGGTGTAACTTGGACCCGGAAAGTCTGCGTTGCCAGCCCACATCGGGAACGGCATGGAGGCAAGTGGTGCAGCCGCGTCTCATTGCCCCAGGAGGCCTCTGAAACTGTTTCAGTGGGACCGCTGTCCTGCTCTTGAATGTATTCAGGCAGTTCAACACCGACTGAGCCCGTTCCTGCGTGAGGCGTGCTGTCTGATCGACCGAGTCCAACTCCATACCGAGAAAAGAAATCCTCTGCGTCGGGGAGAGTTTGCTCTTTCCCAGTTGACCCGAAGGCCCAACAAGCTGAGGTGTGAAAGTACCAAATCCCTGTGTTCGCACAACTAATCCCGAGACTGAGATTAGTATGGAGCCAGTATCGAGGGTATTGAGAATGCGAATGCCCTGTTCTTTAGGGAACAAGTGCTGCCCGTAACGTTCGTTGAAGACACGGGGCGACAGGACAGCCAAAGGGGTAGGACCTTGTTACTGGTATGCCCGCCCCTCAACACAACCGCAGGAATGGCCCAGTGGCGCGGAAGGACGAAACAGAAGTACACTCGTCAGGTCGATCGCTGGCAACAAATCTTGGGAGGAACACCTGAAGATGCATTTCTGCGGTGAGCATCTTGAAAGGGAGCCTGGGAAGGGCCGGTTCAAGACGCGCAGATCCAAGATGGGCTAACCCACCGCCTTTTGGGTACAATGAAGTAAGGGCTGTAAAACCCGACCTCATATCGGCTGGAGGAACCGGCTCTATCGCGTCCTTCGCCAGCAGGACTGTGATCTCTGCACGCAAGGCAGGGGCATCTGCTGCTTTCACTGAAATAAAGTGGACACCCCTGAACTCTATTGAAACAAATAGAGACATAATTAGCATAGCTGCTGTTCCAACCAAGCAAAATTGATTTGTTTAACCCAAACTAAAGAAAGATAATGTGCATTTGATCAGATATAACTGCAGTAAAAGATTATGAGATGCATTATTTGAATGCTTGGCCAAAGAGATGTGTCTTTAATCTAGATTTAAACAGAGAGCGTGTGTTTGAACCCCGAATGTTATATCATCTGGGATGTTGTACTTTAATCTAACAGTTTTAGCTCTTCCGGCTAGATCATCAAGACTACTCGTCATACTTGAAATCATATGCATGATAGTTACTCTTTATGCCACAGGAGTGCAGACCTATATCTGGGAGCAGAGGAGATGGAAATGGGAGCCAGAAATAACAAGCCACCCAAACCACTGCTGGAGCTCACAAGTATCAAAGATTTTTTCGTTAGTTTACCCGAAAATGAAAATGAAGTCATCATTTATTCACCCTGGTGTTATTCTAATGCCATATACCCTTCTTTCTTTTT
The DNA here is from genome assembly GCA_018155175.1 of Sinocyclocheilus anophthalmus. Lineage (NCBI taxonomy): Eukaryota > Metazoa > Chordata > Actinopteri > Cypriniformes > Cyprinidae > Sinocyclocheilus > Sinocyclocheilus anophthalmus. The sequence goes on from JADLZN010007559.1 coordinate 99,701, forward strand.
TGGACCACAAAAAATATTTTTTTAAAAATGGGCTTCTCCATATAACGCAGTCGTAATACTCTATTCGCCCACAAAAAGCACATTGTGTTCACGTGTCAACTGTCATTCTGACTCATCTGACAAATGGAGTTCTGGTCCAGAGATATTCAATTCTATGAACAAAGTTTGATACTTCACAGATCATTTTTTGGGGGGATTTCTAGGCATTGTATTTCCAGGGTCTGAATTTTCATATATAATGCATTACATTTTGGTTTGTTTTTCACCAAACCCTATCGTTTACGTTGTCAAGTCAAGTCACTTTTATTTATATAGTGCTTTATACAATACAGATTGTGCTAAAGCAGCTTTACTTAAACAGTCAAATATTTTTTAAATAATGAAAACAAAATTCAATTCTGCTGTAAAGCAACTCTAAAAAGAGAATAAGATTAAACAGTCAATTTTCCAGTTAAAGTAAGTTCATCGTTGATTCAGTGACGTCAATGTCTAGCTCAGTTCAGTTCAGTCGACAGTATTGCCAAATAATTAGTGTCCTCAACTAAGCAAACCAAAAGGCTACAGTGGCAAGGAACCCAAACTCCATCGGCAGAGCCGGATTTACGCTTAGGCATTATAGGCACGTGCCTAGCTATCTACAACAGTAAAATAACCAAAACACTAGAAGACATTGAGCAAATAAATATAATAAACAATAGGGTAAAAAATGTTTTTTTGTGTCTCTCACAGACGCACACACATGCACACAGACAGAAACTCGTTGTCAACGCCGCCCCGTGAATTTATCAATAAAATAGTTTTTCAGCTAAAAGCTGCAAGACATTTCTCAGTAGGGAGGTTTTTGAAGCAGGTTAAATGAAAGATTCGCTACTAATAGACGCTGCTGCTGAACACTGCTGAGAGACACACAGACGCATGGTATTCCCACGTGCTTAATCTCTCTCCTCTCTCTCTCTCTCATCTCTCTCTCTCTAATAACTGCATTAGCCTGCATATCAGTGGCTCAGCCTATGTTATTAGATCTAAAATTACGTTTTGGAATTTGCAAAGGAAGGTTTGGGATGAGGTGCATAAAAAATAGTTCAACACATTTCAGGACGGGAACATGTCAAATATCTTGAAACAAATCATTCGAACAATGTCTTGATGTGTGTTTGTGACTCCTGGCCTTTAAAATTATTAGAGAAATAACTCCCGAAGTGGTACGCTGCGCCTATTAATGGAATGGTCTTTCTGAGTTCTCAAACAAATTAGAGCTACATTCGATTTTTATTGACTGAACGCAGGTGCTTATTGCAATAGAAAACACTGTAACGGTTTCCACTGATAACTAAATATTTTTGTTTGCTGGGGTGGTAATATTAGGCCTATTATATTAATAGGGAAGGGGGGGCCCAAAAATGTGTTTTGCCTATGTCACGAAAAGAGGTAAATCCGGCCCTGTCCATCGGTGACAGAAACAGTTGCAAAATACGGCATGTGTCACATTTCATTCTTGGGTAAATGATCCCTTTAGGGAAATGTATAACAGACAATCAAATCATTGTGAAAATGTGAAAGGTCCAAAGGTTTTCTGCATCCAGATGAACATCTCATTGGGTATTTGCCATTATTTGTTTTTCTTCTTGTCTAGTTCCTGGTATAGAGACCAGATGTAGCTTAGCACCAGCTGTGGATATACTGGCCTACAGTGAGAGAGAATGGAAGGGAAACACGACCAAAAGCGCTCTCATCAGAAAGGTGACCTAACTAACTTTGTGATATTTTTTTCCTGAAATGTATTTAAAGTATGCTATTGATATTTTGATTGACATGTCTGTGCTTGTTTAAGAAGTCTGATTTACTTCAGTGTGTTTGTTTAAGGGCTACAGTGAGATGTCCCGTAGCTTTAGCGGTCTGAGGAGAGTCAGAGGCGATAACTACTGTGCCCTACGAGCCACACTGTATCAGGTGCTGGCAAACAGCACAAATATGCCCACCTGGCTGCAGGATGAAGGCTTTCTATTGGTGAGGAGACCTCTGTACTCGTAATAACTCCAGTCAGGGTAGACACCATATGTAAGTCGACTTTAAAACCCTGGAGCTGTCAAAAGTGTCAAAGCGCGTCATTCTGTAGATTTTAGCTGACAAATAAACAGCTAGATCCTGGGTGCAGGTAACATGGAGAAAGAGTACTGATTGTTCGTTTGCGTCAGATAACATATGGCTTCTACCCAGACTAAGGTTTATAAGCTAACAGTAGGAATGTTAACATGCAATTTTCATCAGTCAGATTGAATCCAGTCCGATTTCACATTCTTAAAGTTCTGATTATATGAACTGTAAACATAGCAATCCGGTTCACATATTCGTTTACATGTGCATTACTTGTATTTCATACACAACTTTACTGCATGTGTATTGCCCAGTCGTTGCATGCAGAAACAGAGGAGGTCACCATATAATGTCACCAGAGCAAACGTGAGCATAATTAAAGCTTTTGCCTTGACACTGCTAAAAAAAAAAGCTTAAATATATGAGAAGAGTTTATATAAACAAATGTTCAGTAAATATTCAGTTTCATGAACTTGAGCAGTTCACAAGACATGAAACTGATAAATAAACACTTTTTTTATTGTATGACATAAAACACAGGTACTATATTTTTTAATCTGATTGAGAAAACAGTCAGATTCAAATGTTTATATGCTTAATTTTTGCCTGTGGATCAGTTTAGGTGTTTACATGAAGGCTTTTCAGTCCAACTGAGCCATCAATCTGATTAGAAACAAATTATTTGGATGTGTGTAAACGTAGCTAATGTATGTGTTGTTTTATTAGCTCAGATTAACAGCTGCTGGTTTTTCTCACAGTTACCAGAGAGGATTGAAGCTCAGGAGCATTTGATTGCTAGATGGCTGTTTCCTTCTGAATGCAAGTCAGGAAGTGAGAAGGAAAGTTCTGTGGAGAGACTGAAATGTTATTTGGATCTCCTTAAGAAGAAGGTGAATCTCTTTTTTTCTGATGTGCATTCCATATATCTTATTCAAACATAAAATAGATTAAGTACGTTTTTTTTAAAGAAATGAATCATCATCTATTAAATTAATCAATAGTGACTGTAAAGACATTTGTAATGTTACAAAAGATTTTTCAAATAAATGCTGTTTTTTTTAACGTATTAAACTATATGATGAAAGCCAGTTCCTACCATGGAATAAAAAAGGTAATTACAGCCTTTTATCTCACAATTCTGACTTTATATTGATCACCATTGTGAGTTAACATCTGGCAATTCTAACATTTTGTTGTTTTCATAAATGGAATGCATGCAATCTCATATTACTTTCACGAAATGAATATTTTGTTCATAAAATGCATTTTGTGATTGATACAGACCCTTTTGTTCATCAATATCAAGCTCATTTTTTATTTATTTAATGTCAAGTCAAAACTGATTCATGATTCATTATTGATTTAGTATTATATGCAGATTAGTGTACATTATCCTCTACCAAGTAAAATTCAGCTTCTTTTTAGTTTAATTAGTGTAAATATCATGATCATTTCTGTGTTTTCATGCATTTGTATATTTTATTTGCTTTTAATTCAGTGGCAGGCAGCAGTGGCCTGTGAGAGCCCAGAGGAGAAGCACAATTTGTGTGAGCGTGTGTTTCAGGGAGGAGAAGAGGAGTATGGTCTTCTGGAAGCACTAAAGTTTCTAATGCTGGCCAAAGCTGTTGAGCTTCATCAAAACATGATGGCAGATCAAGAAGTGCCTGTGTTCTGCTGGCTTCTTTTTGCCCGCGACACATCAGAAACCCCCCAAACCCTTCTAGCCAATCACCTGAGCCAGATCGGCTTCAGTGGAGGGGTAGAACAGGCAAGTATGATGACACTGACAAACCTACAGCTCTGTCTCTCTATTATTAAATTTGAAGACACCTGCTTTAATATATACTGGCAAAAAAAATTAATTTGAAAATGTATGTTTGCTTTGTTTGTTGTAGGTAGAGATGTTTCTATTGGGCTATGCCTTAAAGCACACCATTCAAGCCTTCCGACTATATATGACTGACACAGACGAATTTGTGACACATTACCCAGACGACCACAAGCAGGAGTGGCCCTGCGTGTGTATCGTCACAGAGGACGATCGCCATTACAACGTCCCTGTCAGGAGGAGCGTTCAACACCAGCACAGAGAAGATATCACGATGACCTAACAGAGACCTCAGCGAACAAATCTGATCTACAATGTGGCATGATGTTTGTTTTTTTGATAATGATCTGTAGGTCATCCCATGAATAAAAATATGAAGGGAATTTACAGCAATCTACCAAGATCAGATTGCAAGCAAAAGTGCTCAGGTTTTTCCCCTAAATGAATCACAGAGCTAACATCAGACTGTCAGGAAATGCTGTGATGATTAACACTGGTTCAGAAAGGGGGGGGGAACCCTTACTGCCTTTTTACTTTAATCCTGTTCTTTTTTTGTATTATGCACTGTTGGAAATTGTGTTGATTTACATTGTCAGTGTAAAAAAAATACTAAAGCGTTTACAGCAAGAATTTTAAAGAATTTTTCATTCAATAGAATGTATTGTGGGTATAGTACAGGAAATGAGATAGTGGTCTACTCACTGCACTTCAGATTTATGTTGTTTCAAAATATAAAACATCTAGAAAATAGCCATGGGCACTGACTGAAGCATTTTTTTTTTTTAACAAAATACAGTCAGATATGTCGGGTTATTTTTCTAAATATTGTTACATAGAAATTGAAAAGTTTCCTGTACTGGTTTAGATTTTGTTTTTGCCATAATATTTAAATGAGGCTCTACACACAATATTGTCAGTTTTTAAATTAGAGCACTTAGACTCTAGAAGTCAGAATAACTATTGGTGCCCTCATGTTATGTTTACATGTAACAATAATGTGCATAAATCACGTTAGCAGACAACTGGTGATATAGATGCCAAGAAGAGTTCAAGACAGCTTAATATTTTGCTCATTGTGGAGTGAAGCAAAAGTACTTGCACTTTTTATTTTGGTCACGTGAAGTTTTGTATTTATGACTGGCAGATTAACACTGACTAACTTTATTGCCAAACATACAATGTTATACAGTATTATGTATAATTCTAATTTTTCAAGAACTGGAAGACAAAATCTTTTGAATAAATTATTCTATGACTCTCTTCAGCCTCTCACTTTTATATGCACAAAACACAAGAAATGCGAAAAAGAACAGTTTAGCACAACATTTGTTTAATAGCCATAATGCATTCATATGTGCTTGGTTTATTTGTATGTGCTGACATTCAGTTAGACCACAATCACAGAGTAACATAAGCACCTAAAACAGGACCTAAAAACGGCCAAAAACTACATTCAATTTAGTAATTTGCAAATCAGACATTGAAAGCGAAGCCTACCATAAATTTCTAAGATCTGGAAAAAAATTGGATTCTATAAAGTGGTCCCAGCACAAAATATTGGATCAGATCAAATCTAATCAGAAATGATCTCTTCATATCTATATATATATACAAAACCTGAATTTGTGCAGTGAATACAAAAATAAAGCAACTGACATATACAATCAAATCTAGTCTGTGCCCCAAGTCAGTAAAATAAATTCCTCTTGAACAAGTTATAATACACTCAAAGTGTAACTATTCATTGTGCGTCTCAAGGCAAGAGGAAACATTCCCAGGGTAAATAGGTCAGACAACAGTACATTCATTAAAACATCTTTCAAGCCCGTTCTTGATGCATTCTTTCTCCAAGGATTTTTTTCTGATTGTAAGGGTCTACTTTGGCAAACATGTTTACAGGCTGCAGAACATGAACTTTGGAAGACATCTGTGTAAATATGCCTCAGTGCAAAAAATGCAGGAGTGCATTTTATGTAGACATGCAAATCTGCTCATCCTACCCCAAACAAGTATCGATCAATCTGACTGGGGTAATGGCGAGATTGTAGAAATGTAAAAAATAATAATATAATGATAAAGTACTAGTACTAGTTAGACTCTCATCGTCAAAAATCCAAAACATTGTACAGCAAATGAAAGGAAAACATGTATCTTCCACCCTTGTTTTTCTTTCCATGCATAGATTCATTCATCTTCTGTTTCCATCTGCTCATTCTCAGCCTCTTCAGTGACATCTAACTCTGTCCTGGAGGTGACTTCATTCATCGGGGAAGAGTTGTCCTCCACAACCATTTCTGCTTCTGGGGTTTTCTTCTGAAAACAGACCGTAAGACTGATAAATATTGCAGAATAGATCCGAAACGTTTAAAAGTCAAAAGGTATGTTTTAGTAACACTTTAGATTAGGGAGCACTATTCACTATTAACTAGTTGCTTATTAGCATGCATATTACTAGCATATTGGCTGTTTATTAGTACTTAAAAAACATATTAGCCTTATTCTGCATGACCATATTCTAGATTCCTTAACCCTAAACACACAAGTATAACAACAACTACCTTACTTCCTATAAATAAGCAGCAAATTAGGAGTTTACTGAGGGAAAACTCTTAGTTAATAGTGAATATGTGTAATCTAAGTGTTATTCCGTTTTAATGATTGTTCTAGAATTAAGAGAATAGCAAAATTCACACACAAATATTGTCACGATCTCCAGCTGGAGTGCCCATGAACTCCACCAGAGGGCAATCCACCCCTGACTCTTTCCACTCTACCCGGGACTACATTTCCCATAATCCTTTGCCGGACTCATCACTGATTGCCTTCACCTGTGTCTCGTTACCTTATTAATCTCACACTATAAAAGATGCACTCATACACACACTCATCGTTGAGTTTTGCTAGCCTGTAGTGTTTCCAAGTTCCTGTGTTTTCTTGTGTTCCTTAGTTCTTGCCTTGCCTTGTTTTTTGACCTTGGACTGTTTACTGTGTTTTTGCTCGTTTGCTGCCTACCCTGACCATTGCCTGTTTATTGGATTACTCTTTTGTCTCGCCCTGTATTTTTCCTGTTTTCTGGTGTTTGACCTTGCCTGTTTTGACAACTCTTCTGAATAAAGCTGCATTTGTATTCTCAACTCCGTTGTCACGCTCCCCACGTTACAAATATAAACATATCGTTGGAATTTTTAACTTGAATGTGTAAGGCATCTGGTGTCATCTGCTTCCAGATATTTTAGCTGTACAAGAGTCCGTTATGCTGCTTGATGTTGCCAACTGATTTATTATCATAAACATGCAAACAGCATTGTATTCTTAGTTATTTATGTATAGAGCCTAATGAATCTGAAGTCTTGCACATTCACAGAAAATAGCTTACTTTCACACTGAAAAGTAAGATAGATAGGACACTAGCTGTAATATTTCTGCAGAATCGTTGACTTCTGCAGTCCGATGGCTCCTCACCTGTTTTCGGTATACATAACAGGCAGCCACTGCGACCATGGTGGACTCCCCCACGAATCCTGCTAATAAAGACCCCACTCCCAGTGTGGCACCATGCACTCTGCCCAAATACAAAACCATCAACATGATAAATGTGATTTCAAAATAATACCAACTGATTTTAATGCTGTACAGTTGTAGCGCAGTGTTGCTATGATAAAAAAAACATTAAAGAACAATTTTCTGAGCTTATATTAAAAGTTTCTGCAGCAGTCTGCATTAGCTGAGGAGCGGAGACATAATTAATTCACAAAATGCAGACAGGGATTTGAAATTATTTATTTTTAGACTCACTAAAAATTCAGAGGCAGCAAGAGAGCTAATTACTTCATAGATCACACAGTGAGCAGAGAAGCACATTCAATGATATTTAAAAGAGATGCATTTAGCATATTTGTATATTCCTCCTGTATACTAACCCCATGTAAGGCAGCACTAGAAGGCTGGTGATGAGCACAGCGATGCGCAGAACTGAACTAGGTGCCAGAACACAAGTTCTCTTCAACGTCATTAACCAGCCAGTCAGATGAGCTCGAACTATAACTGATAGCAACACAGACACAAGGTCACATAGATATAATGCACTGTAAATTATATAAAGTCATATAAAAGAAAATACTTTATGGTACCAGGCACAGGGAAGAAGGAAAAGACTCTCAGTGGAATGATGCAGAGCTGTGCGAAGGCCACATCCACCCCAATGACATCTACCAGGATGCGTTCAGAAACATGAGGGGTCCAGAATACAATGAAACACAGCTGGAAAACAGACACAGCATGTGCACTAATACTATTTCGCAGTTTTGTGTCAAATGTGAATCTATATATATATAATATTTATATATATCTAATATACCCATTGGGTACGTAAAGTATTCAGACCCCCTTAATTTTTCACTCTTTGTTATATTGCAGCCATTTCTAAAATCATTTAAGTTATTTTTTTTTCCTCAATGTACACACAGCCCCCCATATTGACATAAAAACACAGAATTGTTGACATTTTGGCAGATTTATAAAAAAAAAACTGAAATATCACATGTTCCTAAGTATTCAGACCCTTTGCTGTACACTCATATATTTAACTCAGGTGCTGGCCATTTCTTCTGATCATCCTTGAGATGGTTCTACACCTTCATTTGAGTCTAGCTGTGTTGGATTATACTGATTGGACTTGATTAGGAAAGCCACACACCTGTCTATATAAGACCTTACAGCTCACAGTGCATGTCAGAGCAAATGAGAATCATGAGGTCAAAGGAACTGCCTGAAGAGCTCAGAGACAGAATTGTGGCAAGGCACAGATCTGGCCAAGGTTACAAAAAATTTCTGGTGCACTTAAGTTTCCTAAGAGCACAGTGGCCTCCATAATCCTTAATGGAAGACGTTTGGGACGACCAGAACCCTTCCTAGTGTTGGCCGTCCGGCCAAACTGAGCTATTTGGGGGAGAAGAGCCTTGGTGAGAGATTTAAAGAAGAACCCAAAGATCACTGTGCTGAGCTCCAGAGATGCAGTCGGGAGATGGAGAAAGTTGTAGAAAGTCAACCATCCCTGCAGCCCTCCACCAGTCGGGGCTTTATGGCAGAGTGGCCCGACGGAAGCCTCTCCTCAGTGCAAGACACATGAAAGCCCTCATGGAGTTTGCTAAAAAACACCTGAAGGACTCCAAGATGGTGAGAAATAAGATTCTCTGGTCTGACGAGACCAAGATAGAATTGTTTGGCCTTAATTCTAAGCGGTATGGATGGAGAAAACCAGGCACTGCTCATCAACTGTCCAATACAGTCCCAACAGTGAATCATGGTGGTTGCCTCAAAAAATCCCCCCCCCCCAAATTGCTGTGTGGGGGTGTTTTTCAGCTGCAGGACAGGACGACTGGTTGCAATCGAGAGCAGGATGAATGCGGCCAAGTACAGGGATATCTAGTACCAAGTACTTTCTCCAGAGTGCTCAGGACCTCAGAGTGGGCCGAAGGTTTACCTTCCAACAAAACAATGACACTAAGCACACAGCTAAAATAACAAAGTAGTGGCTTCACAACAACTCTGTGACTGTTCTTGAATGGCGCTGCCAGAGCCCTGACTTAAACCCAATTTGAGCATCTCTGGAGAGACCTAAAAAATGGCTGTCCACCAACGTTTACATCTAACCTGACAGAACTGGAGAGGATATGCAAGGAGGAATGGCAGAGGATCACCAAATTCAGGTGTGAAAAACTTGTTGCATCTTTCCAAAAAGACTCATGGCTGTATTAGATCAAAATTGTGCTTCTACTAAATACTGAGCAAAGTTTCTGAATACTTAGGACCATGTGATATTCAGTTTTTCTTTTTTAATAAATCTGCAAAAATTTCAACAATTCTGTGTTTTCTGTCAATATTGTGTGCTGTGTGTACATTAATGAGTAAAAAAAATTAACTTAAATTATTTTAACAAATGGCTGCAATATAACAAAGAGAGAAAAATTTAAGTGGGTCTGAATAGCGTTCCGTACCCACTGATATAAATATATATATATATATATATAATATATATATATATATATATATATAATATTAGTGTCCTGGGCAACGATTATTCGCTAAATTCGCGTTAATTAGCGAAAAATCGCTAATTAATCCAAACTAAAAGTTTTGTTGACCATTATCCATGTGTGTGGTACTGTGTATATTTATCATGCACTATAAATACACACATCCATGCATATATTAAGAAAATATATATGTATATATACATAAAAGTTATGAAAGAAACATTACATTAAAATATGTTTCTAATATATACTGTCTGGTGTGCAGGACCCGGGAAGTAGGGGTGCTGAAGGGCTGGCAGCACCCCCTGTTGTCATATGGTTGCAAATGCAGCTGCAAAGTTTGTTTCAGTTAAGTTATTCATTTTAGCATGTAATAAGTTATTTTAATATCTCTGAAATTAAAGTAATGGCTATAGTAATCTTAGAACATGATTAATTTACCCCACTTGTATGTTTTCCTATAGGGATGATTAGCCTAACCTCATGAACACGTATGCTGCCCTGGTATCAGACATTAACTAAACAGAAGCGCACACGATTACTTAATACAAGAATATAATTCAGATTTTTTTAAATGCCCATCCAAGCAAAAACTTTGCCCCCCCCCCCTTCACCCAACACGGACACACAAAACACCCCCAATCGAAAACATCTTTCATATATTATAATAGGCTATTTGGGAGCTAGTACAGTAATGTCAATTATGTCATTTCTGATCAGTTTAATGCATCCTTGCTGAAAAAAAGGTAAAATAAATAAATAAATAAAACACTGATTTCAAACTTTTGAATAGCAATGCATATCTAATATTATCAAAGTGAACCTATTGTAGTGCCACTAACGAAATAATAATGTGCACCATCATATGCATTACGTCTAGTATATCTAGTGTACATTTAGTTTCACTACTTCATTATCCTTAATCTCGGATGTGCCAGTCAGTTTTGACTGTGTCTTTGTTATGAGACACTTCACATTCCAGCAAAACTAGATTATGTAATTGTCTCACGCTAAGCCTGCTTGACGCCCTACCTACGGACATTCCTCTTTTCTGGCAGAATAGAGTCTGACAAAGGCCTGGCATGCCTGTTTACAGGGAAAGATCCTCCACATCTGACCAAGTTAAAGGCCATATGCTTGACGATGGATGTGTGGATGGATGTTTCTGCACTGTCAAAAACAATGAAATGTGTACTGTAACAAGGACCAGCACATCAATGCATGCTCAACCCGGGCTATAAAGACAAACTGCAAACATTATGAGTTTGCAGTTTTAATATCAAAGAGCTTTTTTGTAGCTATTGTCCTTTATGGGAATTCAAGATAATCTAGGAATTCCTGTAGACCTGTGCAATTGAAGCAGCAACATTTTTGTATTTCTCTCCCACTTCAAAATAAAATAAAAATAACTTTTATGCAATTACTTTGATTGTTGCATGGTTTGTTAAAAATATTCTCTGCAAGATTATTTGATCTGTTGTTTTCTCCACTGTCATTATGAAACAAGAAGCAGGAAAGCTGCCAAAGATCTTCAGGCTGTTTTGAGACATCTTCACTGGTGGCACAGGTGTTACATCTCCATTCAGAAAAGTGGGTGTGTAAGATCTACCCACATGTTTTTCTTAATTAAAATGTTTTTCATTCCTCTAATCCATAATTACACAACACACACCTACAAATCATGTGACAGAAATAAAACACAAACGGTAAAAACTGCAACCCGTCCAACCAAGCTTGTTAGTTTCTTTTTTTCGGAGAATTGTTTGTCTGTTTCCAACATGGATCTTAAAAAAAAAATAATAATTTAGATTTTACATAATTTTTTGTCCTTGATAAAGTGAAACCTTCACCATATGCCTGACATCTGCTTTCCAACAACCCTGGTGGTCATGGTGCGAACTACGGGGGAGCTAGGGGGAGCTCGGCTCCCCTTAATAAGACACGGGCTCCCCTGAAAACGTGATTTGTGAAATTTTGGGGGGTCTCAAAAAATATTGACAATGTGTTATTTTGACGTGCAATTTCAGTTTTGTGTAATGTGATCATCGTGGATTATTATGTGTAAAATTGCAAAAATATCATTCATTCATGCATGACGGCGATTTAAACCTAATTCACGTCAATAAAGATAACTATACATGCTGTTCTTGTCATGAGCATCAAGGTGTGGGGGCGCTGCGGTGCAAATTCCACTCATGTTTAGTACATGTTAACTCAAAGATTCGTAGAAAAAATATAAACGTTGGACTCTGTGGTCGATTCTGTGTTAAGGTAAGGCATGTTATTCGCAATTATGTGTTGTGGCTGGGTTGTTATAGGTCTGCGTGACTCTCGATGTCTTAGGCCTAACTGAACGGAGGAATTATGGTATTCTTCTGTAGCCTGACGACGAGTAACTTTAACCGTTTCATGTGAACTCAAAGACAGCCTGAAGCTTTGTTTATAGACTATTTGTGGGTAGCTCACCTTTTGTTGTTTCACCTATCAATTCGTGTCGCTAAAGTATAATAGGGTAAATCCTGTAAAGTGATTTATCCTATATAGGGCTGCTAAAGCAAGTATTGCTCCACTTGTACTGGTTGTATCTTTGTAATTCATTAAGCCCCTTTTGAGGCACGCGGAAGCGCACAAACCCTTTTTTTAAGCAGTGACGACTGTGCCATGATACTGCAGGAGTGATATTGTACATCAGGGGATGTAAGAATAATGTAAAAGGGTATTATAAATACTTAACATTAACCCTTGACTTCCCTGCGGTTGACATGCTACTATACTCAAGCTAACAGCAATGTTCATTATTTATTCTTGACCACTACCATCGAAAGCGGAAGGTAATGCTTTAATGTTTGTGAAAAATTATCTTAATCGGACACCAAGGCTGCATATCAATCAAAATACAGTGAAAACAGTAATAATAATGATATTACAATTTAAAATAATTTATTTTAAATACAGATTAAAGTGTAACTTATTCCTTATTAATACCAGTGTTGAAACTGCTGTACTCCTTAATATATTTTTTGTGGAATCCATAAACATTTTTTTTCAGGATACTTTGATGAATAGAATGTTCAAAATAACAGCATTTATTTGAAATAGAAACCTTTTTTAACATTATAAATGTCTTTACTGTCATTTTTAATCAATTCTGTACATATCCATACATATATACATATGTATATATGTGTGTGTGTGTGTTTGTGTGTGTATATATATATATACACTGTATATATTAATGTCTAATTTAATGATTATTAGATCTTACCGTTAAGGAGAGGAGAAAAGAGCAAAGCGTGAACCTCTGGATATGTGATTTGGTGATCGTCAGACCACTGGCTAACTTATTAGTAGGGTTATTCTGTTAAAAAAAAAAAGAAGTATAGACACTATTATTTATCTTCCAAATGATACAGGTTAAAATAATAAAGCTAAGCCATTATGCTTGTGTGGAAAAAAACATTTTTGAAAAGATTTCATTAAAAAATAAGACAATATAATACATTCAATGCATACTTAAATCATACTAATTCGGCACCATCCATCAAACCATCGAAAGCAAGAAAGATGTTCACACCCACTACACAACTATGTGCATCAACAATGAAAACCATGTTGTTATCTTTCTTGTCTACCAGGAGAACACTGAGTGCTAGTGACAGCAAGAACATAATTTAGACGATACAAAACAAGTTCTGCCCAACCTAAATCTTTCACTCAATCTCACCAACACACAATCAAAAAGTTAAAACCTAATGCCTCTTATACAACAGAAAGCTGATATTGGTCTCTAATCAGAAAGGGGCAAAACCTAAACATGCTGAATCAGGCACATGTTAGTCTGAGAGTTGTAGGTATTTGAATGGTACATAATTATCTGCAGGACGAAACATCTTATTGTGAAAACTAGTCATAGGGTGTTGACTAAAAACATTCCAAAGCCTCAGGACAAACCAAACAAATAAAAGTTACTAAGGTCTTACATAAATCTCTTACCAAACAACAAAAGACAATAATATACATTAAGAAGTTGGATAGGACCTACATTTTTAAATGAGTTGTTTTTTTTGTCTGTAAAAAACATGCTGTGACATTCATGATGGTTGCCAGGGTGCTGCTATGCAGTTGCTAGTCAAAACCTTCACCTACCTTATCGAAAGCTGGATAGATGGCACGCAGTTCTGTTAACCATCCGTAGGGCATATGACCAACCGGATATGTTGCTGTGAGTACTGCTACCGCCTAGCAAACAAACACAATTTGGTTAGAACTGGCTGCTGTGTGTTGTAGTGCATACTATCATTCATCAGTACTCACTTCAGTTGATGCGGCGCTGCCTTTGAGGTCCCGAGAGACAAACAGATTGACAATGGGCCTGCTGATGCGCTGTGTGGCCAAAATGAGGGCAAGCGGCCACCAGAAACTAAGCATCTTCCTTACGGTGACATCACCCTGGAAGTGACCAAAAGTAGTCTGAATATAGGAAGCAACATTTTGATCTGTCTGCAAAAATCTTTTTGGTAAACATACCCCCAGTTCGAGGCTACTTGATTCAGGAATGTTGTCATGGACGTTACAGTAGTAGCCCAGTCCCACGATAGTGAACCGCACCAGAGCTCCCATGTACAGAGACAGAATGGGAATAAGAAGAGGATCTAAACATTCCAGGTTACTCTGGAGAAGAATCACCACAAATATTATCTGCAGGCGAACAGAAGAGTCAAGAATCAATTAAATATTGGGCAAGTTTAAGTGCATGACAAACCTGCAAAAATATTTATGTATCCAATAGTTAAAAAAGAGATACGCTGTTGCTGCTTACATGCTGTGCAAATCTGCAATGCAAAATGCAAGCTCAAAATAGCCCTTTGGCAGGCAGCACATTTAAAATAAAACAAACTGCCAGATTTGCATATATATGATGTGCCAATATATACAGTATGTTAAACTATTCAATATTAGTTTAATTAAATCATGTTAGTTCAATAATATTTTAAATAGTGATAATCTTTATCTTTAAGCTATGCTACATTACATTAAAATGTTTAAATGTCATGTCTTTTTTTGTTGCTTTTTTGTTTTGTTTTTGTGTTGTGCTTATTGTGCTGTCATATGACAATTTTTTTACAATTACTAATTTTTAAAAACTAATGTCATTTTAATTGTTTTTAACTTATTTATACTACCATTCAAAAGCTTGGTCAGTACTTCATTTTTATTTTATTTTAGAAATTAATACTTTTTTCAGCAAGAATGCATTAAATTGCACATCAAAAAATAAAAAGTGACAGTAAAGACATTAATAATGTAACAAAAGAATTCTATTACAAATTTCTCTTTTTAAAACTTCCTATTCATCGAAGAAAAATGTAGCATGTTTCCACAAACCATTTAGCAACAACCCACTTTTTTTTCAAAATTAATAATAGGGATGTTTCTTGAGCACCAAATCAGCATATTAGAATGATTTTGGAAGAATCATATGATACTGATGACTGAAGGATGCTAAAAATTTAATTTTTTTACCCATCAAAGGAATAAATTACATTTTAAAATGTATTCAAATAGAAAACAGTTGCAATATTTGTCACAATATTACTGTTTTTACTATATCAAATAAATTCTGACTTGAGGCCTGTTGGACAAAGCCAGTTTCGTTTTTTTACCCAGGTAAGTTCGCATTTAGTTTGAGCGAACTCTGAGCTTTCAGGCTCAAAATGTTGGGTTGGTTTTGAGCAGGTTTCGTAACTTACACTGCAGCATACCCTGCTCCGGAGTAGGTTTCATTCTGGGTTAGAGATCGAAAACCCAAACTGGACCAATCAGATGTGAGTTCCCAGTTTACAGTGAGAGAACTTCGCCCTTCTTTTGCTGTTAATTATTTATTCTATTATCTATATTATACAAATTATAATTACTTATTTGTATGAACTGACAATTAATATTAAACTTTGCATTTAAATTAAATATATACATATAAATAAGTTTTATATTAAAAGCTTTAAAATGACTAACTTGTTTTTCTGTTGAGCTCTTGGAACCATATACAGTGCCTAAAAATCACCCTTTAAATAATCACATTTTGTTGCTTTGCACATTTTAAAGACGGGCACCGTAATTTGTTTATCCCAGCTCTATTTACTCAGTGCCACTTACAATATCCAAGTGAAAGATAACACACCAATATACCAGAAAAATAAAACATAAATAAAAAAAACATACATCACTGGAGTTGGAAAAGGATCCTGTTCAGTACTGTTGTTGAACACCTTTTGCTTATATCCAGTCTTGACGTCGGTGGGATTTTGTCTCTCCCTAACTTTGCCCTCTAGACTTCTGCAATATTTGCAGAACTGCTCGTGTTCGGTTCAATTTGATGGTGACTGTTTGTGGTCTGCAGTCTTCAAATCATTCCACAGATTTCCAATTGGGTTTAAGTCTGGGCTCTGACAAAGCCATGCAAGAACATTCACCTTTTTCTACTTCAGCCACTGTGTGGTTAGTTTTGCTGTGTGCTTTGGGTCAATGTCATTTTGAAAGTAAACCTTCTTCCCATTGACAACTTTGTGGCAGAGGGCAGCAGATTTTACTCAAGAATTTGACAGTATTTTGCCTCGTCCATTTTTCCTTCTATCCTGACAAGCGCTACAGTCCCTGCTGCAGAGAAACACCCCCATAACAGATTTACCAACCATGCGTTACAGGTCGTAATGGTGCTTTGGATGGGGAGTCTGTAGTTGGATTCTCAGCCATATAAATGTTTGGTTTGGAAATCTTTAAGGTGTGTTTTGGCAAAGCTCAGTCGTGACTGCATGTGGCCTTTCTTGAGTTTTTTTTTTTCTTGCAACCCTCCCATACAAAATACATTTGTGGAGAATTTGTGATATTGCTCTTACATGCACACAATGACCACTCTTTGTCATAAATTCCGGCAACTGCTTCAGAGGGGCTGTTGGCCTCTTGGTCGCCTCTCTGATCAGTTTCCTCCTGCTCTTTCATCCAGTTTGGAGTGACGTCCTGATCCAGGGAGGGTCTGTGTTGTAACAAATACCTTCCACTTCTTAATAATAGACTTCATGTGCTTCTAGGCATTGATAAAGCCTTTGAGTTCTTTTGACAGTGGCTACGTTACACATGCACAATTTGTGGTTCAATCGGACTGAATTCATTCCGATTGATGAATCTGAATGTAGTGTTTACATGAATGGTAAATAAAGTGATCGGGTTGATGTGCACACTGCACAAATATAGAGTTTATTACTGTTTGCGCATAATAAACACTCTCCAACGCGGTTTCTTTATTTGTTTTTAACAGCAGAATTAAAATTGATTAATTTATGGATAAATTTACATATCCCATATAACATATCCAGGGTACTGCGTAGACCTGTCTTTGCTGCTCTTGTCATGTACCTACTTTTTCTGACGTCACTTCCTGGTTGTTGCTGCCGGGTGTTTTTGAGTTTGTCTCCAGCAAGTTAATTCTTTATTGTCGATTTTTATCTTAAAATCATGCTTATACACCACACCTTTTCGCTTTTCGATAACGTTGAATCTATCTCCCTATCGTACGTCTACAACAAAAAACAATCAGAAGCGGCCGTGTTTTATCACTAGTTCTATTTTGACTTCCAGAGTCCGCTATTAGCATATAGGCCGTTAGTATTGCCAGCGTGGTTGCCGCTAACCGCGCGCTACACATTGCTAAAACCTATTCACCCACATTACCCTTGTATTGACTCTTTAATGGCAGATTGTGTCTACCTTTGATGCAGTTAGCACACTTGCGCAACGCGAATGCAGCTCGACACTGGAGGCTGTGTAGAAGCAGATCCCGACCTGGTGGAGAGGCGACCCAGCGTATAGAGCGGAGAGCCGCGCTGGAAACGATCTCAGCTGACGCTCCAGTCCTAGTTAAGCTATACAGCCCACTGCTAACTCTCCCACCACCTCTACTCCATGTGTTTCTCTGCACAGGCCCAGTGCACCCAGGACACGAGTCTTCCATTCCTTCACGTTCCCGACACACGAACAGACACCAGGACCCGGGTGCGGCCATAGCGGACGACGCGATCCAGCCCCGGCGATGGCCTCCCGTGCTTGCTACAACGATCTCCACCGGAACCGCTTCGCTCCCCCTCCGCGATACGAACGCAACCTTGTGTCATCCGAGACTCATCGTCTGTGCTACGTTAGCTGAAGGTAAAGTGCCCACTCACTGTTTCCCTGGTGCTCGTGTTCTCGATGTTTCTTCGCAGATACCCGCGATCCTGAAGGGCGACGGTCGTGCTTCACGCGGGGGTTAATGACACCAAGCTGCGGCAGATGGAGACAATGAAGAGGGACTGATCGAGACGGTGCGCCGCACATCACCCGCGACGACGATCATGGTGTCAGGACCGCTTCCCACGTATCGACGAGGACACGAAAGGTTCAGTAGGGTTTTTGCTTTAAATTAATGGTTATTGTCATGGTGTAAAGAACAGAAACTGCGCTTTGTTAATAACTAGAATCTTTTCTGGAGCGCTTATGCGTGTCGCGGCTGAATGCGGCTGCCCCCCACTAGTCGGAGCAGAACTCCTGTCGGACAACAACTCCAGGACGCTACACACCATATGACTAGTAAGCCAATTCTCAAATAACTGTTATGATGGCTTTTGTTCTACCCACTTAAATTATAGAAGTACTTGCTCTGTACAATCTATAAAGACTGTGTCTTTTCCCCGAATAGTGAGGTCAAAATATTAATTTAATGCAGGATCTAAAAAAAATAATAATTCTGATCGTGATTAAACCAGAAAAATTAAAATAAATGAACAAAACTATTTTTTTATTAGCTCGCCTCCCCAAACTGCATTATTCGTAAATGAATGTTCACAGATACATAGTTTTGATGTACTCTGTTGCATGAACCGGCTAAAACCAATGATTATACGGGTCTAAATGAGTCACCCACCAAGCTATGTTATAAGCAGGAGCCCCGTCAGTACTGGACGTGGCGGCGTGTTGCCACAATATATATGATATTCTCAAGTTTCTTGCAAAAAAATTCTCTATGAAGAATTTCAGGCCCCACCATAGCACAGAAACTGCACTTGTTAAAATTACAAATGAATTGCTTTTTGCGTCAGACCAAGGCTGCATCTCATGCTAGTTTTACTTGATCTTAGTGCTGCGTTCGACATAGATCATGACATACTCATAGATCGATTACAAACTATACAGGTATTCAAGGGCAGGATATAAGATGGTTTAGATCCTACCTGTCCAATTGCTACCATTTTGTTCATTTAAATGGGGAGTCATCTCAATTATCTCCTGTAAAATATGGAGTGCCACAAGGATCGGTCCTAGGTCCTCTGCTATTTTTCGATATACATGTTGCCCCTTGGTAATATTATTAGAAAATACGGGATTAGTTTCCAGTGTTATGCCGAGGAACCTCACTATAGACTCAACAAACCATATGAAACTGTCTAAATTATCTAACTAACATGTGTGTTAAAAATGTAAAAGCTTGATGACCAATAATTTTCTCCATTAATCGATAAGCGAGATATTACTTATTGGACCAAAAGACAGTACACAGAATATCTTGGATTACAATTTGCAATTAGACGGATGCACGGTTACTTCCTCTAGAGTTAAAAATCTGGGTGTTATATTAGACAGAAAACCTGTCTTTTGAAAATCATATTTCCCATGTCATTCTTCCATCTTAGAAACATTGCCCAGTTACGAAACATGTTACCTGTTTCTGATGCAGAAAAGCTAGTTCATGCATTCATGACCTCTAGACTGGACTATTGTAATGCACTGCTAGGTGGTTGTCCTGCATCTTCAATAAACAAGCTACAGGTAGTCCAAAATGTAGCAGCTAGAGTCCTTACCAGGTCAAAAAATATGATCATATTACCCCAATTTTACAGTCTCTGCACTGCCTACCTATTAAGTTCTATTTCAGTTACAAAATATTATTACTTACCCACAAGGCCCTTAATTTGTTAGCTCCTGCGTACCTAACTAGTCCTCTAGCACGCTACAATCCATCACGCTCCCTAAAGTCGCAAAACTCTGGAATTTTGGTAGTCCCTAGGATAGCAAGTCACTAAAGGAGGTAGAGCTTTTTCGCATTTGGCTCCCAAACTCTGGAATAGCCTTCCTGATAACGTTCGGGGTTCAGACACACTCTGTCGGTTTAAATCTAGATTAAAGACACATCTCTTTGGCCAAGCATTCAAATAATCCATCTCATAATCTAGTTATATCTGATCAAATGCACATTATTATTCTTAGTTTGGGTTAAACAAATAATTTTCGCTTGGTTGGAACAGCAGCTACGCTAATAATCTCTCTATTTGTTTCTCTTTTTTGCCACGGGATTGACATCCAGTGGTAACTAGGATTTACACAAGTTTCAGTTTGGATCCAGAACACCTGAGAAGAGATATGCCAACCCCTCAGAGGACCTCAGATGATGCCAACCCTGAACAACATACAGAACTACCACATTTTGCTATAAGTTTGATGCATCATATAATAATTGCTGTTAATAAATAGTGTTCATCGTCTGTTTGATTAAGTCTTTGTGAGGAAGGGGTGATTCTTTTTCCAACTCAGTGATTCTGTTTTTTTTCTGACATGTTGTTGTTATATCTTTCACTTGGATGTTAAAGCAAAACCTGTGTCCGTCTTTATTTTAGGCTGCAAAGCAACAAAATATGATTATTTCAAAGGGGGGTGATTATTTTCTATACCCACAAGAATTCTAAATTCAGTTGATCTGTGCATAGCAGATATTTTATTTATGTTGCCGTTAGCAAACTTTTGCTGCAACATCAGTTTTTCTGCATTGTCAAATGCATTTAATTTCATAATATTTTTGAAAACAACATCTCTTATCTTCATCAGAGAGTTTCTTGTGCCACTCTCACGAAAGTTAATCAAACTGATGCTGTTCCATATTCTTGTGATTGCTGTTGCTGCAGTTTCACTCTTTCAGTGCACGTGCCTCCAGAGTTAATCAAAACCACATTTTACATTGAATGATGTTTATACCATGTAGAAGCAAACTGCATGCGCCTATTGTTATATGAAAATAAAGAACTGAAGACACTCACTTTTATGCTTTTCTCTAGTATTAAGTCTCAATGGCACTATACATTAACTGCGGATGTCGGTTTTCTTCTTTTAACACAACAAAAGAGTTAAATTTGCATGGTATATAATGTTTTATACTAAAACTAAAATTTAAACAATGGAAAAACCCTTAAGCTAACCTGTATAAAAACAAAACAAAACAAAAAACCAGCTTAGCACTCAGAATAACATAAGTGGACTTTGAACGATTAATTGCCGCTTTGAACGATTATGTAATTGTGCATCCGTAATTGTAATCATGATTAGAAATTTTATTAATCAGGCCCTATTAATGCATTAGATACCGACCCCTCTGTCAAAAGTTTTAAAAAATCTTACTGACTTCAAACTTTTGAACAGTAGTGTATGTACCATTTGACATTGTTTTAATATTATTGTTTATTTTAATTATATCTTTGTGGGCTATAAATAAAGAAATAAGACAATTCGTTAGAAATAAGGCAAATTGTCCATTCAAGGTCAAAGACAATGACTATGCTTACATGGACATCAGTAATCTAATTATTTACCTTATTCTAAATAAGCCAATATTATGTTTATGGTATTTACATGAGTTGCTTTTAGAATATTAATTTCATGTTCCCGTTGTACCTGTTACAGTACATAGTTCGATTAATGGCACACATCATTACGTCCCACGTGACGCCATCCAACATCCCTTCTGGAATTTCATGTATAAACATATAGTTAATCTTCGCTATGATGCCATGTACAGTTTTGGGTGTTTCATTTTTAATTTTATGAAAGCTTCAAGTGCAGTTAATTATTTGTACGTGCATACAGACGACGGCGGGTGTTGAAGCTCTTTTATTTGCCGTCAAACGGTTGAGCACTGCCGTGTGTATATCCTGTCGCAAAATGCGGCGAAAAGTCCTACACGACGGTAATAATGTGATTAAGGTGTGTACATGTCTATTCTGCACTTCAGTAATGCGACTAAAATAGGAATACTCCACATGTCTTCATTCGATTATGACTTTAGCCAGATTAAGGTAATCAAAAATCTGTTTACATGGTAGATTCTTAATCAGAGTATTGTCTTAATCGTATTAAAATCGGAGTATTGCTGTCCATGTAAACATACTGAGTGACAATGTTGGGAAGCAGTAGTTTCCCTTTGCTTGTTTGTGCTAATCAGAAGACAATTAAACAGAAATATACAACCAAGATTATTTAATAAATTCTGATCAGTTTTAACATCACTTTATCTCCTGCTTCCTGCTTTTTCTCTGCCTCTTTGCTGATAAGAGATTTAATAAATGTTTAACATTTGAATATCAGACCTAAATTTGACATATCAAACATTCAGTACAAAACTTTTTTTTCAATCGTGGCACAAGGGGTGATGACAGGAACTTAGCATACAGCAGAGTTTAGAGTTTACAACCTGTGCAACAACATCAGAGATGGAGGCAGATCCCACTAGCAGGCTGTGCTTGTGCTTCAGGAGGATTCCAGCATGAATCCACGCCTTTGGAGCAAAATCAAATTAATACAAATGAAAAAAAGTATGTACCATACTACTTTGACTATTTCTGCAGTATGCATACTGCGTACAGTGAATTATCTGCATGCATGGAATACCACATGGAAACTATACAATAATATAGTAACTGCCAACAACTGCAGTATACAGAATATAGTGCTCAAAATTCTGTATACCACAATGCAATGTGCTAAATGTGACCCTCCATTTGCATTTTATAACAACAATAATAACAATTAGCTGCGATTCTTACACCTCTTGTTTGACTCTGCAAGATTTACTGCATTTTTACACAAATCAAATTAAATTAAATTTTCTTTGCATAGCCCATGATATTTCACCAAAAATTGTATGTAAGCAAAGTATGCAGCAAAAACTATTCCAATTCTAATCTTGAATCTCATGTTAAAGTTTTAATATGAAGTTCTTACTCACCATTGCATCTAATAATGGAAATACTGCGAGGTACAGGAATGCCTTTCTCGTCTTGTTTCCAACTGAATCATCCACATGGTGGAGCTTAATTATGATGTAGTAGCCCAGATCTGTGTAAGCTGGGGAAATGTGACAGTTTTTAATAAAGGCTTTCCAATGAAGAAATCTAGTGAACTAGAAATTGTATTCACAGGACAAACACACCTATTAGGATGTGGAGGCTGATGGCAATGACCCCAGCCACAACCATACAGAGGACTGCCTTGGTTCTCTCCTTCTTACTGTTGACAAACACGAGTCCCACATTTTTGAAGTCACTCATGGGTCCAGTGAAGAACTTCATAAGCGAGTATGCCAGACCATAGCTGGCCAACATCTCAACCCTGTCCTCTTTCACAGAAGCGATGCCCCTGTTTAGTGCCTGAATCAGGCATGAGAAAGAGAAAGGGCACATTTCATTGCTGTGTGTGTGTGTACATGTATAAAGACAGCTCAAAACAATTAAGAGACCACCTAATTATCACAGTATAACACCAGACAATTAAACAGGGATAGGAAGCAGAAGTGATTGTGAATCAGTTTGATATTCTTTAGTGCAAGTGACAACAGATGCACTAGAGAGGCAAAAGCAAGACAACAAAAAGGAAATGGTTTTGCAGGTGGTGGTCACAGACAATTGCTCTCTCCTTATCCTTCCTGACTGATTTGTCACTAGTTTTGTGTTTTTCTGAGGCAAAATTATGTTACGGCTATGCACAAGCGTATTATTTATTGGATAAATGCCTGGAAATATACTTAACGTTTTCAAATCCATTTATTATCAGTAGTGCGTCAGCCACCTAATAATCGCAATAGGCTTTGTGCTTGTTATTTTTAATATAACACAAAGTCTCAGCCTTTCAATTCTGTCAATTTTATCACAGAATACAAACAAATAATGTGTTTTTACGCTCTTTAATGTTGCGTGAGATCATTGTATTCACCTCAGTTCAAGTGGTGATATCAATCATCTTTCCTCTTTCTACTATATAGCACGAAACAACATTAATAATATCAGGCATGTTGACAAAATGAACACTTTAATAAAATGAATGTAATCAAGTCTCATGTAATCGATCAATCAATGTTTCGTAAAAAAATTAAATAGGTCAATAAAATAGGCTTGGAACAAAAGGGCAAACATCGTAACAAAACTGCTTTGCCACTTGTCTTACATACTTCAAACTTTATAACTTCATTTTATTGCTGTTTTTCATGTTGAATCCATGTGAATATGCAGGTTAGTTGCTTTTTTCACATATCATTACTTCTATACAGCATATAACAGGGCTTTCTTCTCATAAATATTAACTTTATCTCTTAATTTGGATTTATATTATTATAGATTTTTTTTTTACGTGGCACTAAAACACAGCTGTATTTATTAAACTACTGCATGCAAGCACAATCTTGGCACAGCGGCCCAAAATGCATTAAGAAAAAAACTACTTTCAGCAAATACTTGCACAATGTCTTAGGTGTTTAATCTAAGGTTTTATGTATTCTCAATGGTAAGAATGGCTAGTTTCGATAGTCTGCTCTTTGCCATGGAGTTCAGCAAATAATTTGTATTAGCTTCAGTTTTGAAAATGAGCGCTCCACTGAAGCCACAGTAACAGAAGATAATTAAAATGAAAGAAAGAGAATTAAAAGGGTGCATCTCGCTGTAGCTAGATTTTATACAGCTGTGATCCAGTCTTTTCAACTAGATGGCTACCAACTTCACAGTTTTTTTTTATTATTATTTTTTATTTTATTTGGCCACGGTGATGCAGCATTTGCACATAGTTAAAAGAGTATGCCGTTCTATGGCATTTACGGCAGCAATATAACAAATGCCCACAAGAAATTATGGAGGAAATTCTGGGAGACAGGCTGTTACATAAGGAGAGCAGGACAGGGGCAACAACCAGTAGTCGAACCAGTATCTGCTCCTTTGTGCAAGAAGGAACAGAAGGAGCGCAGCCAGAGCCCTCTGAAATGACCTCCAGCTGTGTGCATGTTTTTGACCAAACTGTCAGAATGAAATCCTCAGAGCCACTGTCAGATCTTACGTGGCCCTGATGTGGCAAGAGTGTGTAGGCAGCTCCTGGATGACGAAGGCATTGACTGACCCTCACATTCCCCAGACCTGAATCCAATTGAGAACCTCTGGGATGTTATGTATTGGAGCATCCAAATCCGCTAATTTGCACCACAGACTGTCCAGGAGCTTAGTTATGCCCTGATCCATGTCTGGCAGGAGATCCTGCAGGAAACAATCCACTATCTCATCAGGAGCATGCACAGACATTCGTGCATACAGACACATGGGGGCCATAAACACTACACACTTACATTACGAGTTGCCATGATGAAATTCATGCAAGTGGGAACAGTCTGTAACTTTTTACTTTGATTTTCAGTGTGATTTTGAATCCAGCCCTCAATGGGTTGATGATTTTGGCTTCCACTGACTATTGTCACAATTTTGTTATCAACCAATTACACAATGTGTACAAGTAAATATTTTCAACTTGATTACTTTGTTTATCGAGATTCAATGTTTGACTTAAGTGTTCCCTTAATTTTTTTGAGCAGTGTATACTGTATATAAAAACTCGACTTGTACAGACTATATGGAAAACTCCAGTTTCTCTCCAGTTTTATCTGTATAGCTGCCTATAGCAGAGCAAGAACAAGAGAAACAAAAGAGATGAGTGCTGCTATAAATACACTAACACGTTAGTTACATAAGACTAATCCTTACCCCGTCTACTCCTCGCTCAAATGCACACACACCGGTACTTAATAAGACTGTCACTTTGCTAACACTAAGGACACAAACCTAGACACATGTTAAACTTGTTAAACAATGTGTACCACAGACTGAAAGAGCAAAAATAAAATATTGCCTCAAACTATTTATCAAACACAACTTGGTTGAGCTTTGCACCGAAATGAACTTGATGAACCATCTTTTGATTACTATCCATTCAGTGTATATCTGCAGAACATCCTGATTGCATAAAATAATATCCTCTAATGCTGAATGCCCAGGCCATCCTTACAAATTCCAGAGATTATCTTCACAGTGAATCTTTCAGTTAAATATGGCCCACTGTGAATTACTGTATGACGAGTGTAAAAGCATTTAGTTGTGGCATATACATTCAAACAACAAAGACATAACAGAGCTCCTAACATGCCTTTCCACATATTCCCATGGTGGTTTAACAGTAGTGACATTGTACAAGGCCAGTTTGTGCAATTTATGGACCTAACAACAGGTTCAAAAATATGTTATCACAGGGTTAACTGTAGTATGAAAAGGGTAAAGATTACGCATAATGTATGTATGTATGCAAGTTTGTATGTACGTATATCTATGCATGTATACTTTTTGTGCACTATGTATTTGTTGCTACCTGAATTTTACCTTTGGAATCAATGCATGTAAAAAAAACACTCCCCTTAAAGATAAAAGTAGGTATTGACCCAATATTTCACTTAGGGAATCTACTGCAATTGGTTTTTATTCTAAACAGATGTATTTTGAAGTTTCCTCTTACTTTAAGAAAGAGTGGCAGTCTTGGTAGCATGCTATGCAAAGGGAATACTCATACACAGAGAAATGACATCCTCGAGAAATGACTTAAAACCCATTGCATTCAGGGAAATTCAATCAATAATTTAAAGCAAATGGCTATCCATGCAGTAAGTGCCAGAGATAGAACATAGTTTTATTTGCAGTGATGCCTGACAAAAGGTATCTGGACAACAAGTTGTTAATTTGGTTAATAATTTGGCTGATGCTTCAAAGCAACTTACACTTAGGGGAGGCCTGGGCTAGCTGTCACACTTTTAACCAAGTTCATATTTCCCAGGGTAGGTTTTTAAGTCAAATCAGATACATTACCTTAAAATCTGCAAACAAAAAAAAAAAAAAAACTTAACTGTTGAACTTTTCCACTATTAGTGGCAGCGGAAAAGACCAATAGACTTGAAAGCAGTTGCATTCAGGGAAATTCTAGATTGTCAAAATTCTAGATTGTAAACTTTTCAGCTAAATTATCAAGGGCAAAACAATTCACGAGATAATACAAATGTACAAGGTAACATACAAAAACAACAAAACGACCAACACAGTTCAACTTTGAAAATCTACTTTCATTGTAAAGTTTCCTTGCTCAAGGGAACAAGGGCAAGTCACGGATCAAACCTAGTAAGATTCGAACCTGAAACCTTTCGATTACTAGCTCACCACTATGCCACGCCACCCTAAGATGCATGATCAATACTAACACAGCATTACTACTTAACATTACTTAAACAAGCCCAACGTGTATATTTACAAACATTTCACTGGTGTTCGTGCCGTAAAAAGCGGTTGCATGCCAAAATAGCAGTGTTCAGGTTCAAAGGCATCATATCTCACCTGTTCTCCGAAGTCGATGGCTATATTAGTAATGGCTAGTGGCAGCAGAAAGCGAACAAGAGGCCAGTACGCATTGCGTGATAGACAGTCCATCATGACAAATGATGACAATAATATTTAAGGCATTCGTCTGTGTCAGGTTGCACCGAAGAGGTGCTTTATGGTTTGCGGCTTCCAGCTGCCTGAAGTAAAACTGGAAAAACTGGAGACATTGTCATTCCCAGCGCTTCCGATGAGAAGGTCATCCAGACTTTTCGAATTATATCATCATGTCAATCACCCGCGAATTAAATCTCACTGCACGAAGTGCTGATGCAGGAAACCGCTGAAATTCTGCATTTTGGTGTCTAACAGGCTGAAGTGCTTTCGGCTGTGTGTGCTCGCTCGTGTGTGCTATTTATTCTCGTGCAGAACACACGTGGGGCGTCACAACATCGAGCCCTTCTCCCTTCTCCAGCTGTTCGCGTCAGTCTGCTGGGGTGGTACCAAGAATGATGAGGATTGATTCATTGTTTCTTTTGGAACATCAGTTTGTCTTTGTCATAGAACAATGCTATTAGAATAAGATGTCAACGGAAATGGTTTAATAAGTTACAATGGAAAGTTACGTGTGTATTATTTTTAATATCTGCTTCCATCTGCTGGATGTTATGTAGAGAGACAGACCGGGGCAATTTATAGAAAACTATAAATCAACCTGACATTTTCAGTGTAAGCAGCCTAGATGTGTTCTAAGTAAGGTTGTCAGTAAATGTTTTCACTGAGAAAGATTAGATCATAGAAGTGAATTAATGCAGTATGCATTGCCCTTTTTACAGGAGCATTTGCAAGTAGCCTATGGTTATTAAGCCACTGTATCTTAAAATAGGAGTATGCCTCATTAAATCATTGATATTACTAAAAAGTTGGACCAGGTGTGTTTAATTAGGATTGAATTTAAACTCTGCAGTGCTCCGTTCCTCGATCCAGGAATTGAGTTTGACAACCCTGGATTAACTGATGCGTCAAGTCACTTTTATTTATATAGCACTTTATACAATACAGATTGTGTCAAAGCAGCTTTACAGTGTTAAACAGGAAAAACGTGTGCTGATAATGCAAGAGGACAATAGAAAACAGTCAGTTTATCAGTTAAAGTGAATTCATTGTTGATTCAGTGATGTCATCATCCAGCTCAGTTCAGTTCTCTTCCAATAGTGTCTGTGCAGTCAAGTCAACAATGTTGCCAATGTCTCCCCCACTAAGCAAGCCAGGCGACAGTGGCATAGAACCAAACAGACAGACATGGAGAAATCGTGAACAGAAATGGGAGAAAAACAAACCCTTGGAGAGCGGGCTTAGTTGGGGGACCATTTCTCCTCTGGCCAGATGAAAACAGCATGGTGTTGGTTTTTTTTAAATTTCACAGCTGCAACGCACATCAGATTGAGCAGAGGACTCGTCTGGTTCTCGTGGTCTTGGGCCGATGGACGACGAGGTCTTCACAGGGGATCTATCTCTAGATCTCGTCTAGTTGACATGGCCTCCGCTGAGATTCAGGGCTGTAGAGGTCTCTCTAGTGCTGATTCCACCATCTGGACTGGATTGATACTAGATCCAGTGACTGCAGTGACCATCTGATCTTGATACAGACTGGATCTGTATGGCTACAGTGACCTCAGAATAAGCGTAGATGCCATTCTTCTTACAATGAAACAAGTACATCGGGTGTTATGGGAAGTGTTCCCGGTTCTGGCTGACCTAGTTAATGCAGCCTAACAGTCTTTTAACGGATCTGAATTATAGAAAAGTGATCGTGTATTATGTGTATGCCAGGTTAAAGAGATGGGTCTTTAATCTAGATTTAAACTGACAGAGAGTGTCTGCCTCCCGAACAATGTTAGTCGTATATTGTTCCAGTGTTGGGCATAAATGGTAAAGATTTTGTCGTCGCAGTTGGATTTTGATATGTATTATCATGGCTAGAATTTTGAGATGCGAGCAGACGTGACGGCCTATAATGCGATAAGAGCTCTCGGCTCAAACACTGAGGACTAAACCATTTCCAGGTTTATAAGTAATTACAAATTTTATGTTATACATTTTACTGGGCCGGTGCAGAGTTACGAACCGGGCTAATATGGTCATAATTCCTGGTTCTAGTAAGAACTCTAGCTGCTGCATTTTGGACCACTGGCGTTGCTTATCAAGTGCGCAGAGGGGCACCACCCAAGAACGCAGTACAATTTATCTACTTTGAGGTCATGACGATGAATACGCTTTCTTCTGCATTTGACATTGAAGATAGGTTGTATTTAGACTATTTGTAACGTGAACGAATGTGGTTTTACAAACGGCTAGAAACATGACTTTCAAAGGACGTTGCTATCAAAAGCACACCTATTTCCTAATGATGAGGAAGAATGAACAGCACAGCATCAGTGTTAGACATGTTCCGTAGATTTTTTAACACCTAGGGGTTTTTGGTCTATAATCACACCTCTGTTTTTTTTGTTTTTTTTTTCAGAATTAGTTCAGTATAAATTCACGAGTCATGGCCGCTTTTTTATATCACTATGCATTCCGTTAGTTTTTCGAATTGGTATGTTTCGCCGGGCTGCGAAGAATATAGAGCTGAGTATCATCAGCATAACACCGTGTTTCCTGATGATATCTTCCAAGGGTAGCATGTAAAGTGTGAAAAGCAACGGTCCTGGTACTGAGCCTTGTGGTATTCCATACTGCACTTGTGAACAATATGACACTTCTTCATTCACTGCTGTGAATTGATGACGGTCAGATAAATATGATTTTAACCATGCCAATGCAATTCCACTAACGCCAACATAACTTTGTAGTCTACTCAAAAGAATGTTGTGGTCAATAGTGTCTAACGCAGCACTAAGGTCCAGTAGCACTAATAGAGAGATACAACCATGATCAGATGATATGAGCAGGTCATTTGTAACTCTGATGACAGCAGTCTCAGTACTATGTTACGGTCTAAATCCTGACTGGAAATCCTCACAGATACCATTTTTCTATAAGAAAGAACATATTTGTGAGGATACTGCCTTTTCTAGTATTTTTTGACAGAAAAGGGAGATTTGAGATCGGTCTGTAACTAATTCTCTAGGATCAAGTTGTATTTTCTTTTTTTTTATGAAGTTTAATAACACCAGTTTGCAGTTTTTGGACCTATCCTAAGGACGAATGACCACCTTATGATATCAGAGATGATCATGACTTCTGGAAGCACCTCTTTTATAACTTAGATGGTATAGGTCTAACAGACATGTTTTTGTTTAGATGTTTAAAAACAAGTTTATACAAATTCATTCCTGTCCTATGCGAGTGGTGGAATAATGTTCCTCAGGTAATCTTAGTGCATCATCTATCAGTCTTTCCTTAATCTCTTAGTATAAGTGCCAGAAAAAGACAGTCATAGTTTCTGTACACACGTTTTCTGAGCTATTGTATATCTGAGGAATAAGACAATTGATTCGAGAGCGCCAGACTGTTGATTCTGAAGTCCGGCATTTCTTGCACCTGGCAAACACACGATTGCCTGAAATATGTTTGGATAAACTCCCTAATATAAACTCACACTACTGGAACAGTGCAACCAAAACACTATGAATGACGAGAATATACTATTGGAATATTTAATAACACATTCCGAATTTTTTTTTTTTTTAATTAAGTCATTGATGCTCGGTTAGGCCATCAGAGAAGGCCTTGCTGGCCCTGATGGCCCACCACTGGAGTTCACACACCTCTTTAATGTTATTTTTAGTGATCTCCAACTGGCGAAGTTGAACATCATTAGTGCCGACGTGAATAACAATCTTACTGAATTACATTTAGCATTAGCCAGCATATTGTAGATATACAGTGGAGATCAAAATTAGAGAACCTACAATTTTCTTAAATTTCAAGGTCACTGCTTAGTCCTATTTGAAGTTATCCAGGAGTAGAAGGGCAGTTTTTTTAAAAGCATATTTCATAAATTAATTGAATTCTGAAGCACAGTATAACAAACTTAAATGAGATATTTGAAAAATAATTTACAGATACCTCCAACAAGTTATTGGTGTTAATCTGGCACCTGGTGCTGATTTGCTTAATTATATGACAACCCCTATTTAACTGGCAGCATTCTTCCATTTTTCATTGAGAATGCAAGATTGCGGGCTGCTTTAAGGTGACTGAAAGCCTGCGACAGGAGGCGGTCCAGATGAAGACCAAAGAGATGACACTTTCAGCTACTGCAAGAGAAGTTAGTCATTCCAAATCTATGATTTCGAATATTGCACCTTTACAATGACACTAATTCAAGTCCCCCCAAAAGGCTGGTTGTCCATGTTAGACAAGCGCACAAGAGGACAGAATAATGCAGATGAACAGGGTATGGATCTGAGAAGTCGGACTGAAAGCGCACTCTGCAGTGACCAAGCCTCTCATTAGTCAGAAAATTATCAAAGGCTATCTCACATTTGCCTGAGGAGCATGTTGTGTTGAGAGATGAGAACGGTCCCGATTCACTTTGAGAGGAAGTTTAATTTATTTGGGTCTGATGGGAAACATTTTGTTTGGCATCAAACTGGAGAAAGACCGAAGCCCAAGTGTGTTAAGAAGTCAGTGAAATGTGGAGGAGGAAGTGTCATGGTTTGGGGGATGTTTTCTGCAGTAGGAGTTGGAACTCTTATACAGCTACTTAGCGGGGTCACACTGCAAAATGGGAAAAGCAGTTCCTTGAAGCCAAGAATATTGAAATAATGAAATGGCCGGCCCAGAGTCCTGATCTAAACCCAACTGAAAATCTCTGGAAAATCCTTGGCGACAAAGTTATGGCTAAGAAACCATACAGTTACCCAACTATGGAAGATGAGTGGATGAAGATCATATCAGCGCAGTGTGAGAAACTAGTGATGTCCTGCGGCCACAGATGTGCTGAAGTCATTCAAAGCAAGGGCCTCTATATTTCCTAATAATTTCTGACAACTGTAACCCTCCAAAAATTTAAGTTGTAATCTTCTTTCGTGCTAAAGTGGTTACTGTTCTCTAAGTTTGATCACCGTGTTTTCACAAAATAAAGGTTTTTGTTGAAATGCCTTGGTTATTTTGTCAAACATGTTATTGGATCAGTGGTATACCTACAGCTAATATTCCTTCAAATTTTGAGCGATGAAGATTAACTGAATATTTCAAGGAAAAAAAGAGTATTTATAGATTTAATATATTTGTCAACTAGATGGTCATTGGCACAAATCCTCAACAAAGACCACAGGAACCAGACAAGACCTGGCCCTGGTTTCTCCCAATGTTTTTTTTTCTCTATTTCTGTCACTTATGGAGTTTGGGTTCCTTGCCACTGACTGTTCCCTTTTGGCTTGCTTATTTGGACTTAATATTACTTAACATTTGGTAATATTATTGACTTGACTACTAACGAACTAAACTGAGCTGAATAACAACAACATCATTGTTTTCTACACAGCTGCTTTATAGATGAATTTAACTCAGTCCATAATTGATGCACTTGACAGTTATTAAACTGAACTGACTCAACAATGAACTGACTTTTATCTGAAAACGGACTGTTTACGATCATCCTCTTTTTAGAGCTGCTTTACAGCAGAATTGAATTTTGTTTGCAACACTGAAACATTATTTTCCTGTTCAACACTGTAAAGCTGCGTTGACACAATCTCCTTTACTATATAGATAAAGGAGACTATTTAGGCTATTTATTTAGTTAGTAAGTTGATCACCGTGTTCATTATAGTAGTTGACAGCAGAGGGCACCACATACCAACAGTCCTGTTGTGGGGTCTTTGAAATCCTAAGCACCTTCAGTAGTCATAGCCAACTGTTAATTCTATTCACAGATCACAATATCAAAACTAAAACGTTTATATTATTTTAGTTTCACTGATGTTAGAAGTGAAACCATCTGTAATTTTTTTTCCTAAATCATCATGTTACTTAATGGTTTCTGAAGAAAAAAAATAAATCCTACTTTATCATTTATGTAAATTGTTTGCACCATAAATCAATCTGAACGTATAACCTAGAAATCACCAACGTCTTACATTTCATTTTTATTCTTTGCATTATTTAACTTCATAATTGTTAGGCATAAACCCAGCAGTTATTTCCCATTACTGACTTTATTTGATTTCACTCACACGCTGTATCTAGAGCATTGATTTTGAACATTTTGTCTAGAAGGACACACATTTTCTATGTCAGTAATGGATTGTTTGGTATTCCTATAATATAACCTAATAATTTAATTAATGTTGCAACATCCTTGGATGTTTACTGAAGCCCCCTAGTGGATCCCGGGCCCCTGGTTCAGAGACACTGCTCTGGATGACTTACATTTTGTGACAGGCTGAGGTGGTTTGATGATGGTTACATTTCTTTATTGTTTTGTTGCAACAACATAATCCATAGCCTACATGTCTGCATTCTTATAAACTTGTTGGTTTCTGCGAACATGGTTTCTACAATCAATGCGGTCACTAGTCTTTTTATATGCTTTGTCACAGTCATACAAATTCTAGAAACACTTTCTAATCAGCACACAAAATATAAGATGAAAAAGGGTATACGAAGATATATAATTTGACATCAAGACTCATTTTTTGCTTTGCTTCAAGCTCTGCTTTGCTTTGGTTTCTTCAAAGCAAGTAGCAATTATTGCTATTTAAAACAGCAAATGGGTGTTTTCTTATAATCTATTTTGCTTATCTTTGTGAATTTAAACAGAATAAGACCTGATTAGAAAGATCTGGTTTTGTTGTGTCGTCGTTTACTAAAATGAAAATTCATCCTTTTTCCAAAAAGAAAAAGTGAGCTGTCACTGCTTGACTATAAATGGCTCAAGTGACATCAAATCCCTGCCCACCGGCTTTTGCTAAATTTGCTTCCGCGAGAAAATAGTCCCACAGTTATCGAATTCAGACATAGCTGTAACATGTCTGCTAAGTAAATAAAGAGTAATTATAGTTGTCGTTGTGTTTTTATTTCTGACGTGGGAGCCTAGCGGTGGCATTTAATTCGCCAACAACCATGTTTTCGTTTGGCGGGAAACGTTAGATGCGTAATCTTACGTCAGTGGGCGCCGCTTCAGCTCGCGGGAGCTACAGAATGTATTCAGCCTGCCACTGACACACACACATCAGTCTGCCCAGCATCTGAGGGTGCACGAGCGCGCAGCGTTCATTACATTTTCCATCACTTTCCATTTGACCACGACTCTGATTCCACTTATGCTGCAAGAGACCGGAATAAACTGTTGGATTTTACTTTTTGTTCCTTATTTTTTGTTCTCTTTTCATTGCATTGTGTTTCGAAAGAAATCATTCTGAAGCTGCATTTGGTAAGGATCCATCCGGCATTTGATGTTGCATGCATCTTTTAGACTTAAAGGGCAAATTGCGTGATATGAGTGCAAATATCTTTGTTTTTTAAACGGCGGTTTGCATGTTGCACGCTCAAAGAATACACTAAGCAGGCTATTTTTTTTAATGTTTTGATAGTAACCCCGCTTTAATCGCTCCGTTTTTACACATGCTGTCATGTAGTTCCACTATTTAACGTTAGCTATTTTATCCACCCTCATGCATCTTATGCATAGTGTAAATATGTGCATTTTAGGTAAAGCGTTGCGTTGTGATGTTTAGTTAGTTGCATATGCACTATAATAATTCCGATTTGTATTTTGTTCACAAAAAAAGTGTCAAAATGCCGGTGATTGCGAGTTTGGCGTATAAAAACTACGATTACGACTACGACTCCATCCAGCCCTATTTCTATTTCGACAACGACGATGAGGATTTCTATCACCACCAGCAAGGACAGACTCAACCTCCAGCTCCCAGCGAGGACATATGGAAGAAATTCGAGCTGCTGCCCACACCGCCCCTCTCACCCAGCCGGAGACAGTCGCTCTCCACCGCCGAGCAGCTGGAGATGGTCAGCGAGTTCCTGGGAGACGACGTGGTCAACCAGAGCTTCATCTGCGACGCGGACAACTCCCAGTCCTTCATCAAGTCCATCATCATCCAGGACTGCATGTGGAGCGGCTTTTCCGCAGCTGCCAATTTGGAGAAAGTGGTTTCTGAGAGACTAGCGTCCCTGCACGCTGCTAGGAAAGAACTGATGTCTGACAGCAGCTCAAATCGACTCAATGCAAGTTATTTGCAGGATATGAGCACCTCTGCATCAGAATGCATCGACCCTTCTGTGGTCTTCCCGTATCCCCTCACGGAGTCCAGCAAATTCAGCAAGGTTGCTCCATCAGAACCCATGCTTGTCCTGGACACTCCACCTAACAGCTCCAGCAGCAGTGGCAGTGATTCTGGTATGTTATGCATTATTTTGTTATTTATGACATGCATAATCTTGATTTATCTGGTTACTGCATGTGCAAGTGCTTGCTTTATTTAAGTGACCTTTACATGTCACCGGTGAGGTGGTGTGCCAGTCAAGGGACTTTATCCTCATACCCTTGATGCAATGATTGGTGCAAGTGGTAGTTGTATAAGATCCCTCCACCTCCCCTCTGCTAGACCTGAGTCAGATCTGTAGGAAAAACTGCAATGTTCAAATATCAGCTGACGAGGAAAGTAGGCGGGGACTGGAATGCAGAGATCCCCCCCCCCCCACACCCCACCCTTTGTGGAAAGCCACTTGCCAAATTCCATGAAATTCCCACTGCACTGTTGTATGAGGTTTTAAATGAGCTGATGTTTTAAGTTAATTGTTTTTCTTGTTTTAATTCAATTGCAGAAGAAGAAGAGGAGGAGGAGGAGGAGGAAGAGGAAGAAATTGATGTGGTGACTGTGGAAAAGCGACAGAAAAGAAACGAGACGGAGGTGTCAGATTCGAGGTACCCCAGTCCCCTGGTGTTGAAGCGCTGTCACGTCTCCACCCACCAGCACAACTACGCTGCCCACCCCTCCACACGGCATGACCAGCCGGCTGTCAAGAGGCTACGACTGGAGGCCAGCAGCAACAACAGCAGCAGGCATGTGAAACAACGCAAGTGCACGAGTCCCCGGACATCGGATTCTGAGGACAAAGACAAACGCAGGACTCACAATGTGCTGGAGCGCCAACGCAGAAACGAACTCAAACTCAGCTTTTTCGCATTACGGGATGAGATCCCTGAGGTTGCAAATAACGAGAAAGCCGCTAAGGTGGTTATCCTAAAAAAGGCGACAGAGTGCATCCACAGCATACAGTTGGATGAGCAAAGGCTGCTGTCCATCAAAGAACAGCTGAGGCGAAAGAGTGAACAGTTAAATCGCAGCCTGCAGCTGCTGCGAAGTTCACATTAATGGATCTGTGACACAAGAGTCAAAGTGAAAAAACTTTTTAAGAAAGCCCCTCTCCTGCTTTTTTATGCAAATTAAAGACTGTTGCTGTATATAGTTGATGTTGCATGTCCAATGCATTTTTTTCTTTTGAATACTATCAGTTGTTTTCATGTTTGAAACTGCCACAGTTTAAGATTTAAGGTGGTTAAAATAATTTGTATTTAAGTCATTTATTTTTATTAATAAAATGAGAAAAAATAGGGCTGCACAACCCTAAAGTAAATTTTTTTTGTATGTTTTGGTATATAATGAACTAATATTTCCTAAGAAAGGTATTTTTGGATCTGTATCAGCTACGTGTTCTCATAAACCATATTCTGTTTCACTATATGGTTTTCTTCATGTTTTCACTTAATCATAAATGAATTTCTTTCGGAACTTGACTCTCTTGGTCTCTTTGCACTCACAAAAATAGATTAGACACTTTTGAAAGAAGTTAGGGGAATATTCAGACAAATTTGATATTGATATCTTTTTCAATGACAAACTGGTACTCATTTCAGGGATTTTCCCAGTAAATTTCAGTTTAAGTGTTCACCTGTTTGTGTTATTGCACTTTAATGATATCAGTATAGAAAATCCTACAAAAGACAAAAATGCTCAACTGCATCCCCGCCCATCTAGATGAAAGTTGAACTCCTTCATATTTGGCATTGAAATAATAAGCAACAGTGCCCAAAAATGAAAGGCATTGCAAAGTTATTGTGAGGACATCTGCCAGGAAACCCAACGAAGGGGATTTTGACAGCAAGAGAATCCACTTTCAGGTGATTCACCAAAGATTTTACAAGTGATGACTCAGTCCTCAATTTAGTCTAGATGCAGGGCTCATGTTGCTCATAGAGCATCTGTTGTGTTTACCTAGCTGCAAACCACTCAGAAATCAGTGCAGCATCAGGTATGTTGTGGACAGTGTGAATTATACAATTGCTTTTAGATTTTAAAGCTTTTAGGTGTTTTAAAATAATTTATAAGGGTGCAATATGTTAAGGCTATACAAATTTTATATATATTAACGCGTTGTCTTAATTAATTAGTTATGACAAAATAACGCGATTCAAAATTAACGCAGTTAACGCACTGGACCCGTTCCCAGACCTGTGCGTCATCTTACATTTCCTACAGTTGACTAGGGTGACCATACGTCCCCTTTTCCCCGGACATGTCCTCTTTTTGGACCTTAAAAAATGCGTCCGGCCGTGATTTCTTAATCGCCCAAAATGTCCGGGATTTTTTTTTTTCTTAATAACTCCGGCAGCTCTTCTTGGATGCAGGGTTGCCAAGTCCGTGTTTTTTCCACATAATTGGGTTACTTTTAAACTGTCGCCATGGGTTGATTTTCCAAAGTGGGTTAAAGGTTTGAAATATTGCATAAATTACATTTGACTGAAATGCTTGTATTGAAACATTTTGCATTCTACCTATGACAAAACCTTCATGGACTTCTACATTAACTGTCCCCTCCTGGTGGAATGACCTGCCCAACTCAATCCAAGCAGCTGAATCCTTAATATTTTCAAGAAACGGCTGAAAATACATCTCTTTCATCTTCATTTGACCCTCTAACTCTAGCACGCTCTAATATAATGCTAATTCAAATTTTGTCTGCTTGTTTTTTTAATTAAAAAAATGTACCGCTCTCTATTCTATTTCTCTTCTAACTACATTATTATAAATAATGACCTTCTAACACAAGCATTATCTGTTCTCTTTCTGTTCTATTGACTTGTTTTATTTTTATTTTAAAAATGACCCTCTAACACTAGCGTTCTCTATTCTTTTTCTATCTACTTGTTTTATTTTTATTTAGTATAAAAACAAAACTAAACACCAAAAAAAACTTGCTACATATATTTTTAGGTGAAACCCCGCCCATGAACCCTGCAACTGCCCCCCCCTCCACTGTCCTCCTTTTGGAAAACTACAATATGGCCACCCTACAGTTGACTGTTGACAAACATGATGCATATAAATAATCCATAAATGCAGTTATGCCCTAAAAATCAAGATATTGGGGCAAAAAATGCCCCTGTATGAGTTTTTTTCTCATATTTATATCACACGCGCAGCGAGAGCAATCACTCCTGCGTTTGTTTGTCCGATATCATAGTTTAATATAACTTTATACCACAGTTCAGTAAATAAAAGTTAATATTGTGTTATATTTTAAACAAAATATTGTCTGTTTTTGCTCAATTTTGCCAACGAAAATATTAGCTGTAAAGCCTGTTGTGCGTCTCCGAGCAGCACAGTGGTGTTTAGTTTCTGAATGAATCCGCATTTTGAAGGAATCGTGTGAACCAATGAATCAATGTCTTATTCATAGAGAGAGCCGTTTACTTAATTCCTGAACGAATCAGCCGTTTGAACGAATCGAATGAATGAATGACTCTTAAAGACATGTACCGCCACCTGCTGGCGTTTAGTTTCTATTTAGATTAATAAAATATATATATTATAGATATATATATAGAATCTATATATATATATATATATATATCGATACTTTCTCATTTAGCACACCTAATAAGCTTTAAAGGGGCCATATGATGCGATTTCAATTTTTCCTTTCTCTTTGGAGTGTTACAAGCTTTTTGTGAATAGATAAGATCCCTAAAGTTGCAAAGACTAAAGTCCTCAAGACTCTCAAGAGATTCCTCTATAAAGTTAGACTTTCCACGCCCCCTAAAAACCTCATTTAAACATGCCCCCCCATGTCCTATTTCACAATTGTGGAAGTTTTGCATAATGCAGCCAATGTTCACGCACAGACAGAGAGGCGTAACTTTATTGTTGCTGCCAGGCCGCCCCCGCCAGGTTGTGAGAATGCTGTGTTGTTCATTGTGAAAGCGAAACTACTTTGTTTGGCCTTCCAAAGAGGACACGACTAGAAATCAGTGGTAAAGTCGTGTAACACTGTTCCAGAACAGTTTAACCATAATATTCAGATGTGTGCAGCACATTTATGGAGGACTGTTTCCTGATCCGGAGGGTAGACTACATGCTGGCTGTTCTGACTCACAGACTGTAAACAGACCGTTTTCATATTTGAAGGATTTGCCACTGATGATTCAAACTCGAGTTTTTGAGCAGTGTAGAGTAGCTTTTGTTGTTTGTCATTTCTCCGATCACAGATGTAGACATGGTTTTATGTTTACGTGGTGTGATGCAACACGTAAAAAGACAGTATAGGTTATTATAATCTGTAATTATGTCCCCATTGGATGCAATAAATGCCTCGTTTATAATGGGTTTTAATGTTTTTTGTCTCGTCGCTCCGGCCAGAAACGGCATCAACAATATGGTGAGGGGCGTAACATATCCGTCACACGCTTTAGGTATTCGGCCAATCACAACGCAATAGATAGCTGGACAATCAGAGCACACCACGCTTTTCAGAACGACGAGCTTAGTAAAAATCGTGTTTCAGAAAGGGGGGGCATAGAGGAAGAAACATAATGTTTGAAAAATACGTCTTTTTTGTTTTACCCACACATTTTATTACAACCAATACCCAAAATATGTTCTTTTTTAGCAACATAAGTCAAGTCTGCTTTATTGTCAATTTCTTCCACATGTACAGCACATACACAGAGAGAATTGAAATTGCGTTACTCTCAGACCCTTGGGTGCATACAGATAACATAAATACAGATTAGATACAGATTAAATATCAAATACAACTATACAAATATACAAATCAGGTAAAATGTAAAAATATATATATATAAAGCACAAGGCATATGGAAGATAGAGTGCAAACCAGTAAAGTAAACAACAGTGCAGATATAGTGATTGTAGTGCAAAAGAGCTTATTTCAGACTGATTAAAGTGACAGTGTGTGTGTGTGTATTTGGGAGGGGGGAGTGGGAGAGTCCATTAGAGGGTCAGAGTTCAGTGGTGCGTGGGGCAAGAGAGGGGAGGGGGGGCAAGGTCGGGAGGGAGTTCAGCTCAGCTTATCATATGACCCCTTTAAATTATCTTTTGTGGGTATTTTCACAGCCTAATTTAATTTGCGATTAGTTAATCGACACATCATGTAGGCTAATTAATTAGATAAAAAAATGAGATCGACGTTAGATCGAAAAGTTAGGTTAGTTTTATCATTTATTGCATTTAACATTTTGTAGACCTTAGCCTAAATCACGAACAGAAATCGCATTATGGTATTATTTTCCATTACCCTGCGTTGTAATTGATGATTTGAAATGTGCATTATAACCTATATATCAAAAACATAACTAGATAGATGATAGATAGATAGATAGATAGATAGATAGATAGATAGATAGATAGATAGATACTTCCGTTGGGGGGATCGGTTCAAGTCTGGTCAGACGCCCCCACTCAACCCCATTCAGACAAAAAAAAAAAAAAGAAAAAAAAAAAAACACTCTGTGTGGACACATCTTACAGTAGATGTGTAGACCTCACTATAAAGTGTTTTTAATAGCGAAGTACTAGTCCTATGGTGATATAAATGCCTATAACTAGCCTATTATATCTCATTATTATATCTATTATATCTGAATCTACATTATATCTGAATATGATATTTTTAGCCAATTCAAAGGACAATTCTTGCATTTAAACATTTTGCATGCTTTATCAAAATGCTCAGTGCTGAGCACGATTAAATGCATTGATTGGATTTTGCACGAATCTATTTCCATGCCGAATAAACAAAGCTGTGATTTTTCCCGACGCCGCTGTATTGGGGCAATTGTGACGTCATGGACTGTATGTGACTGTACGCAGCGCGTGCCGCGGAGCGCGTGCTCTGAGCACATGGAAAAGGGCTCGAGACGAAGTGCCCAAAGAAATACTCCACACCTGAAATGGAATATCAGTAACAAATGATTCAGATCTGGAGTAAAGGGGGTAGGTGTTGCATTATTTTCCCTTACCTTGCGTTATAATTTTGATTTTATTTTAGAAGCACACATGTGCTCATCTTATAACTGAAGCATAAAATTGATGCTTTGACAATAGGGCATATGTGCATGGTATTAGATATATTACATGTATGCTGACGTTAATGGTTTTATAATGCCTATTCACATTATGCAACTAGGAATGCATCGTTTATGAACCAAGTAATTAGTCTAATGTATTTCAGTCTGCTTGAATAGAAATAAAGAGCAATTTTATATTCCCCCCTGCCAAATATAAAAGAAAGGCTATTATTTTTGTAACAATATTTTTAAATTTAGTTTCTCTTATTCTTTTACATGTTATGTTATCTTATGTCTGCTAATCATCTATTTGATGAGTTAAATTTGTAATCCATTACATATCATCTTGTCTAGGCTATATTATAGATTGTTAATAGTACTCTTGTATCTTTTAACTGCCATAATTCATGCATGCACCCATTGTTCTTGAGAAAACAGCTGCAATGAGTTGCTCAGATTGAGTTCCTTTTGTCTGTATTTCACAAAGAGATTGTGTGCAGCCACATTGCTCCACTACACCTTAATTGTTTTATATAAAAGGACCACCCTTTCTTAAAATATTATTCCAATAGCATCTCAAAAGGCTTATTAACCTTTTTTTTTTTTTTTAAAGAAACCTTCCTAACATATACCTTTATTGGGCATGCATCAAATATCGCAAGAAATGGTTGAAAGCATTCTGCATTGGTAAACAGATTTCAGATTTCTTATAAGGTGTGAACAAAGCATGTTTCGTCTCCAGCCCAGGGCATAATATTTCTGCAGAACATATAGCATGCACCTGAACAGGTTATCTTTTTTCGTTTGTGTTATCACCTGACAAATGTATGCAGAGACTTTGCAAAGTTGCCGAACAGGTGTACATTGCTAAAGTGTGGTGCACATTTCGGCTCAAATTTGTATGTACAACACATTTTAATATGCAATATGCAATGTATGCAATATTAAACACCCGGTATGTACAACACATTTTAATATGCAATGTATGCAATATTAAACACCCGGTGTGTACATGCAAGTTGACTGCAAGAGAAAAACCATGTCTAATACATTTAAGGCTCTATCATAAGTATTCTGTTACAGCAAATGTAAGCAGTTGCTTGTAAGCAGAAAAAGAAATAGGTTCCCCTGGCCTGGCCCATCCTTCTCCAGGTCCACATGGTTCCCCTTGGCAGTGACAGCACAAGTCTGACTGAGGGAGGTAGACCACACACTAACACACAGTCAAGGTCTGTCTCGGCTTCAGGGTTAGTCTGAGACAAAGGAATATGATGCAGTAAAGACCATGCTAAACATTGTCAACTGTTTTAAATATACGGGGCCTCTGATACAGGACTGAAATAGTAAGCTATTATATAATTATCACAACTCACAAAAGGAACCAGTAATCACTAATAAACCTTCTAAGTAGTGGATAATACACTTTGTCCTCTTGGCAGACACTTTTTATCAAGTGACCTGCTTTACTTGGCACATTTAGAGTGTATTGGTGCGCCACCTGAATATCTTCTCGTCTTGTTAAACTCTCTTTGTTAATGTACTAAATTAAACATAATGAAGAGTAGTACTTGCACTATTACTTTTTCTCAAACTTTGAACAAACCTAACTGAAAATATTAAAATGCTTTGTGCTGTATGGACATTAATGATGGTGCGAATCCTGTAGCCTGTTGAGGAAAGGTGTGCCATTACTATTCTATTTGAATCAGACTGACTGTTTTCATCCGGTGGACCATAAAAAGTTGATTTCAGGAGTTCCAAACAGCTTACCAAAGAAAACTAAATGGAAAAGTTCACTCTGGCTCATAAACATCTTCAAAATACCAAGGCTTAATTTTCTTTGACATCGTCAGACTTGAATAGAAGCATGAACACACTGAAGAGCTGCTTGATAGCAGAAACTGAATTTGTAATTCTAATTAACAGTGACACTGTTTTATCATGTTTAATACTGTACAGCTTCTTGCTTTAAAGCAATCTATTGTGTATAAAGCGCTATATAACTAAACATGACGTGACTGGAACTGCAGAGCTGGTGCAAACATCCACATTGCTATGACCAGCAATGTGACCAGCAAACATCCACACTGCTGTCATTTTTGTTG
Organism: Sinocyclocheilus anophthalmus; assembly: GCA_018155175.1. Taxonomy (NCBI): domain Eukaryota; kingdom Metazoa; phylum Chordata; class Actinopteri; order Cypriniformes; family Cyprinidae; genus Sinocyclocheilus; species Sinocyclocheilus anophthalmus. The sequence goes on from JADLZN010007559.1 coordinate 143,623, forward strand.
TTGCATTTATTGTGTTATTGAGAGGAAAGCATGTTGCACACATTTGCATATTCATCTAAATGATGCTCCCAGCAGATGTTCACAAGCAGCATACCGTTGCTCAGGTATTTCATACCTATTTTTATCCCCTAAGCGAAGAATGAAAAAATAAAATGTATATATTGGTGTCTTTAAGGTGTGTTCACATTAGCCAAATTTGACGGGCAAAAAAGATCCATTGTCAATTGATGCATGAAGGAGTGCTCACACAGGAAGTCACTTTCAAACCAAGCAGCTTTCTGCTGGTCATCACGGCAAATTCACTCTGATCAACTTGAACACAAGCAAAATCTGTGTGGGGTCTCTGTCTTTTTTGCCCTCATGTAAAACACCTGATCCTGATGGATTTGACCAATTTAAGGATTAGACTCTTATAGAGACGTGATGGTGGGCTCTTTTGAGTCTCATTGTGTTGGCTCAGTTTGCATGGGTAACTGCTCACATTTAACTTTATGTTGCACCCTTATTAAAAACTCTCATCTGATCTTTATTAGTACGTCAGTTTCAGGGAACAAAGTTTATTAAACATTGTTCTGTGTATAACTTTTGGTATGTGACTTCTGAGAGCGAACTCTAAGAACTCTGTTAAATAAATAAATTGGATCCATCAGCTGTGTTATAGGCTGTGAGAGAGGGTGGAACAGGCTCCTTTGGCAACACAGAGGCCGGCCTGTTTTCGTTCTTTGGATGGTTTTCCATGTCTTATGTAATCCCTCCCCCAGTTTGGAATGGAGGTCGCCACTGCGGCGAGATCTGAGCACACTGCAGGACTGTCTGTCTTTGTCTTCGTCGTCTCCCTCTTTAACCTCTCCCCCCAACTCTGGCCCCTGTAAACAACGACATCACTTCCTGCCGACATCACTCTTCACTCTACCTATAACCATATTACCACACACTCGATCTGCTATTTGTTGTCATTCACTCACATTCTGATCTCTTCTTCTGTCTTCTTCCTGTTGCGACCATGTTCCATGTTAGGCTGAGCGATATAGTAAAACAATATAGATATACATTATTCAAAAGTTTGTGGTTATGTTTTTGAAAGAAGTCTCTTATGCTCACCAGTCATTTATTTGATACAGTAAAAACCGTAATATTGTGAAATATTATTAGAATTTAAAATGTAACATTTATTTAAAAAAATAAATTTTCGATTTTAATAAATTTTCAAATGCAAAGCTGAATTTTCTGCAGCCATTACTCACGGTTTCAGTGTTGCATAATCCTTCATAATCATTCTAATGTACGCTATACTCAAGAAACATTATTTACTATTATTAATATTGAAAACAGTTGTGCTGCTTAATGTCTTTGTGGAAACTTTTTTTCAAGATTTGTTGATGAATAGAAAGTTCAAAAAACGTGGAAACCATGATAGATTTTTCCAGATTCTTTGGTGAATGGAAAGCTTAAAAGGACAGCATATGCATGCCGTTCTTAATTTTTGTGTATTTACTCTGAAATGGCTTAAAAGTGATTTTTTTTATTTCACTGTCATCAAACAACCTTTTTACTCAATTAGATTCTAGATGCTTAATGTAAAATTAACATATATATATATTTAAAATGATATTTACATGCTGGTTTCTATTAAATTAACCTAAAAAAAATTCAGTCATTTAAATACATTTTCATTTTTTTTCACCAATATAACAATATACTGTATAGTAATAATAAATAGTAACACCTACCTAAATATATTTAAATAAGACATTTTAATATATGAAAAATGCTACACAGGATCATTTTTGAGTGATGGTGCAAAAGAATTGTTGAACAGTTTGAACTGTGACTCACAGAAATAAACTGAATTTTTCAACTTTAAAGCTGCATTTGTTGCTGAAGTTAATCACAGAAGCAGTATAGAACTTGCGTCTCAAGAAAATGTATGATTGCAAAAATATAGCCGCAAGTTTCTTTGTGAACTTAATGCGCATTAAAAATGCATATTTCATAATTGCATAATTTTATATCACCAGCAAATTCATTTTAAATGTATCAAGTTGCAAACATGCTCTCTCTTTCTTTTTCTCGATTTCTCTCTCCCTTTTCTCACTCTTTCCTCACTCTTTCCATCAGACGGCAGTGACTATGGTGGCGGCATCTGTGTTTTGCCTGGACCTGCTGACCCTGTGCTGTCAACCTGCCAAGAGGCTTTCTGCTTTTTCTTGGCCATATTAGCTGTGTGAGAGCTGGCGTTCACAGAGTGCATTCTAGGCATGAAAAACAGCACTGGAAAACTAAGCCATCCAGATTTACACACTTAAAGAGACATGTTCGGACCACCAAAGTTCAGGACTCCCGCTGTAAGCCTGATCATTTACAGTCTAGGAGCGTAAGGCACCTCTGTGAATATTTAAGCAGACCTCCCCAAGACAAACATGCAGACGCGTACATGCGCAAAAGCACATGCCTGTCTTCTCGAACAGCTGTTGAGGAAACAGTCTGTGATGTCAGACTCTGTGTTAGTCGCTCTACTCCAAAAACCAGCTTGTTTTCAGAATTATAGGCTGAATTATGGTTATATACTCTCTACTATGTGTTCTGTTATGTGCCAGTACTCTACAGTAGAGACTATTGATGTCTGTCTCAGGCTTAAATGAAAGGGTATTTGTATATGTAATAGGTAACTCAGTGTAAGAGATGACTGTTGAATGTAAGCTGCGAAAGACTTAGCATAGACTAGCACTTATGACAGTATTTAAGCAGCTCAAACTGACTCAAACACACCACACATGCAACAATTCCAGGCAATATGGAATTTTCAAAGAACTATTTGTGCTTGAAGTTAAACAAATTATTTGATTTACCTTTAGCCCATTAAATTAAAACAAATTGAGGTCAGTACCAGAGAATATTTTCCACAGTTATATTCACATATAAGAAATCAGGTCAGGAAATACCCAACCTAGTGATTGACAAATAAGTTCACTTGTGATTGCATTTTAAATATTTTAAACAAAAGCTATTTTTTAAATATATTGGCACTATACTAGTTACTCTCAATATTAAAAACAGCAACTGGTGTTTGAGGAATATGCAGGCGTCTGATGTTGTAGGTTGTAGAGTACCTGACCTGGGATGCCCTGACTGTGAGTGCTGTGGGATTAGTTTCAGCTAAGGGAGTGTGTGGAACAGTGTGTAAGCATAGCGGCAGTGTAACTGCAACAGCAGACTCCTGTTGAGCTTTCACACTGACAGCTGCGGAACACAACTGCGGCTCTATACTGAAAAGACTGGGGAGGATGATAGGAGATTTCCTTCCAGTTAAGCAGTGGCATCGGGCGACTAAGTCCAAGGTTTGTTTACGTAAGCCGTGTCCCTGTTCAGATGGATGCACTGTGTTGACGGCATGTGTTTGATGGCTCGCGAGCTGGCACACTCTGGGGGGTGGGGTGGGGGTGCGTGGGAGTCGGGATCCAGAACTGAGCGAGGAGTGGGAAAGCAGGACAGGGGGTTAGGGAGACATCTAAAATTGGCAGTGTTGGGGGTTCTCCAGGGACCCTGGGTGGAAGCGAGCTTGCGAATAAAGAATAAGTAATAAGATCCTGGTGGATGAGTTTTGATCGTCCAGTTGTGCCCTATGCGAGAGAGGCATGGGTGTGCCCAACCGTTTTTTTAGTCGGCGGTCATACACACCCTTTTGGAAATTTAACAAACTTGTGGCAATACCCTACAAAATTATGTTGGCACAATATTTGAATTTTCTTCTAAACTTCGATATGAATAATTTGCAAACGTATAGATACTGGACAACAGGGAGAACTAGCAGAATATAATGTCAGATAACAGAATATTTTTTATATTATTAAAAAACTTTCCATCCCTGGTTGTGCAGCTCAACTAGGCTACTTTCTAATGAAGAGACCAATTTATATTACAGATTTTAATGTAGGCTTTTATACAAATGTAAACATTATTTAATTACCATTAAAACTAGCTATCTCACAAATTTTTGCTAACTCAGTGTTTTTTAAATTTTACAGTGGGGTAATTTTGGTGCAGTAGCACGAGATTGCTTGATTTCAAACTTTGAATTGAATTAAAATATGACAAGTAAGCAGTCAGTAATAAATTAAGAACAAATAAAGAAATTAATAATGCTAGCACAAATAAAAAATAACGACAGGCTTTCGAATTAAATAAATTTTAAATAAATTTTTTTTTACCATTTATCCAAATAATGTTTAGTCTTAGAAAGCTATTATTATCAGAACACGTGAGCATAACATAGCGGTTAGCTGATCAATGAATGAGAGGCAACGTTACCAGAGTACAGAAACAATACTGTACTACATCGAAGTTTCCTGTCGGCTCAATTTTTGAGTAGACTTTGTTCCATTCGCATGAACGTAATGATGGAGCGACGGGCGAGCGCAACACACATAGAGCGTGATAATACCAGAGCTCACACCACATGTAGTGACCCGAGCGTTTAACTACTGTTCGGCAGCCGAAATTTCAATGCATTCTCTCATTATTGCGACGCATAAATGCTATTATATATAATAGATGTCTTTTTTTGAAACATTTAGCACTTTAAAAATATAACAAAAAAATGTTTTTTTTCACAGACACCACTGCGCTCCGAACAGACGGCACCCCGGTTGGGAACACTGCGATAGAGATCTGGTAATACAAGCTGTGAAATCTGACAGATCAATCCAAGCTAAGCATGCACCCACTGGAAAACAGTCCCTGATTGGTCTTTTTTCTTATCACCCCGACAACCCCACTATACACCAACGCCCCATACTTAAGATGCATACTCTAAGATTGGTTGAACTCCCACCATTTCAAATATTTGGAAAACACTGCCGAACCTGCAGAGTTTAGGATTCACCCGAATGTAACAGACCTGATCCCGAATTCAAGTCCATCATGCTGATTTTGAAACTACCTTGTATGTGTGTTGAGCAGGTTGGAACAAAACTCGCTCCAGGAATGTGAGTTTTGACACCCCTGTCCTATAGCTTAGCAAAGCAGGCATATAATGCCTTTTATGACAATTGTCTATAATTTATGTTCGTGTTATGTTTGGGCTCATTGTTGAGAACCCTGATCTAAAGAATATACTATGGTTTACTAATGGTTTGTAGAATCTACAAACAAATTTGGCCCAAAGCGCCGCATTTGTATCTGTTTACCTGTATTTGACATATTGTTCTGGTTTTGCATATTGTCTGTATGGTATTCTGCTAGTTGAGAACTTTTCAGTGATATGCTGAACAGTCACATGTTCAATAAGTCCCATTTTTTATTTTCATTTAGGTTTTCGCTCAGAGTTCTGGCCTGTTTGTCTTTTCAGTCAAACTGATAATGCTGCTGAAATTCACTTTCCTATTTTTTATCTCATTATCATAAAATTTGTGCTTTAGTGAAGTAAACCTTACCACTGAGGTCCCACCCTTTATACAAGCTCTACTCATTTAAATGTCTTCTGGTTAGGTTATGGGGTGGACCTTCATGCTTACCTTTTTTTCTAAAAATCATGTTTTTGTATGAATCAGATAATATAAATTTATACAATATTGCCTTCTCATGAGATCGGTTTGGGCTTATAGTGAATTTTCAGTGTTTTCTTTTGACTTTTACATGCTATGTATGACAAAATAAGACTCAGTGTCAAAAAACAAAAAAACAACGTCTCATTTACTATGGTAACCCTTACAAAGAAGTTTATTCAAGTGGTCTATGATATACGTCGTTGTTAAACAAAAATTCGAAAGTATACTTTTTATCTACTTGTTTATGTACTTCTCAGACTGGGCTTTATGTAACTTCTCAGAAATAGCCTTAACATGACATTTAAGTATACTGACTTATACTTAGACCAAAGTCTATCTATATGTTTAGCTATAATTGGCTCCTAGAATTTCTGTTTTGCATGTCTAAACTGTAGGGGCGCTAGACATCAGTATGGCCTGTGTATCACCAGCAAAGTCACATACGTCCTATCGACGATAACAGATGCCACGCTCCGAGTATGTACACCATACATGACGGGCACTGAATTTCACCTCAGAAGAATTTTGTAAAACAGCTTTTTATTAAACACTGCATACTATAGGGTCATTTCTAACTATTGTCAGAGCAGGCAGTTGACCTCTGCATTGTGAAGGGCCTCCATAACGGTACCACAGTACAATATAGGTCATTTGCGATGTTTTTCAGCATGTTTTCACAGTGTGCCATCTCCCCACCAGGTACAACATATGCTAAGATTGTCATCTATGGTTTTAGCCCATAACCTCTAAGTACTTGTCTAATACCATTTTATATTTAGTAACTGTACTCTTCGAATATGTTTAAAAATAATACTTATACACTTCTGGTTATCATTGCATCAAATTACACTCTCTACAAACAATCTTTTTTGTTGAGAGTTCTACACTGAACGCGCTGTCTTCACTGTAATCGAACGCCCAAATCACTCTCAAGGCTGATTATCTCGCGCGTCTGCAGTTCCTTTGGGAGTGCGCGTGACGTCTTGTCGGCGTGGGTGGTGCACATACATTTTGTGTAACTTTCCGCTCAGGCTTCCGCTTCCGAAGTATGCAGAAGTTCAAAGGCGACTCAGCCATACATGCCGCGTCTGTGCCATATGGTGTGAAACAAAGCAAGTTGGTGCTTAAGTTCAAGTCACACACACAGATCTACTTGCGGCCGGAACCAGACATCCATGAAACAACGCCTTATAGCGCCTGACCTACCAGAGTCAGGTTATCAACTAAATGGCTTAATTGCTCAAGAGCTACATTATCTTTCTCACAAGGAGCTGGTAACATCAGTGTTTCTAAAGGAATTAAAGCCACAGCTTTACTTTTAATAGAGAAACGCGGCAAAACGGTGGTAATTCATACTTACACAGCCTCTCTCTCTCTCTCTCTTGTGTAAATAAACACTTGATGAATTACACTTATCTGGGAATAGAATATTGAAGTGGAGATCGCTAAACTGCAAGCTAACCGCTGTTTTCAGAAAGCAAGCGCGTTTATCCACAGTGGAGAGAGAGCGTGTGTGCACATGGTTGCCAGGTTGACAAAGATAAGTAACACACTTAGCAGATAATTCTGTATTGCGCAAGTGTGAGTCTCTGTTTCGGGGATTACGTCTCTTTTTATTAGGCAACCCAGTTGTGTTCCTCTGCGCCAGATTATTAACAGATGCTCTATTCATTTTTTTTAGAAACCTCGCACTTTTCTACTAAATTTTAAATGTTGTAAAATTAAGCGTGGTCCACTGCTGCACATGTGCCACAGTATCGATAAAGGGCCAGCTGTATCGATACTCGTATCGTCAAATCTCTGTGACGATACATCGTCGTATCGATATTTTGAACACAGCACTAGTACACATCTTCTGTACAGAATTTCCAAAAAACACAAGTGAAGAAGAACCCTAAACAACAGATGCTTCCACATGTAATCAAACACGATCATCAGACATAAAACAGTAACAAAACTGTATAACGTTATGGAATAAAATGTCGACCAATGAAGAGGTAATAATAACTGTCAAGCTTTGGGGTGTTGATCGACTTCATCTACGTTTTGATTATCATTCTGAAACCAATTCATAGTCTTTTTTCAGCTTTATGTTCAAAATGTTTATTTCTTTATTTTTTTATTTATGAAACTTATCCACATTCAAGTGTTTAAAAAAAGAATGCATGAAGCTAGAATAAAACGTTTTTGTTTACAAGCAGATACCCGGTTCTTTCTTTTGATGTTTTGTATGTTCAGATATTCATAACAAAGTATATACAAATTAATACCTAAATAGGGACATAGTAGTATACTTAAAGTATGATGTAAAGTTCACTTAAAGAAAACTTACGAGTATACTTGCAGTATAAAACTACTAAACTAGTAGTTTACTGAGACTATACTTCAAAGTGTACTAAAATGCTATAAGTATTTAATTAGTAAACTATTAGTATACCTTTAAGTTCACTTTTAGTATAGTTGCAGTACAAACTAAACATTTTGATGTAAAATAGTTGTGTACTCAGTTTACTACTGTTATACTTAAAGTATACTTAAAAGTACTTTTATATACTCGAAAGTTGGCCAATTTAGTCCCAAGGAGTTTTGAAATAGTACACTTATAAGTATACTACTAGTACACTGATATGTGTATACTTACTACATAAAGTATACTTAAAGATATACTTGAACTTTACTTAAGTATACTTACTAAAATAAACTTGAAGTATACTACTTTTTGGTAAGGGACCCTCGTTCCCTGATGGCGGAAAAGATATGTTGTGTCAAGGTTCCAACAATAGGGGTCGCACTTGGGAGCCCAGGCACCTCTGACATCTTTGAGAAAAGGCCAATGAAATTGGCAAGCAAAATTTGCATCGCTTGCCAATCCCTGGGTATCCAGTTATAAATAGTCCAGCATTTTGTTTTGAGGAGTTGAGAAAGCATCTCAGCCAATCAGTGGCAGTTCAGAGTTGTGGCATAAAGGACACAATGTTTCTGTTCCTTCCATCAGCGAACAAGGGTTACCATACGTAACCAAGACATTCCCTTTCAGTCAGTCACTTTGGCGTTGTGTCAAAGTTCAGACACTAGGGGTCCCTATACTAAGCGCCACAACTGCCTGAACTATTTTACAAGTCCATGGTGGCGCAGATGCTGATAAGACCTGCATGTGACCTGCATGCTAACCCTAACCCTAACAAATGCACTTCTCATATATGGCCCAATAACCCAATACAGGAGTAGTCCAGCCTGCAGCTCTACAAATGTCTGCTAGTGGGGCACCATTTAGCCAAGCGACAAGCATCCCTGTCAAGCACGCTGCGAGTGCGCCCTCACTCCCAAGGGGCATGGTAAGCCTCTGGACTGATAAGTCATGAGATTCGCATCCAAAATCCAGTGGGAGATTCACTGTTTGTAGAAAGCCTTCCCCTTCTACTGCCCTCCAAAGCAGACAAAGAGCTGTTCAGACAATCTGAAACTCTGAGTGCGACAAATATGAGCGCAGGGCTTGCACTGGGCACAACAGAGACAGGTCTGGGTCTCCCTTGTCAGAAGGGATAGCTTACAGGATCACCACTTGGTGCCTAAAGGGAATAGTGGGAACCTTGGGCACATATCCAGACCGGGATCTCAGGACAACGTTAGAGTCTGCCGGACTGAATTCTAGGCACGTTTCATTGACAGAAAGGGCTTGCAGATCCCCCCACCTTCTTGATAGAAGTGAGTGCAGTCAGGAAGGAACTGGAGTTTGCCGAGGTTCATCCTTGTGGCTTGATAACAGACCTGGTGCAGCCAAGCATGAGGAAGTGGAGTGTCTGTGTCTGAACAGGCTTCGATGCCTAAATTCAGTGTCCGGTGTGGTGTGTGGGGGGGGGGGGGCTGGGGGGGGGGGGGGGGGGGGGTGGTGGTGGTGTCCGGTCGCCGTGATTACAAGGGCCATGAATGCGGTGTATGTGTGTATGACCCAGGGAAATAAGAAATTGCTCTTTTGTTGACTGTTTGGTGGTCTGCCAAGTAGCAGACAGCCGAAGTGTTGCAGCATCCACCTTCCATTGGATGGGATCCCTCCGTTGGAAGTGGAGCTAGGCTGGTCAGCAAATCCCTCCTCCCTGGGTCACTCGTCTCAGGTCCGATTTGAAGCCCTCCAAGGGTTCTTAGTAGCCTGATGACGAGCTGGCAGTGCCACCTTCCTGTGAGCAGTTTGCCATTGTTCAGGCTTTACTGCCATCCCTGGCGACGAGCAGGTAGAGGTTGATGCTTCAGGGTTCCAGGGGTAGAACCCAACCAACACTGAGGCAGAATGTGTTTAATGTCCTCTGTCTGCTTTTTAACTGTCGAGAATTACAGAGTAAAAGCTTTGACAGTGTCACCAAAAAGACCAACCTAGGAAATGGGGGCGTCGAGAAAGTGAATTTTCTCTGCATCCTGCATCCCTGTCAGGTTGAGCCACAGGTGGCGCTCCTAGAGTACTAATGAGGACATTTCCCTCCCCAGAGCCTGTGCTGGGTTAGGACCACCCTCGTGCAGATCAATACCTTGACAGACCTTTACAATACCTTGGCTTGACAGACCTGCAGAATAGCCATGGCATGCAGGGCAGATGCAGCCTGTCCAGAGGCAGCGTAAGCTCTCACCACAAGGGACAAAAGTAAACTTACATGCCCTGGACGGGAGTCTCAGTTGTATCGCCAGGTGCCAGAATCTTGCAGGCAAAGATGCACCGCAATCACTCTCTCCACCTGGGGAACCTCTGTATACCTTCTCGCTGGCCCGCCATCAGGGTGGTGAGAATGGAGGAGCCGGTGTACAGTGGTCTGGCAGAGAAAGGTACCTTCCACGATTTCATCAGCTCCTCGTGCACTTCCGGGAAGAAAGGAACTGGGGTGGAGTGCGGCTGGAACCAATCATCCGGTAGAGAGCACTCAGGGCAATGTTAGTTGCAGCCAGCTGCTCTCAGCTGCCGGATAAGCACGGTCACCATCTCAGCCTCAGCCTCAGACTGGAATGTAGCACCTGGAGGTGCATGTTTAACTGAGTCATCTGCTTCTGAGGGCTCCAGCCCACCCTCCAATGCTGCAATTGAAAACTCATCCTCTTCTTGAGCTCGAATGAGAAATCCAACAACAAGGATTACAAGAAGTGAATGAAGTGCTGCCTCTCATAGAGATATGCTGCATCTGCTTGCACATTTCATTGGCATTTTCTCTATGATGTCAGAGGTGCCTGGGCTCCCAAGTGTGACCCCTAAGTGCCAACTTCGACACAATGTTGAAGTGACTGACTGAAAGGGAACTACTTTTGCAGCCTATGCAAACAATATGAATGCTGTAAATTGTTAACAGCCACAGAAATAAATATGTATTACTTATGTTTGTGGTATGGCCTTTATAATTAGTTTAAGAGTTAGTTTTTTCTCATAAACCACATTTGAAAAACACCCTCTGAATGTGGACTGAATTATGGGGGCTTTCTTTCTCTTTAAATTTGTTCTTTAAAATTGTGACATAACATTTCCACAGGCAGACACCCGCCCTTTCCCACACCCTTTGACACACAAAAAAAATCAAGTTCAAACTCCTCTCTTAATCTACTCTCCTTTCACTCACCTTCATGTTAACAGAATTTAGCCTAAGGTCAATTCTCATTGGCCGGTCGGTTCCCATAGTAGGGGTGTGTTATAGTGATGTAATTTGCAATGATAATGTAGGTTAAAACAGATAAGCCTCTGATGACTACAAAGAACAGTTTGAGAAAACAGATGTAATGAAAGAAAGGAAGATGCAGAAATATATTGGTTAGATGTTGAGTAGTTTGAATTCATTGGCGATGAATAGCCTGTTATATTCAGGTAGATCTTCAGCACACACTATCACACTGCTTACATCTTTAAGAGTTCAGTATTACTCAGATTGAAAGTCTGAGTCAAACCAGTTGAAAGTCAGCAGCTGTGGAGGTTGAAAAGAGATGGATTGAAAAAGCCATAGAGAGATGATGGGCTGGTCTCATTGGCCCATTTTCCAGCTTCTGTTAATTTGTGAGTCATTGCTACTACAAACAGTGTGTTTGTTTCCCTGCCAGCACACTGCATGTCAGGACAACAGACACTGACGGACAAAGAACTACACACTAACGCATACACGCAATATTAAACTAAAGAGTTATTCAAATCCAAACTGTACAACTATCTTACATAGACAGTACACTGAAGAGGAGGGGCTGTTTAACAGGATATCTGAACATTTATCCATTTGGAAAGATCAGATATTAAACAAGTGGGCGTTATTTAAAAGAATATTGTTTGACGGTTATGTAACATAGAACGGTAACAGATTATTTGTGTACATTTCTCACAGCTGATAAACTTTTAGATTGTGGTGTTTGCTATTACTATTGCTCATGTATTTCAACAAACCCTAACACTAAGCAATAAGCATAATAATTTGTACAAGAGTGATTGTGCCGCTTGATAAGGAAAGGTACGTATTGTATTACTTTTCAAGGCGAACAGACTTTTTTGTCTTGCAGGTAATAAAATAATTTTTAGAGACTAGAATATTATTGACACTTAATTGTGGACTTATTTGACTTAGGCAAAGAAAAAACAACTACCTAGTAGAAACCACCCAGAAAAATGACCTACTGTAGGTGATCATCTTTAAACAAGTTGTTTTACTGGGGTCTGGGGGTCCACAGAAAAGTTCAGGGAAAAAATTGTATTTAAAGATTTGTGGTATTAAAAAGTTAGAAAACCCCAGGTTAAAGCTCTTGCGAAAAAATCTGTGCAAGCTTTATGTAAGGGATAATGTACATCAAGCCGGTTGTTATCACAGAATAACCCCCGACAGGGTGATCAAGAAGACCCCAAAGCGAAGCGGCTAATTTTCACATAAGAAAATAATAAGACACGAAATATAGATCTGAGTTGAAATATTTGAACGCAAAGCTTCCGTGAAGAAAGCAGTTGCTAGCAAGTGGCAAGTTCAAAGACGGAGATTTAAGAAACATGGTAGTCATACCACTTATTACACAATGTTTCACCACATAAATAATTAAGGCAATAAAAGATAAGAAAACTGTTTTAAAATCTTACCAGTTTGTTAGTTATCTTATAATCCATTACAGTGTACAAAACAATCATTGCAAAATGGCAGCAGCTGTGTTTGTATGAAACGAGAGAGCGGGTCCGCGATACCAGGATGACATAATAAAATAATTGTACATATAATATTGAATTGAGTTTTAATATTTTATTAGCTAACCAAATGCAAAGCTTCCACCAAGAAAAACTGTTCCTAGCAAGAGTATAGTGCCGACTTCAGTTACCCGGATGAGCCTGTGTTATTAGTGTTTGCCGGTTGTTATCGAGGGATAACATACCTCGGAATGACTGACCAATCAGAATCAAGTATTCCACAGAGCCGTGTAATAATATTGATTAATGCATGATTGAATGTAACCCATGTTAACCAACCTGCTGTTTGGTGTCAAGGTACGAACCTAACACTGATCATGTAGTTAGACTCTAATAATCACCATTATTAATTTTCCTAACTTACTGAACATCAGAGGAAATTAAACCAATAGCCCTAGGCAGCATGTAACTCACTGTGTTAATTAAGTGGACCAATTTAATTTGTTTGTTTGGGTGTGAAGGAGAAATCTTTCACACTGGAGCAGATGCACACTCACCGGGGGCAGGACTTGCCTGGCCACCATAATAAAGCAGACAACAGCATGAATTCCTTTTTAATAGTGCTGTCTCAGTGTGTATAGTATATAGGAATATGTCTTGACATGACATCCTACATCTATCAAGCAACAGTACAATAAAACCTTTGTTTGATATTTGTTTAGGGCTGCTATCTGATAATGGCTGTTTGGGAAAGTTGACTCTGTAACTGTCATTCCTGTTCCAGGTCAAATTTCAAAGAAATGTGAATAAGGAAACATCTGATTTCTTTCCTCAACTATGACAGTCATAGGGATCTGTCTGAAAGGAAGTTGAGTTCAGAGGACCAATGCAGATATATTTGGGAGCCAATGACTCTTATAAGCAAATTCGTTTTGTATTGTAAAAACAAACTCATTGGTCATCGATGAATGGTTAAGAGCAGTTCATGACATAACAAGTAATCACCTTTGTTATTGTTTTTGTTACTGTGTTGAAAGTAGTATTTTTTCTTAATAGTACTTTTTTCTTAACATTTAATTTAAGCTAGGTTTATATTTTTTAATTTAACGTTTTAGTTTTATTTATTTATTTAAATTTTTTGGGTTTTGTCCTTATAGTATAGGAATAGGTTTTTTTATGTTATATTTAGCTTTAATTTATTAGGGGCCAAGCAAACTCTATAGCACCACCAATAGGCCAAATTTGCTCTCATTTCTGCTAATAACTTTTGAATCGTAAGGTCTAGAAGCATAGAAATTAAAGTTTTTATGAACTTGTCCTAGTTTGTCTGATTATCACCAAAATTGGTTCAGAATATCTTCAGACAATGCTGGCAAAAAGTTATCAAAAGATTTTCGATAGACCAAACCGTTCTTGTAAAGCGCGTTAACGTATTTGACAATTTTAGCAAAAATGGACATGAGGCTATATCTCTGCACGCTTGTCCGCCAAATTCTGACCAAACTTAGTAAGTGTTATTATACTAAGCATGACCTGAGGGCATATGAGTAGTTTCAGCACAGCGCCACCTACTGGTCAAAATATATATTAAAATTGACATTTCTGCTTATAACTTCTTGCCAGTTTGGCCAAAAGTCATATGATTGGTCTTGTTAGATTTGGAGCGGCATGCCAAATCAAACGAAACCCAATTTTCCTATGGGTGCCTTTTTGGGCGTTTAGAGTTTTGTAGTAAACTGCTGTATCATCAAATGTCTTGAACAGGGCTTTCCAACCCTGCTCCTGGAGAGCTACCATACTGCAGAGTTCAGTTCCAACCCTAATCAAACACACCCGAACCAGCTAATCAAGGTGTTCAGGGCTACTTTATTACAGATAGGTTTGTGGAAACAGGGTTGGAACTTAAGTCTGCAGGAAGGTAGCTCTGCAGGAGCAAGGTTGGAGAACCCTGGTCTTTATTGAGTAATTAAAGACAGCTACTTAGCTCTTCATTTTACTTCTGTTGTGCTTGGCCCCTTAATTGCTGCTTGCAGCTATATTTTAATTTTAGTTATTTTAATACTTATTTAGGCAACATGTCAAATGTCAAGGTATCGTTTTTGTATTTTTATAAATATTTTAGTATTTATATTTATTGAATCCGCCTTGAGTTCAAATACCAAACATTTTTATAATAGGTTTGGTTTCAGTTTGCAGGTTTTTAGCAAAAATAGAATACAATAAAACAAATACTGTGATTTGCTATAAATTTTACTTGTAATATATTTACAAATGTAAATGTTTTTTTTATTTAATTTAAATTGAATTAATTTTAATTTTAAATGTCTGAATGTATAAAGTAAGTGTGAGGTATAAAGATGCTGATTTAAGTTACTTCTGGTTCAAACTACTTGTAGGATGTGACGTGTGTTTGTGATATATTGTTGATTGGCTCTTGAAAATATGAGTTGGTTCTGAGTAGTCTACAGATCGTTCGAACTGAGCACCAACACCATTTTGATTATTTGATTGATTATTACATAAATCAGCCATCTTCAGCACTGCAATGTTTGTGGAATGTACCTTGACGTCTTTACATGTGTCTTTATGTCACCTTTTAAGAAGCTGTAGGTTTCACCTCATGAATACTCTTATAGGGTTTATAACAAAAGATTAAATAATAAATCTTAACATCCTTAATAGAGGACGCAAAGCCTGATTAGATCAATCGTGTTTGATTTTGGACATTGATGTGGTAATTCCCAAAAAGACATTTATGTATCTCCAAAGCTCCAGTTCTTCTTAAATGTACAGGAAGTTCAAGCTTTACTGAAACTTCAATGTGATTATGCTCTAATCTCTCAGGGCCATATTGAGTTTAGTGCTTTCTCTCTTCTTGAGGCCCGACATCTGAAGAGGAGAAACGCATTCTGACGTGCCCCGTCTGAGGGCTTCTTTCAGCGCATGCCTCTCCTCTCTGTTCCAACAGAGGGATTTATTACCCCATTCATTAGTCCCACTGAGGAGAACGGCCACCATATGGAGGAAGCGACAGTCTCCGCTGAATCATAGTGTTGTCTTTCTCCTTCTGTCTACGTCTTAGTCTCTCAATCTCTTTGTCTCTGTATAGAAGGGCTGTCTGCCTTATCTCCACTCCACTGAGGAAGGAATCTGGTTAATTATTTTACCTGTCTCTGTCCCTCTGAATATGTCAGAGAAACCTGCTGGTGTTGAGTTCATAGAGAGCAGACTGAATCCTTACATGAGCGCCACATCTGTGCTCTCAATGTAAACAGATCGAGTGTTCGGCCTGTGCTACCTATAGAATATGAATGGCGGCAATACATCGACTGGATGTTATACCATACCAGGTCACCGTAAAGCTGCAGATAATCTGATGATTTATTAATCAGTTTTGATGTGAAATGAATTTTCAATGAAATGTAAGCTCTTCTTTATGTTGGTAAATCCAAGCAGTTTTTTGTTTTGACTATCAGATGTCCTATGGAACTCACAACGGCAAGCAAACAACAGCGCTTTCCTATATAACAAAGATAACAAAACAACTTAAAGGCACAATATGTAGATTTTTTTATTAAAATATCCAAAAACCACTAGAACAGTGATGTATTTTGCTGACTTGTGTACTTACATTATCCCAAATGTTTCGAAGAATGTTTAAATCCAGAGAAATAGCAATTTTAACTAGTGACACGGAGCATGTCCATAGTGTCATTGTGTCGCCTGCAAATGACGTCATAACCCCTCGATTTTGTTTTGTAGAAAACATGGAAACACTAAAGATGCTTTAATATGTTGTGCGTTTTAATAGACCGGTGACGACCGCACAGAGTAGCATAATAACAGAACTTTCAAATGTATCTAGCATGATAAAACAGCGCTGCTTTTTCCCCCACATACACACGACCGGAAAGAGCGGAAGCGGTCGACTGTGGCATAATAAAAGCTCAGCTGCTTTCGAGCCGTGTGTCACACTCGTTCAGCAGCCTCGTTTCGCTTCGACGGCTTTCAGCCTCACCTGCTTCATTCTACTACATTAATAAATCAATAGCTCATCCATGAACATGATTTCTGACGAGTCCCGTCGGATTGCATCGGCTGTGGGATGAAGACGACTACTCCCATGATTCCACACTCAGTCACTGCGTCATCAAACTACGCCTTTGTCTCTTTGTTTATTTTGAATACGCGCCCTCTAGTGGCGAAAATGACATATTGTGCCTTTAAGCGACAAAACATATTTTGTAAAAATTTAGTAAAATTAATTTGTTAACCTTTCAATAGTTGAGTGAAAAATGTTTCACTGAGCTATTCACTGAAGAAGAAAAGGTTTAAAGAAAACTGAGTGTAAAAACTTAATTTAAATCTTTTAAAATTCAATTAAAATTTTTTTTTTCTCAGTTCAAGTGCTGGCATAGTTTTGTTTTTATAGACTGTATAGTATCGTATCAATGAATATCTAAGAGGCTGGTCGTTCTGTTTCTGATGGCTCAGTGGAACGTTTTGGAGACTGAACATGGTTTCAAAGATGTCCTGGCTTTGGTTTTCAAGATTTTTGTTTAAACCCTTCTTATCTAGTTCTCGATCAATAATACATGATTATATAACTAATAGAGTTTTTCTTTTTTGTATTCTTTTCCATCAACAACATTTTTTTTTCATTGACTTCATTATTATTTTTTTATATAAAAAATACAAAGCAAAGGTTAGGTTAAACAAGCTACACCATGGTCACATTACTTTAATGTCACCACCACTAAGGTCCTGACAATTCTTTCACTCGTTATTTAAAATTGTGAAAGAGTTGCAAGTTACGTGTTCGACGTGATTTAATGACTTCGACAACCTCTGTAGTCTCATAGCTGTCGCAGCTGCCTTTTTCAAGACCTATAAAGCGTAAAACTCAGGAGTTGGGTATTATGGTATTTTATGCATAGAATACAACTTGTAAATTTAACTAAAAAAAAATAGTTAAATGGACTTCTGGGATGATGGAACCAAGGAGTGCAAATGCCAATTTACTTTTTTTTTTTGTTTTGTCGTCTCATTCATGTAGTAATCTATTTTTAAAAGCAATAAATAAATATTTCATTTATTAGCTTGATCCTTTCAAAGTCCATTCTTTAAATTCAGTGACAGGAAGTAACAGGTTGGAGGTCAGAAGTCACTATGCGGGGGCTCGGCAGGGTCAGAAGAGAAAAATACTGATGGGACATAAACATTTAGAGCTTCTCAGCATGATAGTGTGTGAGAGAGATTATGCACAAGCGCGAAAGTGAGAGGAACAATAAAGAAATCGAGCCGTGTGCTTTTGTGTTACGGGTGCGAGCGAACAGGAGGTGAGTGGGAGGACAGAAAAAAAAGAGAGGGACCGGGAACTGTATGGCTTTCATATCTGAATTTTTGTCTTGTTAAGGCTTGTCAACATCAATTGTTCTATTCATTTTCACAAAATACAGATGGAGCCTTGACAACTCAGTTTAGCAAATAACTTCATGTCAGCTGCTCTGAGGAGAGAAAAGTCAGTTCCATTGAAGTCATTGTCAGTAAGTAATTCTCAGTTCTTCAGGCCACATACTGTAATGCATTGAGTCAGTGCATTCCTCAATAGTGGCTCTACAAATCGAATTAACTGCTGATCCATGAAACCATGTCCGTAGACACTGTAAAAGCAATTATCTTTACAGAGGAGCCTTTTTATCGTGTGTTTTTATTGCCCTATACAGTTGGGTATTTTTCCACTAAATGTAACACTAAATATGACATTTCATTGTCCCACTAATAAAGACTAAAAATAAATAATGATGGAAAAAAATCATTAAGAAAAGTGTGCATTTTACACTAAAGTGCTATAGTATTACCACATTGTTTTAAATATGATATGGTTGGTGAGCGTGATTTGATCAAGTACAACATGTTCCTGGATCAACATCCTTGTTGATCCTGGAACATCATTCCAATCAACCAATCAGAATTGAGAGATAACTTTTCAGGAAATGTCAGTTTTAGGCTTACAATCAGGGTTAGGTGCTAATACACTCTTGTTAATCAGCTATCATTTCACACAGTTTTTAGAAATAAATTATGGGTAAGGTTAGGTTTAAGGGTAGCGACTGGGTTAAGTCTGTATTTTTGGACAGTAATGCTGATCCAGGATCAACAAAAGATGTTGATCCAGGAACATGTCTTACTTGGCAAAATCACGGCGACCTATCATGGTTATACTATGTTGTTGTTGTCTTTTTTGGTTGTGTAACGTGTTATTCTTTGTAAATAACCTGGTATATTAATATGGCAGTCATTCAGTGTCATGGTATGTATCAAAATACCATGGTATTACTGTGTATTAATGAATTACAGTGTTACCATCACTGTACCTTGGTACTTAAAGGTATGGTAATGTAAACAGCGCTATGTGCATTACTGCAACAGTACTGAAACAGTTGAGGAAAGTGTCTTGTTCTTTTGTTCACCAGATTATTGTTGTTTGTTAAATATTTGATGAGCTCACTGTTAAATATTTGAGAGCAGTGAGGAATTAAGCATTTTTCAGTTGATGCTGAATCACTGTATATGCCGGTCCATGATTAACTGTCCCACTGCAGTGATCTCAACTGTAACTGCTAAGGTCTGAAAGACCAGATAAAGCAGGCAGAAAACATTGACACATGAACTGCATAACTGTATTATACATGCTTTGCTCTGGAAGTTACTCTGCGGATGATTAGCTCAAATAAATACTGGCTTTAAGTACACTACCATTTAAAAGTTTGGGGCCAGAAAGATTTTTTTAAGTCTCTTATGTTTACCAAGGCTGCATATATTTGATCAAAAATACAATAAAAACACTATTAACTGGAAATATTACATAGACCTACTAAAAATAGTTGTTTTCTATTCTAATGTATTTTTAAATGTAATTTATTCCTGTGATGGCAAAATTGAATTTTGCCAACACACGATCCTTCATAAATCATTTTAATATGCTGATTTAGAAAACATCAGTGTTGAAAACATCTTAGTCTTGGTCCTGTTTATGTTTACATTAAAGTGTATGTAAACATCATTATTCATGTTTATTATATTCTTTTGGTAATACACTACTTAATGAAAATATGTGTACTTAATACATATATTTCAGTACCTCAAGCAAATGTTAAAATTGACCTAAAGTCAATATAAATAGGACTTTGTAACCCACTTTATTCAGTATTTCTGCATGAATTAGGGTATTCAAAGTAGGGGTGTGCGATATTGACAAAAAATGCTATCTCGATATTTTCTGGGATTTTATCGATAACGATAATTAGACGATATTTTGCTGAGTGTGTTATTGTGCTGGTATCTTAAGGACTGCCGAAGACAGCTGACTCCTAATGTTTTTAATATTCTTCATATTCTGTGTGGTGGTCAGGTCATACTGATAGAAATTAATCTTTTCCAATAAGTTTAAACTGATTTTTGCAGTTTATGGGCATTTTTACCTTTATAAAGACATTTTTTTCTAAAAGTGTGCATCATTTTTTAAGTCAAATTCTTACATTTAATCAATAAATTCAATTAGAATAATAAGACATTTGGGCTGTTACCAAGCAAATTAAATCAACACAGAAGCTGCATCTGAAGTGGCATTTAGATGCATTTACACACATGTATTTTGTTTAATGCAAGACATGAATGCATTTAACCTGCAATTACAAATGCATAAATAATGTTTTGATATATTAAACATAAAACGTTGAATACTGATATTTGAAATGATTTAAAACATGAAAAAAATCAAATATTAAAGAAAGAAAAAGCCGAAATTTGAAATTAAAACCACCTGCAGGTGGCAGCAAGTCACTGTTAATAAAATTGCGTTTGAACCGAATCATTTAAACAGGTGATTCATTCAGGAACAAAACAGTGTCATGTTGCTCAGAGACGCAAAACAGCACTGTGGCTGTATTCGGAATGGTTTTTGTTGACGAAATAGAGCAAAAACAAGCAATATGGTGTCTAAAACGTAAGTCTCTTAATTAACTTATTGTTTATTGAATTCAATGTCACATTTGTAATCATGGTAATTTTTGGAGAAAAACGGCAATCTTCGTGTGAAATTGAATAACTATATGAAGTGGTATAAATATATAAATTTTCTGCCATCATGTCTTGAATTTGTGATCATTCTAAATGGATTTTAATAGACTGAATCATGCAGTGAATGAAAACACACTAAATGCGCACACGCATTAGTCTAGACTTCACGTAATGTATGCGTGCGCTCTGTAGGGATGTTTTGAATGGTTTTTGCAAAATACTCGATAATGTCAAATCGCACATCGTTAAAACAACAATTACGATATTATCGCAGACGATATATATCGCACACCCCTAATTCAAAGAGAACATAAGAGGGGTGGGAATTGATTTTATTCATCAATGGATATTTCATAGTGAAGTCACGAGGTTGGAGCAAAAGGGTTGTAAAATGAGAGTGATTGGTGATTAATAAAAAAAAATAATTGTGGAATAACGTGCACCAACGAATCATGCACAATAGACTTTAGTCAGTGTGGATCCAATATTGAATTTCATGTGGAGGAAAATGAGGCTGTGAGGGATAGATTTGTAGTCTGTAAATAAGATCCTATATCATGTAATTTTCAAAACTGACATTTTTCTAAACTGTTTTAAGAAGTTTTTGTCTGAAAGATTTTGGAAAGACAGCCTATTTTCAATCCTGTCAAAAATTGAAAAGACATTCTACAAGACCAAGAACATGTATTAAGGAAGTAAATGGGATCAGTTTTGTTAATTGACTTTAAAGAAGATTTTAAGGGACACATTTACCTACAGCTTGCGCTAGTGCAAACTTTTGGCATTAAAAAACTGTCAGGATTTACTAAGTGAAAAAAATAGGATTGAAAAGGCGTGGACAGATATTTTTGCAGTTGACCTTATTGCACACGCATTTGCAGGAGTTTCTCTTTCAGGATGCAATTAATGGGAGGGAGAGTATTGAATAAATGATGCAAAAGATTTACATGGTTGTGGAGTCAATTAATAGTATTTGTGCATTATTTATTGCTCAAAAAAGGCATGTTCTTACCCATGTTGCCAATCTGCGCTGCTTGTGGTAGCTGTGTGTTAGATTGTACTACCAGGGTGCAGCAGGCACAATGTATAACGCAGAGCTTGAAAATCGTACCCCAGCTTAGGACAAACTTCCATAAGCCTATTTCAGGTCAGGTGATATCATTCGCCTGCTGCACACATGGCCAAACACAGCAAAGTTCTGATTATGCCGCTGGAATGAGAGTATAGTTAAGAGCTACAGCCTAGAAAATACCAACTTTTTTCATTTTCTGTCGGTTTAGTACACGCTGATAATACAGGAAGAGTCCAGTTTTAAACTAGGACGAAAAATAGCGGGACAACTCTTTGGTCATTTTTGAGTGAGATGCTAATGGTCTAATCAGATTCAATGGTCTATGCTAAGCTGCAGCTAAAAGTGATACCGCCAGACCTTGAGATCGGCTGAATGGATTCGAAAACATAATACTCAACTGTTTAACTCTAAGGGAGTAGGAAAATTATTATTTTCTATTTTCAAAAATAGTGGAGTGTTCATTTAAGACCAGCTAAAACTGTAACAGTAGGCTCATGGATTCCTTGAAAAGAGAGAGATGTGTTTGTGCAGGCCTGTGGTCTGCATGTCTCATGCCCTCAAAAGGAGGCAAAGAGGTGATGGAGCTTAAAGGAAGACAGGCGAGACCAACCTGGTGGTCTGGCAGTCATCACAAGCAAAGACGTGTTTTGTCTCAAGTTCCCCCACAACCGGCCTCTTCAGCTTCTCTGGTGTGTCTCCCAACTTTAAACAAACAGAGGCTCCTCAAGTAAATATTTAGTGCTCTTGTGGGAGCGTTCAAAGGCTCCAGGAGAAATGAATGAAGTATTTTCTCTGCACTCACCTCTAAACAGGACGGTTAGACAAAAGCTCAGTGGAGAGAAGCGCTGGATAAATGACTGTTGGGAATATGTGCGCAAACAAGAGAAATCCAGATGCTTAAAATTATTTGATCATTTATTCAGTTGTATTAACATTATATTTGATTAAAAAAATTATGATTAACTATAGAAGTAAACATATCTATGATAGGGAAAAATGACTTTTTTGTCTCCATGTTTTCCCTCAGTTTGGTTTGATCAAAACGCCCTGACAACTCTCAGTGACCCTCTTTGTTTCTAACACACCCTTACAGGAAGACCGTGAAAAATGAGTAGGAGGAAGTGATCAGTTTGTTCAATTCTGAAAGAAAAAGTGAAGCAAAATGAGGGCAGTTTCAGTTTACTCCAAGAAGTCAAATGTGTTTGCACTGTAAGACTTTGGTCTGATGTAATTTTGCACAGTGCTTTCAAACTAGGTTCTGAGGTCAGGACAAACTTAAAATAGAGCACTGAGTCCCAGTCCATCCCAAAACTACAGTGAAGCATAGCATCTGTGGTCTCGTAGTGTCATCATCTCTGAATTCTGTGTCCTCTCCACTGCTCTGAAAATGAGATGTATCTGTATGGCTGAGTGTGTATCTGTCTGTTGTTAAAGGAGTAGACGTCACGTCACACATGCATACATTTTTTTACTCATAATCATATATTTTGATGTTGTGTTTTCTGTTGCATGTTAAAGTTTCTTTTGTATATTCATGTTTTATCTGTTACAACAAATACTATGACAGTACTGTTTGTAAAGTAATGTTATTAGATGGCAATACCATAGTACTTTGGTATATTATTACGATACTGTATGATTACCATAGTCATATACATTTGCCTTTATATGGTATACTAAGGTAATTCAAAGACAACCATAGTATTACCATTGTGCATAGCTTTAATAAAAAACAAAAAACAGTAATGCTGTGAAATATAATTACAATTCAAAATAACTTTGTGCATTACATTATAGTACAGTGCCCAGAAACCATGGTAATGGGATGTTGAATGTGAATTTAGGAGGAATTAGAAGGAGTTAAGGCTGCAAGTGTTGGAGAAAGTTCACTGGAAGAAGCATTATTAGTTAAAATGGCATTATGAATAGAGCTTTGTATCATATAATAACTGTACACAGTGGCATAGTGAGCTAATTTGTATACTGTAAATGTTTCACAGAAAAAACAAATAATCCGATATTTGTATCCTCCCTATCGACTATTAAATAAGGATACAAATAAAATTAAATTTTTGTTCTATAGTACAGAACATTATTAAAATTCAATTTTCTTTTCCAATTTTTTTTTCTGGCAAAAGTTGGAGCATCATGTATTTACTTTGGCTCAAACTGTACAGCTATGAATTAGTGCAAGTAGATTTAGCATACTATATAATATCATCATAACTCTCTCTTCTGCTAACATTCACAATAGAACCTGCTATGATTTGTATAAGATTAAATTAGGAAAGCCAGAGAGTTTAATCAAGAAGTTTGATCATTTATGTCAGAGGACCTGTGTCCTCGGCACATCATGACAGGAAGCAGTGGTGTGAGAAATTACCTGGCACATTATCTGCTGCTCCCGCTGAAACACTGATCAACTCAACTGCCAGTCGCAGAGGACGATGTCTGCAATGTATCACATTGGCTCGTCACCTCACTGGCATGTGCTCCAAAGGATGGAGGGAAGTTTTCAAACACTGTGCCACCAGTGGCAAATTTATTCAAAGAGATGGATAGATTGTAATTCGTTTTGCGCTACCATTAGGTAGATGTCATGACTCATGACTGGTAACAAATGATGATGCATGTTCTCACCATATTTCACCATCCCTGTTGCTCTTCTTTTTTCCATTCTGTTAAATGCTAATCCGTTATACACTACATGGTCAAAAGTATGTGGGCATCCCTCTTAATTGCAGACAAGACCAATTTAACTGAAACACCATGCAATGAAATTCTAGAGGAGGGGGGTTTCAAATTAGGGCCCCAGGAGACTTCATGGGGTGCCTGGGGGTCCACGAAAAGTTTCAGAGAAATTTGAGAAAACAAAGTATTTTAGGGCTGTCAGAGTTAGTGTGTTAGCTTAAGATATTGATTAAATATTTTTTAACACAAAAATGTACTGCATTTACAGATTTTTTATTCCACTTTTTAAAAACTGGTCAGCAATCATTAGATTAATCACTATTTTTTTCTTTTTATAAAACCATTTTACTCTATTTACAGTATTATTTTTTAACACTAAGATTTTTTATTTATTACTAATATTTTAAAGGTTTATACATTTCATATAATAGTAGGTGGGAAAGACCAATGACAATATAATAATGTATTAATTTATAGTTATTCGATTTTGGATACGTTGTCTTTAGAATTTCACACTTTAATATTTTCTCATACAGTGAGAGAACCAACTACTTATTAATATTGCTTTGAAATTAAATGCTCACCAAGCTCAGATGGTATTTGATTGTTCAGTGTTCACATACTTTTGCCATATAGTGTACATAATGAAAACTCATTTGAAGTCTCTTTTGCATCAGACATAAATGTCAGGAAGCGTTGTAATGAACGGAAGAGACAATCAGTCAGTGGACAGATGGATGGGGACATGGCCGGTGGATCCTGAATCACCTCTCAGAGATTCTTGCTTAGACAACAGGGTTATTCTGTGATAATATTCCTCCAGGCTACATCATAAGCCACTGTGTCATAACATCCACATTATATTCATTAAAGAGAGGATGTGGACGTGTTTGTCAAAAGCATTTCTGAATCCTGTCCTTCATGTTCTCCTGGCAGCTCTTGCTATTAGTGTCGGGCCCACTTCCTGTGTCATTACAAACAAATAGATCTGCAGCAATAGATTATATGCAAGTTTCTTCTTTTCAAGAAAAAGGTTAAAGAAAGTACTGTATACTTTACTCCCTACAACTGTAGACTTTACATAGTGTAGACTTACATACTGTACTACCGTAAAATTTAAGCATTGTGGATATGCACTTGAACACTAGTGTCTGAACTGTTGATGGTGCAGTGTTACACTTTCACCCAAAACTGTTATCTTGAACTGAGGCTGACAGGAAGTTGTTAGTCTGGTCCTAGATAGATTTGTCAATGTAATGGTGCAGACTAAACAAAGTTGACACCTAACTTTTGTAAGGGGAAAGGTGTGTTTATAGGCTCTTTTGACTTGGACCAGTCAGCAACCACACAACAATGCTTGTAAAACCACACAGAACAGCTTAACCAACACATACTGTACAGTATATGTGGAATACCTCAACCAATAATCATTATACATCAGTTTGATGTTTGATTTTCTATCTATCCATCCATCCGTTTGTCCTTCTATCGACTTGTCATCATATATATAGTATGTATAGGAATTATTGAATCTGCAGATGCCCATACCGCAGTTGCTGTATAATCTATAGTGATGATCAGATATTGACACTCTATAATCAGATATGGATGCAGAATCCACACTCTGCTTATGCTGAAAAAAAGGAAGACTCTCCCCAGAGCATCTCAGTACTACTCCAAGAAACAGCTTTATTCAAGCAGTGCACCTGTTGTGTGACATGCCTGTCCAAGTTTAACACCACTAATTTATAGGCTGCAGCTGCATATATGACTCCCCATGTTTTAAATGAGCAGTCTTTGCAGTTGTAGTCCCAGTAGTCGCACACAGCTGAGAGCAGGACACCTAGAAATCACTTTTTGTTGAGTTATTATAAGGAAACTGTTTTCACAGTGATTAAGTTTACACTGCACATGCCTAGTTTACAGATTTGTTTTGTAAAAAATTGTTTTGTTTGTCATAGTATGTGACTAAGCAGTAATATATACTGGAGTGTGTCATCTTCTTAAACATATTCCCAGGCTCTTTGTTGAGTGAATAAAGCCGAATGAAATAGCAACGTGTGTTGACCTGTTTCAAAATTCCAAGGTGAGGATGACAGTCTGACTCACTGAATGTTTAATTGAAGTTTAACCCACAGCTCTCATGGTCAATTACACGCTGTTTCCCAAGAATAAAGTATCTTTTCTTGGCATTAGTAAGAAAGTGGAGCATAGTGGGTCAGTGTCTCTTTAACCTTGACATTTAAAACAAGTTAAATACATGATAATGTGATGTTAATGAACTTCGAGAGCATCAGTAAGTCCTGACAAACCTGTTCAAGCTTTAGCAGTTAAATCAAGGAAATCAAGGCTTCAGGTCACACCGAGTTACAGGAAAACAGATAAACACAGTAAACACAGCATAATTTTGCTGATAACTGTTGGAGAAAGGTTTAAAGGAGCAAGAAGACACAAAAAGCACTGTAAGTGTCAGGAAATAACCTCCAGTGATGAATAAAACTGTGAGGAAAATGGCTGAAACAGCTGTGGGGCAATTTTTGAAACAAAATCTTTCAATACTTCAAATAGTGTTGTAAAAAGTATAGGTTTCTTCCATCTAAGCTAGAGTGATCTGTACA
This sequence comes from Sinocyclocheilus anophthalmus, assembly GCA_018155175.1. Classification (NCBI taxonomy): domain Eukaryota; kingdom Metazoa; phylum Chordata; class Actinopteri; order Cypriniformes; family Cyprinidae; genus Sinocyclocheilus; species Sinocyclocheilus anophthalmus. The sequence goes on from JADLZN010007559.1 coordinate 170,749, forward strand.
AAAGACGTTATTAGAGGTTCCTCCCCCTAAAGCACAGTAGAAATTCTAGAAACCTAATTAATGGACATGCTGTTTTAGTATGACTTAGTCATGCCCATTCATCCCCATAAACTGATGACTTGCCTCCTTCATTTCCTCACAGACCTTCAGAACAGCTGCTAGTCAGCCTGTCGTTCTCTCAATAGAAGCCTGAAACTGGAGCCACAAGTGAATGCCAAACTTTTCAGGAAAAGACCTACATGTTCTGCCCCCTGTGAGCTGAAAGCTCTTTGCCATCAAAGTCAACGATGCTGCTTTGCTGTGAAGAGATGAAGATCTGCTGTTGCCTGCGGACAGCTGGGTTTTACACAGTGGGCTTAAAGATGTGGAAGAGGGTAAGCAATGCTTTGGTTTTTGGAGTTAGCCTGTACTCAGAATCAGGGCTCTGTATTTTTTCCAAATAAATACATGCATTTCTACATGCTTTGTATATCTATATATAAGATTCAGCTGGACCGATGTTGAAACTGATTTAACATCTGCAACTTATTGCAAAAACATTTGCTTATGATAAATTGGTAATGGATGTTTCTGTTGTTTGATAATTTATGTGCAGTTTGCTGTTACAAAAATAAACCATTAGTGAAAGTTCAAATCGATACGTAGAAGCCAGTTTTGAGATTATTAGCATCTGCCGATAACCAGTCCTCTTTGGCTGAATGAATAATAAACATCTTCTGTTTTCAATAACTGTTTTGTCATTTTTAATAAGTATTGTAGTCCATTGTATTTGCCAACTTGCCAACTCTGATTAGTTACAGCTGTTTATTGATGTTTAAGCTATTTTATTAATAAAAGTTACGCAACATCGTCAAAAATGTTCTGTGCTCCTGAAAGTGTCTGTGTGCAGCGTGTAGTGATGTGTCGTTCATGAATGATTAATTCAATCAAGCTGTCTCAGAGAGGGATTTGTTTATTTCGTTGACCGCGCATGTGCAACATCCTATTGGTTCTTTACAGGAACAGAAATGATAGGTTCACCTCTCGAGTCTTCTGGTTCTAGTCGTTTGTTCATCCTGTGACAGCCCTATAGACTAGAGGCTATGCAGTCTGTACCAGAAAGAGAAAAGATTAGTTCACCTCCCAAGTCTTTGGGTCTGAGTCATTCGTTCTTTTGTCACGTGACGTAACAGCATTGGATAGAGAAATTAGTTAATATACAAGCTTCCTTACAAACACGTTACAGTTATGTGATGCATTTCTAGCCTCAAATTGTAGCTTTTTTTATTTCTTACAATTTATACATTTGTAAATTTATGTCATGATGGTTAACATTGAATGTGATAATAAAGAGTTGGTAGAGGCTTTAAGCCCTATCCATATAGTGAAGAAAAATCACTGATAAAGCAAATATACCTACATAATAACAACATACAGTTAATAATATGTAAAGTTTGTTGTAAGATATTGAGCTGGGAAGCAGGCACGTGACAAAAGAATGAACGATTCAAAAGACTCGAGAGATGCTACTCACTTCTGTTGTTCTGGGACTGCATCGCCTATGGGGCTGTGACGGGATGTACCATGACCTCGACTCGAAGGATGGTTGTGGTCTAGAATGGATGCAAGCTACAGCCAGAAGTGATGCAATCTTGCCATAAATAACAATACTTTTAATTTGCTACCTATCGATTGTGGCTTTATTAACGCTAACCGACCGCAACCCTAAACTACCCTTCAACAATGCAAATACAGGTAATGAATATTGTATCAGCATAATAAAATGAAGCAATATTGATGTGCGCATGCCCAGTAAGCCCTGGTGGCCGTAGCTGTATCCCTTCTAGCCCCAACCTCTGAAGGTTCGAGAGGTGAACTAATCAATTCTGTTTCCGGTACAGACTGCATAGCTTCAGTTTATGGGGATGTGACGTGACAAAAGAACGAACGACACAGAAAAAAAAAAGAGAAAAAAATCCCCCGGGAGGTGAGGGAAACGAACCGACTGCATAACCTGAAACAATGAATTAATCTTTTCTGTTTCTCATAATTTGGCCTTGGTTGCATTATAGTTTTTCTTATTCAAAACGTCATGTAAGTAGATGTGTTGTGGAATTCGATCAGCGTCGTGTAACGAAATGACTTGAAAAAAGATTTGTTCATTTTAATGAACGAGATTCAAAGATCCGAGTTAGTAAAATTATCCAAACTTCCCATCCCTACATGTGATCATTGTATGATTTATCAGATAAATGCAGCCTTGGTGAACATTAAAGACTTCTTTCAAAAACACAAAAATCTTACCACCCCAACTTTTGAACAATAGTGTAATTTATTGCTATTAATTATCGTTTCCTTAATCATCCAGAAAAGTATTTTCAGATGATCTCAGTGGATGTCACTTTTTGGGAGGTCGGACCATCGTTTCTGTAACTCTGTGCAAGGTCCATTTGGCTCAGGGGTGAATGAGCAGAGAGCCGATGAATGAGACCTTCCTCATCATTGATGGTGCTCCATTACATTTGCCTGTCTGTGATTGGACGGGACAGACTGGCGCGCATTCCTGTTGTATCACATTTCAGCAAGGGTCATTTGATGAAAGATGAGTGGATGAACAGCTTGCTGTGAATGGCTGACTCTTCTGTTCCACAGAATGGCTGCATCACACGCATGCATGCATACGAACATACGTCACCTAGTCTCTTTGCTTGTCTTTCGCAAACCTCCTGATACAAGGCTTCATGGGATGGGGGAAGTTCAAAAATCTTGACTCCCTTTACAGCCTGTCCCATAAATAGTAGGGTTTATACAGCTCTGACGCTGACCTGACAGAACTGGTCTCGGCCTGCGGAACCACAGAGAACAAAAAAGTTCATTACACTGCAGTTCAGCTCTAGATTTGTAGTCCTAAGTCAACAGATCTTCATGGAAACAGTGTCCATGTATGCAAATGATTCAAAGAGGCTTGAGCTCAGGCTTGCTGGAAGAGAAGATTTGCTATACTGATCTTGAAAATATTTCCAATGTTTATGTTATATATATGTATTAGGGGAGTAACGGTACACAGAATTCACGGTTCGATATGTACCTCGGTTCCGGGGTTCGATACAAGTTTGATACAACAAGAAATACAGACAGTAGTACTACACACTAATTTTGCATGAGTAGTTGTTTTTGATTTTAATTAGATTTGTATAATTTCAAGATTTAAAGCAAAAACAGAACAGTCTGACTTTTGATTTGTGAAATTATGCTACATAAAACATCTGAACGAAACAAAAACAGCAGATGGACTGAATGAAAATGCAAATTTATTCTCTGACAGCAGGTGTTGCTTATGGAACAGCAGCGATATGGAGTTTCCTTGGTTACTGCTGTAAACAAAGCAACTGTGCTTATAAACACTACTTTATTATGTATTTTATGGAGGTAAGAGGAAAAGAAAATGCCATTGAAACATTTCTGAAGATGGTAATTTCCTCTCAGAGATACATTCATATAAACCTCCACATATTTGTCTTCCTATATTTCAAGCATCGCGAACAGTGAGCTTGATCTGCCTGGTACAGTATTTTCTCCTCTTTACAGACCTCCACACAAATTACATTTTGGGAAATTATTGCAATGCAGTTTGTGTGCAATTCCGGAATAGAGATCTGGCAAAATAAAACTAAAAACCATTTCCGATTTATAGCCAGTCGACCAGTGCATCTTTAGAACCCGAAACTTTCCCACACTGCTGATTTAAAACAAGCAGGTGGTTCTTCTAGCCCTTGCGTGTCATCTGAACTTGTCTTGGGTTGGCGCTTAGATCGTCTCTTCTTGTGCTCTTTCCTGTTGTGACAGCTAGCATTGCATTACCGTGTGCCCCCTTCTGGACTGATTGCCTATGACTGACTGTATCATCTGACTGCCTGATCCGAACTGTGATGTCTGTACCGTGACGGTTTGGAATGAATCCATGTCCCATTTTATATTAACTATAGATATATATAGAGGAGAGAGAGAGAGAGAGAGAGAGAGAGAGAGAGGTCAGAGAGACTAAATCCAGAAGAACTGTGGTAACGTCTCCAAGACACTTAAGTCGTCAGACACGGAAGTTGCGATAGTCACTTCTCTTCCCTATTGTGATGGTCTTCTGGATGTCCGGGTAGTATTTCACCCTTTTGAATTCTGATTGACAGCGTTGACAATTCATAATGTCAAATCTCCATTTTGTCTTGACAAACAACTCAAACATAGAGTTAGCTTAATGCAGTGGACTATGTGTATTGGCGTCTTTCCGTGGTTGAGATAGCATAACTCTAATGTTCATTCATGTTTATTTCATGCTATAACTAGTAGTAAAGAGGAAGAGATCACTGTTCAAGTGGTTCAAATGTGAATTGATTACTTCCTGCTAGTTATAGCATGAAATACACATGAATGAACATCAGAAGGTATTTTGTCTCACCGTGGAAAGACATCGATACACGCAATTTCAAGTTCGCTCTACTGACGTTAATCTATTAACTTTCCTGTCTGGTTTGTTTGTCGAACAAAATGGCGGATTCAGCATTATGATTTTTCAGATCGCCTGTCAATCAAACTCCTGGCAAAGGTTGGTAAAAGCCTGCTATTGGCTCAGTATAGTCCAACCCCTTTTCTGTGTCTGACGTCATGAAGAAAAGAGATGTCGTTGAGAGGGGGAGGAGAGGTTAATGTTTTTGATTAAAGATTACAAGTGCAAATTATTATTTTTAAATAGTGATGTGCATGGATAAATCATTTATAATAATAGTCTTTCCACTGTGTAAAAAAAAAAAAGAATTGTCATGTCTGAGTGACTCATCTTTGCTGCTGTTTCAGCCCATAGCTCCAAATTATATCTCTTTAATATTTCAATTGTTTCTTCTAGATATCAACAGACAAAATGTAGGTGTTTGCTTAAGTATCCTACTGCTCTCCTGAGAAAAAAACCCACATTTTCAGGTGTAGATCTCTGCAGTAAAGTGTGAGAGAGTGTCTGTTCTGTGAGTCGTACACATTTGAATGACACCGGCAACTTCTGCAGGTTTGTTGTCAATCAGCAGCCTCCATAGGATGCACGAGATAGTGGATGTGTACATGTGTGTGTGTGTGAGTGTGTGAACATGTCAGGTTGGCCCTTTTTTTAAAACAGCCTCTCCCCTTCACACACATTCCTGACAAAATCACCATCCCAGGAATATTGCGCAGCCAGCGTGTCTTTGCAACACTATCTCTTTATCAGTAGCGAAGCTTTCACACACTTCAACCCCTCACACACATTGTTGAGGCAAATGACTTTTGAAATTGCATTTTACACACGTTAAGGGATAACAAATGTGTAAAGAGCTGTATAATTTAAAGTTTGCTACAGAAAGTAAATGTGCTACAGTATTATTTCTGTGAAAAAGTCAAATGTGAAGTGCAATATATCCTCATGGCATCATAGAGTGACTCAAAATTTGTAATCATATGGGGCTAAATTTTCATATATTGCATATATTGACATATATGATTTTTACCTTAAAAAATAGGTAAACCTTTGATCATTGATTTATTTTCTCCCACCTATCTTACAGTACATACATGGAAACCATGAAAGAGATGAAAAGCCTTATTGTATTTCTTTTGGTTGTAAAGTAATAAAACATAATGAACACCATTTCCTTCTCTCTTATTCAACAGTTTTATGGTTCTGCAGTTTGTTTTATTGTTGAGTGGCGGTTCAGTTATTTGATCAGGTGAAAAAAGGTTTTATCAGGCTCTTTGTGACACTATCATGCAGGAATGAATATGATACATGCCACGCCATGAGACATACTGTAGCAGCCTTGCACCTCTAAAATATTGAAGTTCAAAATAAAAATTCTTAAAAAAAAATTTCATTTTGTGTGTTCTTTTTTTTTGTTTGACAGCCATTGGTAACTACTTTCATGGTTCGGAAAAGAGCAGCATGAATATTCTTCAAAATGTCTCCTATTCTGTTGCATGGATGAGAGAAAGTCATTCAGATGTATAACATATCCGGGTCAGTAATTAACAACATAAACTTTCCTACTTATAAAATATATATATATAATATATAATATACTGTTAAACCTGACGTTATAAGAACACTGTATCGCAGGTCTCTGTAGCTTCATTGAGAAATCTGGCATTATAGCATACAGGGTTCCAGAAGCAAGTTCTTTAACAACCTGTTAAAGCGGTTTGAAGTGCTTTCATGACAGAACTTGTTTAAGTGAGCAGTAATAAACTTTCCCTTAGTCTCTTTCTCTGCCTCACTGCAATTAGACGTGAGTGGTTGATGACAGGCTGCCAGGATGTTGAAAGACGGTAGCAGCTGATTCTCAAGAGTTGAATGGCATCACCTGTTTAGACAAAACAGATGATGTTGGTAGACATTTAGTATCCTGTACAATAGGTGAAGAATGATGCTTTGCTTGAGTTTTATTTTATTCATTGACTTATTCTAATATCTTATTTTGTTTCCTATGAAGGTGTGGTTGAATTAGATAATTATAATTTGTGCTTTAGCTCCTTATATGGCCATTTTATTTGAGTAAATGGATTGCAATATCTCTTAACACAGGACCGGACAAGAAATCATTAGAAAGTTCTACTGCAAGGATATCTGTATGTATATTTTAGATCCGAGTTGAGTTTCACATCCTCTATGATTCTGTGTTTTTTTCTTACTGTCCTGCTGATGTGGCTATGACTCAATCACTCCCTTTCTCCTTGAGAACATTGAGGTCTGTGTTTTCAGAATGTATAGCACTGCAAAGTTCAACAGGAAAAAATGGCAAATTGATGAGTTTTTTCTCACATACGGAAATTCGTTCTTTAAATACTGCTAACTCAGAACATGAGGCTCGATCAGTTATTAAGTTGAAATTGGAGTGTAAACTACAGTATAATGAAAGCATGACGAGTGATTTGAGACTGTGCTTACAGAAAGCCAATCATTACATATTAATTTTACTCATACTCATACATTACATTTTAAGAGTCTTTAATTGGAGAATATTCTGCTCCAAAGCATTATTAATTTTAACCGAAAGCCCGTATTTGAAGTACAATTGAGTCTGAGTTTTTGCATAACAGTTTTAGCCTCAAGCATTAAGTTGTTTGAGATACTCTCTCACCTGTTATACTTCATTTAAAGTCTCTGTACAAGGCGAACACACTCAGCCCATACATATTCTGTACTGAAGAAATAACAGCTTTGCATGTTGGTGTTAATCATATTACCAGTTACTTAAGATAATTTTTCTGTTGTTTCTCCACCTTCAAGTTGAGAAATTCAATCTGGTTTTCCAGTTAATGCTAAAAAGCTGCAAATTACTAGAGAAACACACGGATGTAAAAAGAGGATATGGGTTGCATAATCGGGTTTACTGGAATTATATGTGAGTGTATATTTGTTGTTTTAAGTGTGTGTCTGCGTGTGTTCCTAACCCTGCGAGAATGATGTAAAGTTATTTTTCTGCCCTTTTTTTATTCTCAAGTGTTTTGCATACCACAGATTTCTCAGTTGCTGTTAGCATTCTTGATTATCCCCAGAATTTTCTTCAAATGACTCCATAATTGTGAATCATGAATAATCACGTTGCCACATCAGCTGTGTGCAATGTAAAAATCTGTAGGCTAAATTGATTTCTCTGACAGGATTCGGTTTGTCTGTGTGATCACTTTCTATTAGGATCTTCTCATGACTGTACTCAAGAATGAAGGAATTATGTCTCTCAAACACACATGCAATACATGCATCTGGTTACTTGTCACTGATATGCGTTCATACACATGTGTATGTTGGGGAGTAATTAAAAGTAAACATTGCATTGCTGTTTTTAATGTTACTTTCTTTGTGCGGTTTTATGAGCAAGCGAGCTGAGGAAATGATCAAAAATGCTATCACACTGTTTGTTCATTTAGGCCAGAGGAGAACTTGTCCCCTGACTAAGCCTCCCAAGCTTTTTGGTCCTTCATTTCTATTACCTGATGTAGTTTTAAAAAATTGCTTGCTAACGTCCCGTTGCTCATCTCTGACGCATCTTTAATTGTGACTGTTTTAACAATTAGGTCTAAAGAAGACACACTCTAGTTCTCATTTTCAGTAATAGCTTCAATTTGACAGCACTGACACTATCGGATGAGAACAACTGAACTTCTGTAGAGCTGCTTAAACTTGTTTATAATTCATGAATATTGCAACATTGACACTGTTATTGAACTGAACTGAATCAATATTGAACTGATTCACGATCTGAGAACTAAAGGACACTAAAAACTCAAAAAAAAATCTCCATCACAGCCAAAAAACCCCACAACATGACATGGACAGACACTGCCCTCCTTAGTTAGTCAGAGAACTTGTGCAATGAAAATCTAGTCAGATGTGGTTCATTACTTAACCACAGGATTTAAATTTCCCCTATTGTGCCGCCTGTGGTCAAGGAACACCTCTGTTGTTCTGTTATTGTAATGGTTCCTGCCACAGACTTGTCCAACGAATGTGTTTTCCTCATCTCCCTTTGACTTTACCTCATGCTTGCTAACGTCATTCTGTCATAGCTTGTCATTTGCGCGAACTTGTCCACAGGAGCAAATTTCCCAGTCACTTCAACCAAACCCCATTTCAATAATTTCCTTCTCCGACTTTTCCAACACACAATCTTTCTCTCCTTTCTGCGGACCTCTCTCTTCCCCAGCCCATCCCCTTCATTGCTCTCATTTCCCCAGCCAGCCGGTTCCCACCCCTCCCCACACATACTTTCAAGCACGCACATCATAGCCTTAAACTGTATGTGTGTTGGGAGGGGGTGTTTGAGTTATTGGAATCTAGTTTTGGGTGACACATGGGTTGGAATAAATAAATCCCGCAGGCGGAAAGCCGGGCGCGGGGGGCGGAAAAAAAGGAGGAGGCTGGAGGGTGAGGGAAAAAAAAACTGTCTCTCTCTCTCACGCTCTCAGGGGGAAAAAAAGTATATTCCCAACATTACAAAAATGTCCTTCCCACACAGAGTCAGGCTGGGGTGTGTGTGTACGGTGTGACTCAGGAGGAATGTATATATATGTGTGTGAGAGAGATAATATCAGGGGGTAAAGGATATGGGTAAGTGAGTGATGGCCACTCAACAGCAACCTGTCTACCTGATAGGACGGGTGGAAGTGGGTGAGTGATTTTCCCACCAGCCCCTGCATACCATCCCTACCATTTGGAGAATGGTACAGCCCAACGAGATATTATCTACACACCAGTGACTGTGTCGTTACCTGATTGCACACATGTCTCACAAGGACCAAACAATCGCAAATTGTACAATATTCTTGAAAATCATTCAAATCGATCAAACATTTCCTGTGTAATATAGCCTACTTTATTTACCTCAACATGCAGCTGTAAGTTTAATTGTAAATGTTCACAGCGCAGGAAACAACAGGTCAATAGTGATAAATGTTTTGGCATAACTTTGCACTTGATAAAAAGTAGGTCATGTAAACAAAGTAGACTGCAGGGACAAACAAGCGAAATACTCAATAACTACCTGGTGTAGATATCGGCCCAAACTTGAGCCTCAATTTGGTGATTTCGCCACAGTCTTCCCATACCTGTTTCTCAGACCACGTCTCTGGATCTAGCAACACAACAGGGGCCTACTCCTCCTTCCCCCCTTTGGTTCTTTCTCTGTTTGACTCGAAGATTACGCAAACTTTTCAGGTACATGTCTATGTGATTAGAATGACTGCTTCGCTAAAACTTGTTTGTTTTGGGGATGTGCGCCTATGTCACTGGAGATAAAGTGAAACGAAACTGACCACAACAGATTAAAAAAATTAAAAAATTTCCAGGAAGTCAGGCATTTTTCCAACTTATTTGGTAAGTGTAATTTGCTGAATATACTTATTCATATACCCAGAGGTTGTAATTGACAATATTAAGGTTTTTAATTTGAGTATGAAATACTGAAAGAATCTTGTATTTATTAAAACTTTCATGTCGATGCCAAACTCTGTATACTTAATGCTATGATACATATACATGTTAGAAATGTTGCATACTAATTTTAAAAAAAAAAATTTTAATCTTTATTTAATATTTTCCCTTTAAAACAAACTAGACATTGTTAATAAACAATACATAACATTACCGGTTTACCACCAAACCCAAACCAAAACAACCCCAAATGCTGCTTAATGCTATACAAATTCTATAGATTGTTTAGCTTTCCAAAAAAAAAATGTCTATATATTTTTAATAATCGAAAATATACTTAATGTTTTTCCTATGCTATAATTTAAAAATCCGCAACAAAATTATTTGACGTCATATTGTGTCATGGTCTTATAAAGGTGTAATAACAACACAATCCTTGCTATTAATGCTTTATAACTGTAAAAGAGGCTACAATACTAATTATATACCCCTGTCATGTGCATGTACAATATGAACTTCTGACATCAGAACATTGTACATGATTTATGGGAAAATGTGTAGGAAGAGGGATTTCTTAAGTGGAAAGATAAGAAACGAGCCTCTGCAAAGTTGTCTGTTTTCTGTTTGAGCAGTTGGTGTACGGAGACGGTTTATGGGGTGAGTCATGCAGGTTGGACCTGTTTCAGGATGTGAGATTTACTGCTAGTTAGTACGTGACATGCAAAAGTACACTGACTTCTGTAACGCACAGGACTCAAGAAATGTATTGAGCATCATCAGTGAGTTGTCCGTCAAAGTGAACTGGCTCATGGGTGCCTATACTTACTGCATGTGCTTTGGTGTGAAATTTTAGACTTTAAAACACAGAATTATTCTCATAATTCATATTATCATTCAGCTGAAACTAATAACAAAGGAATTATCTATACTAAATCTGGATTCAATTCTTTCTCAAAGATCCAGTCAAAATATAATATAAAAACGTTCCTTACTTTCTTTGGACAAATGCTAAAACAGCCCCGTTCCTTCCGCCTCCAAAAGTGAAAAGAATAAGCCTCAGGCTGAAGGAAATTTAAATTCACGTCTGTATGGTAGAGGGCATAGCTCAAACAAACTTTTCAGCTGTGCTGCCATTCTGGATTGCATGAAGAATGAAAATGAAAAATTCTTCAGCAATTAAAAAAAAGAAGAAAAAGAAACACAAATGTTATGTTTATATAAAGTCATTTTTGCTTATACCGTTGTATCGTTCGAATCTCGGACTCATCTATCGACAGGTTCCGTGCCAGCGCAAAATACATTGATAAAGGCATTTAAATTGGGAATACACTCCAGTATCTTCACGTCCACACACACCGCCTCCTGGCCTTTACTCTCCCAATTTCCCTCCTCCATATGGGTGACAGGATCAGCTGTCGTCATATATGGAAAAATCAACGTAATTGGCTGTACTTTATTGAAAAAGTAACTCAAATATTTTCTTGTAAATTAAAAAGTAATGTGTTATTTTAACTAGTTGCGTGAAAAAAGTAATCCGGTTACGTAACTCTCGTTACTTGCTAACCTGACGGTGTAAAACAAAGGACCCTACCAAACACGTAGGCAATAGTGGAGGCCCTGCTCATTAAAAAAATCACTTACAGTAATGCTCGTGCAGTATAATAATACTAATAGTCCGCTGAATGGAAAGACTAGTGACTCATAACAGGAAAGTGATTATTGTTCCAGCTTATGTTCAGAGCACATCGCTTTTACGGTCATAGGATTCATATAGCACCCTGAGGTCGGGCTTCAAAGCTCAGCATTGCTTTATTATTCAAACACACCTGTTTCCATTACAATGCCTCTAAAACAGATCCTGTTCAGCACAGCTAGAAGTTTTGGTTTTCTCTTCTGCATTCTTCCTGTCAGCCTAATTGCAGAATGTAACAGATGCCAATCAACATGGGTCAAGTACTACCAGCCCTCCAAGGTCCCTGTATTGTTTTTTGAAAGACATTGTAGAGCGGACAAGTGAGGTCAGACCATGAATGAGATACAGTGCACACAAGTCTCTTTGTCTCACTAAGTATTAACACCTGAGCAGGGTCAGGCAGAAACTGAAAAATCCGCTCTTCAATACTCCTGGTTGCCTCACTCACAAGCTGTGACATGACACCAGGTGCTGACAGTGACCAGCAGGTTTATGCGAATTGGCACCTCTTGCTCTTTTCCATATCCCCCCCCTCAAAAAACTCTTTTGACAGCTTAAGGATAGGGAATTAAGCCTTGTCATAGGAATTCTCCTAAAGATTAGCACAGTAGCCAAAGCTATACCAGCTTTACTGAACCCCAAAAAACGCTCTTTCGCAAGCATTTAACCCTGTACAGGGATTATTGAATGACTGACCGGCGTACAAATGACATTTTCATTTAAATTCAAACTACACTGAAAAAACATTACCTGTAGCTTAAAACAGTTATATATTAATATTTTAAATTACACTTCTGTTCAATAGGTTGGAATCATAGTACGAATTCGTAAAGGTTAAAGCTGTTGTGAAAATTGAAGGTTTAAAACTCGAAATCAGAGTGGTGAGTCACAGTACACGATAGGTTCGGGTAACATTGCATTTTTACTTGTAACCTTTGAATTGATTTGCTAAAGAATCAAGTTACTAATGTCTAGAAATCAGTATGAATAGTAGAAATTAGTGAAGTTGGAATTATGTAAATAGTTCTAATAATTTTTACAATGATATCAGTCCCTCACCTCTCTTTTCTTCGCTAGAGTTATCTTTGTGTTAATTTGGTCCGAGTTAAATAAAAATACATAAACACACATTTTTATTTTTTTTTCTCATTTTTTTTTGTGTTCTTTTCTTTTTGTTTCCAATCAAGAGCCCGATGGCGGGACTTCATGTTTGATGAGTCGGCCAGCGCGTCAAGGGGGCCTGCATTCGTGAGTGAGTTTGCGCAGTAATGTATAACTACATGACAAGCAGAAGGCAAAGAGTTTACAATTAGTCCCTCTGTAAACGACAAACACAATGAGATCAACTAGCTCACGGTAATGATGGACCGTGGGAGACTTATCAGAGTCTAAACTTTCAGAATAACAATTCCCTGATTTAGACAAGGATCACATGATGTTTACTCAGGCATTTCTCAATGTCTCAAACAAGCCTGTTGATATGCAGCAACTGGATATCATCCTAAGTATAAGAAAAAATAAGTTAATTACAACAAACATGTATTTTTTCAAACTTGTATTGCGAACACCAACTTAATAGTTGCCCGCGCCAGTAGCTATCTTATTCTCTAAAATTAAAACTAAAAAGAAAGAAAAGAAAGATAGAACCATAAATCTGTTTTATGAGATGGCCAGCATCTAGACCAGTTAGGGTGTATACACCCCTCTGCAAGCTTTAGTTCAATCAATCCATCCCGATCTCCAAGACGACACTTTGACGCATGGCTCGCTTTTCCCCAAGATAACGCCTACTGATTAGATGTAGCTGGAATCGATATGTTCTAAATTAAGGAGTTATATCTCAACTGTGCAGCCGTGCTGTGTCTGGAGCATCAACCTCCCCGGACCTTGAGTTGTTCTGACAACCCCTTGATCTAGAAGATGTAAATGATACAGTTTAATGAAAGGGAAAAGAAGCCTATAAGGAAATGTAAAAAAAATACATGTTGTTACACCAGGCCCATCTTTAGCTTCTTGAAAAACAAAGATGTAAAGTAATTGGGCCAGTGGCAACCACAAACACCGGCTTATGTCTGCTAAAATCCAGTGAATCCTTCTAAGGAATATGCTGCGCAACTAAAGTGGCAGTTTGCGTGTCCTTGATCCTTCAGCATATGACTTTCTTTCAGTCGTCTCATAAATGAACTATTAGTCTCTGCTCTTGGATAAAAATCGCTATCACTCACTGCCAGCACATAGTGTTAACATAGTTGAGCTTCAATTACTCACTACACAGCTATTATATAATGGTATTTAGTAGGGTGACGCAAAGTACATCATGAACTACAATACGCGTGGGGACAATATATGGTGTGGCTTCGATAAATGAACAAAAGACAAGAATTGAAGATGAATACAAAGGCCATTAATCGGGTATTGTCGCATTCCGATGCTTCTGGGATAATCTAGTACTCATTAACATGACTTCATCAGTCTATCATAGCTTGGAGGTGACCCTGATTCGAGTAGGTCAAATCTATCAAAAACAAAACAACACATGCGCAAACACTTGCATTTTCCCCGCTCGCCGCCCTGCCTTCTTTGTGTAAAGGACTCTTAAACAGAAAAACATGGGGAACTTTACCAACATTATGCGACTCAAACTTTTTTTTTTTTAGACTTTGAACCAATCTTTATTTACATTATTTTGAATAGTATTGTACACTTCAACTTCTGAAAAACCACTTTATTATTGATTGCGAGCTTGTGCGTCTGAATTTGAGATAAGCGGCGTATCTACCAATAAACTGTATATATTTGTAGCGACTCCTCATGAGAAATATTGATAATTAAACATTAACTAGTTTATAATTAGCTAATTCATATGATTGGATCATCCGCCTGTAGAGATTTTGGGGGCTGACCCTCTCCACTCAGGTCAACGAAGCTGTACGTTGCGCGGAGTCAAATTCTAATAACCGACCGATAGTTTTGATATGCCTCCGTCACTACTGGAATTAAGCGGAAATATCTTGCATTTCCTTATACTGTATGCAATATCGTACTACAACAGCTATGTAGCATAGAATCTGCTGCATGATTACGAGGTGACATTGTGATACATCCCGTTATGTGAGCCAAAATGAAACAATAATAGAACACCACGTCAAGTGTGATACTTAAAACTAGTATCTAAACTATATATTACTAAACAATAAACAACCGAAACTGGATACCGTAGCAACACAAAAAAATCCATCATAACAATCAACATACTCTAACTTAAACTGTGTCTAACCATAACTACACCCAAAACAATCACACACCTACACTACCGTTTTGGTATAGGAAAGGGTAAGCTTAACTCAACTGTACGAAAAATGCATAGGTAAGGTAAGCTAAAGTATTGAGTTATGAACCATTTTGTGACCATATTCAGCAAGTGATACTACACCTGAGTGATAAAACCGTCAGATGCTTATTTCAAACACATCACTTTGTACAAAAAATGTTTACCGCTAACCAACTACTTAACATATCAATTAATAAGACTAAGTTTGATAATTGCAAGTCTCGTCTGTCTGAAAATAGATTCCTGATCCAATCTTAAGGCCCAAGATCTTTCATAGCAAGTGTGCATTGATGACAGACAAGAACCAGGTCACTTGAGTCAGAGGAACTCTTGGTGAATTGCACGATACCAAAGGTGACCTCAAGAGGTCATTGCACGACTAGTAGGCGTTTCGTAAGCGTTTTTCTTACACACATCCATCATTCGTATTATAATTAAAACACATCCAGGTACTTAGTATCGAACAGCTGGGAGGGTCCCTGGATGCTTTCAGGCTCACTCTAAGTCGAGAAGATCCCCGCCTTTCAAGATGGGCCTGTCCAATGAGAACGTGATGTGTAACAATTTTCCAATTAATTCGGTTACTGGTGTCTACTATTAGATCTGGAGGGTTTTACGACCCTGATATGTCACATCTAGCTGGATAATTTGCAATATGGAGGGCACTGACTGAACATCTCAAATCGCAAATTAACATCAACTAGACTATGGGGCCTGCGAACAGCCATATCCAACTAGAAATCAAATATAAAAACCTTAAAACTAAAGCATCACGCTACTGGTACTGCTATAAAATAAGTAATATACATACTCTAGTAGTCGTTATAATTCACGTAAATATCAATCATATTAATGATCCGGCTTAAGTCTCACTAGATACTGCAGACAAATGCATCCGAGTTTGATCTCATAGTGAAAGGATACAGGAGTGGTGTTCGATCCAGGAGCTGCGCTTAGCATCCAAGTATTACCAAAACAAATATGTCATAGTACTAATAGAATCTACGATCTGTCAGCTTGAGTGACACTATAGAGTACTTATTAACCCCAATATCACAAGTTAGGTAGAATACTCAAGTTACGTGGATTAATCTAAATTGAGCAACCTGCCCTCGCAATAAGAAAAAGGCTCTGACTTAATTAATTAGCAAGACAAACATGATCCTTATCCCATACTATCTGGACTTTTCCTGATGGCAAAGGAAGCGATTTTTCTTCACCATAAATTCCAGGAACTCGTAATGACCTCGGGTGTCATCACTGACTATGGACCAGGCCGTGACTACCAGCTTACTGGGGTGTTACAGAGTATTTGTTAATTCTAGCTAACAAAATATATATTGTGTTGTTTGAGTGGTCCAGACGCTACATATTATTATTATTACTACATTATCTTAATATTCTGTTGGACCACAGTGGGGTCCACTAGATTTCATGCACACTTGTATATTTTGGTGTATGCTTATACTAGTATATAGTATGGTCATACTAGACATTTATCTTTGTAGGGTGTGGCTTACATATATCTTCAAATCACTTGCCACCTTTTGTCATTCATTTCTTATTACTGAAAGTGGCAAAGTTCTCAGTTCCTCATCAGCAAATGTTTCATAAAACAATCATTCACAAATCTCTGGTATAGACAAATATAGCTCGTAAACAAATAAAAGATAACCTGCAAAGTTGCTCAAAGGCAGATTTACCAATCAAAGCTTTAATAAAGTCATTTTTGGACAGGCACAAAGCATGCTACTTACCTAATTCTGAAGTGTCCATTGTACTTTTAATATGTTTAAACAAAAGTATCTACATGTTAAATATATATACCATTAATATCCATTAATATTTCGATATTTAAGCTCACAACATTATAAGTGGGAGCATTAGTACATAATGTCTGCTCCCTATTATCAGTTTTTCAATGTGTATCACCCATTATAGAAATCATTGCATTATATTCAGACTGTCATCTAATTACCGATTATCAACTCAAATTTCAGACATTTAGAATGTGATTATATATTACCATTGGGTGATGATCTCGCAAAACTGCATTGTCTCATGTCTTGTTAGATAATGAAATTGTCAAAATCAGATCCTCTGTGCGCTACCAAACCTGTGCATCACCCCTCATGTAAGTAAGATCCCTTGCATGTTGTGTAGAGCTCACCACTCCCCGTCACCAACCAAGATGCGGCAAACCATTCAAACCCGATGTACTGAGCGAACAGAACTATCCCTTACAGAACTCGAGACACACTCCACAATTTTCCCCAACAATAGAGCTCCAACCCATAGCACAGAGACTAATCACCTCACAAGCCGGTGTTTCCTATCTTCGGCCCGGTCATATAGTTACACATGTCGGGCCTTCCGCTGTCGGATCTCATTGCTAAGTTTCTTGTCTAATGTCCACTTGTCAGACACATACATGAGCCGTGTTATATCCACTTAGATTTCGTATACCTGTTGATTATACCTGGACTGTTAGTGTATTCTACTTTTCCAAACTCGACGTTTACGATCACCATGCACTATTCTGACTGCCTTACACACTTTCTGACATCCTGCCTTCCTTGTTGATTCATGCCATTGATTGTCTTCCGCCTGCCTCGACCCTCCTGCAACAAAAATGGTCTGATTTAGAAGAACACTTGATTTTACGTCAGTTCTAGCTCAATGCCGATACAATTCGTCCTGTATAGATCTACACAAACATGCGCGACATTACGATTTTATGCCTGTACTGGACCTCTTTTGAACTACTAAAGCTGCACAGGCTCCTAACGACCAACTGCCACACAAAAATCGGCTTTCATCATTTAGTAGACTTTTCTGCGTGTCTACAGATCGATTGTCTCCAGTCAGGGTCTCGATGTTTAAGCTGGCAACAATTAGCACGATATCTTCACACTCCTATACAATGTAAGACAAAGGGGTAAAGACCTGTAGCAAGCCAGCTACTGGTCGTGCAAGCACCGCGATAGCCTAATCTCTCAAAACTCCCCTCCTTGTCAAATCACCGCTTCCAAACCCTGTAAAACCGTTTCTCACTTCTACCCTGCAACATTCCACCCGGGTCTCGTGCTGCATCGCTCAGTGTGTGTTCTATTTCCCCGAGAAGGTGAATGAACCCTCACCCTTCAAAATGTTAAGGGGGGCTTAGTCGTGAGTCACTTGACGGCAAGGCAAGGGTCCATGTTGTGTGCATACAACAACCACACTGGTGTCACATGCACATCAGATCGCAGAGGCGGCGAGTAAATCACTGGCCACCCGATCCGCATGCGTTCTGTATCTCCTTCTACAATGGCGAAGGTACGATTGGAGTGGGCTTACCGCGGTGTGGAGAGAAGCGAGTGACTGTTGTGGCTACCCTTCTTCTTTCTCGGGACCCTTACATCCAGTGGTTTAGGGGGTGTTCGAACATTACTCCTGCTGATAGGAAAAAGTAGTGCGGGTGAGCAGCTGGTTATCTTTACACTCTGGTACAGGCGCCAAGGTATCGTACGTCAGATTATGCTCTCACTCTCACCATCGGCACTCACTCACTCCACTGCCACCAAACAGAGGGCCGGAGGAAACTCCTCACAGCACACCGTAACACTTCCGCAAAGACTTAGGAGGAAGAGCGCAGTCTGACGTTATCCTGCTTCGAACGAGGTGGTAGACCCTTACAATCCAATCTCACCGCGACTTTCCCCCTGGCTTATTTGCGTCGATAATGAAAAAAACCACTCTTCAACAACTCCTCTCGTCGTCAAGACCTGGTTCTCACATGAACTCGCAGTTGCTAGCAGCATTAAACCGTCACACTGATCACAAGCGCGTCATCGCGCACGAGGCTATTGGGGTTTTCCCTCTGATCTCACCTGAGGGAACCCATCACAGATAATATATGCAGGCAATGTTATACTACCTATCTCGGTCTTGAAAGGGGAGCAGATGAGGAGTAGAGGATTAGCGTGCATTTCGTTCTATGGCTCATAATTTGCTATGATTGCCTGTTAGCGTGTATGGTGGGACTTAGATCTGCGATCTCATTATGAATCTATCCCTGTCCTCACAAATTTAAAAGTTAAGACCATGTCGCGTTGCTCATCTGCTGACACAATCATTGCTTCGAGCAGTGAGTACCTGCAGTGTTTCAGGACCCTAGCATCAAGGATATATTTCAGAAGACATGTATAAATTTATAAACTCATACTTGGAATTAATATCATTGGTTACATTAGATGAACATCACTAATTTACTCGGAATGTCTGTAACGAGGATCATGTCATGTAAACAGTGGTCCCCGGGTAAATATCGTAGCGAGTCCTATACAACGTCAGCAGCAGCCGCCAGGCCGCTACCCGAGGCCGCACTCTGGTTAAAAGAACTACAAATCGGCGTGTCTACAAGTGTGGGGTCCAAACTTCTATCGGAGATTCATTTGTAAACTTCAGCCAACTTCAGAAACAAAAAATCCATGATTAACAGTCATGGGCAGCTAGATTAACACAGGAGCCCAAGAATTCTATGATTCAGAAAGGGTAGTCAGCGCCTACTTCCGTAATGAAGTCCTCAGCACAGACCCGTCAGACTGTGTTTATGCCTCCTTCCAAAATCCCCCTCAGACCTCTGCAAGGAGAGTATTTAACCAAACAGCGACACCCATTCGTTTACACATCCCGACCCAGAAGGAGAATCTTGTGGAAGGTAGGGTCGCCAATATCTCAGCACGGTTCCAATTCAAGTTGGAGCAGTTCTCTCTCAACTACATGGTAACCCGCCTAAGTTATATCCCTGCGCCTTTTATTCCCGTAAACTTAATTCCACTGAGCAGAATTACGATGTGGGCAATCGAGAACTTCTGGCCATGAAGGTCGCCTTTTGAGGAGTGGCGTCACTGGCTCGAGGGTGCCAAACACCCCTTTATTGTACTCCCCGATCACCGCAATCTGGAATATCTGAAATCAGCCAAAAGACTCAATCATAGACAGGCAAGATGGTCTCTGTTCTTCACCAGATTCGACTTCACAATTACCTACCGTCCAGGCTCTCAAAACACTAAGGCGGATGCTCTATCTCGACTCTATGAATCATCCACATTGTCTCCCAGTCAGGAATCCATCATTCTGTCTACCATCATTCTCGCACCAGTTCAATGGGACATAATGACTGAGATCACAGACGCCCAGGGCACCGAACCACCTCCAGCCGAAACCCCACCTAATCTCACATACGTACCGCAAACTCTACGACAAAGAGTCATCCAGCTAGTTCACTCAACTCCCGGCTCCGGACACCCAGGTATAGCAGCTACACTTCAGTTACTAAATAATCAACTATGCCTATCAAACTTGCATCTGCGCTTCTGCAGCACGACAATCGCCTTCATCCGGCCTTGCAACCTGCAAACACTTTTATAGCCTAGAACCAAATCTCTGCATTCAATCAACTGCCTGCTGGCCCTTTACAACCACTTACCGTTCCCCACAACGCCTTCTAACGGGGAGCTCACATAGCTACACCACAAGACCCTCGCCTTTATATACATGCGGATTACTGGTCCTGTGTCGCGTTGCCTCACCTGGGTCAGTCTACTCTAACCATCACTCCTACACTGTTATCAGATGATGCTTTTCCAAAGGCCTGCCGCCCGTGATGGTCCTCTACACCACTGCTCTTGGAGAAGCCGAGGTCCGATGCAATTACGTGTTCAGCGACTCCGTACTATACACACGGCCCTTCCTGAGGACGTGGTTTCTTTCTGACGGTATGGGTCCTCAAGTATTCACCTCCCTCAGCAGTCTTGAACTACATCCTTCTCCGGCAACTCAAGTTATCAATGTCAGAGGTGTCTACCAATCCTCCGGGTATCACCCCACAGTCGCACCGGTCAGGTGCGAACGTCTCAATCAAAGAACTCAACGTCGTTTCCTCCGATCATACTGGCCGTCAGCAATCAGAAACCGCTGGAGCCGCTACTTTAGCTATGGCCGAGCTACTGCACCGAATTCCAAGTCCGCAAACCATGCAGCAGCCAAATAATCGGTCTCACTCCGTTCCAATGTGTCCCCGAGGGTTTCCAAACTCCCATATTCGTTCCTGGTCTCGGGAAAGCCGTGTCGGAACTATCCAGCCATGAATTCTCTGGCTGACCATACAGACAGAATCGAGGAGACGTGGAATGAGGCTCTGTCATCTCCAGAGATCTGGTGCTGTCTCACATTAGACGACAAGGGACACAAGCTAACAAGCTCTCGTTACAAAAGAAACCATCTAACACTTTCTGGTGTTTAAAAAAGCATTAAAAAAAAAAGTGGTAGGGTTAAAACTTTAGTGCTTTTCATAGTATTATCCTCAAATGCTTCATTAGTAGTACATGCGGATGGTTTCTCTTTAAATTATAACAAGATAAAAATATGAGGGCATTAAATGTTAAAAACATACAATGCAAAACTCCTTAGATAACTGTGCAGAAGAAAAAACTATCTAAGCACACTGTAATAACATAAGGGTCTTTAAACGATTAATGTACAAGCGTTGAACTACGTAATGTGTGGGATCCATAAAGTGTTCAATTGCGATTAGAAATTTGATTACTTGTGCCGCCCTAATATATAATATATATTATGAGTATATAGAGTACAGGCTGCTTGAAAGTTTTGTGAACCCTTGTAGATTGTCTAGAGTTCGATATAGCTAGTAAAAGCCAATCATATTGTACGAAAGAAGCAATTGTAATCCTTTAGTGTCCTCCGAGGTATTATCGTACAGAAATATTGAATGAATTTAAAGGATTTAAATTGGCATAATCGTCATCTCAGTAAAGGCATGTTCCTGCTTTTAATGCAGACAGGTCGCTTATCGGACTGTAAGCTAAATATGGACATGTCAGAAGCAGGCACACATTCTGAATGGACGTGGGTGTCACGTTCCTGGGCCACAGTAACGACTCTAACAAACCTCAACAACACATTTCTATAGTATCGGTTTGACTAATCATAAACCGAAATGTCACAGCAAGTTGAGTCAACTGGTTACCCCACTTAGCTTCACTTAATCAAATTTGAAACTACACAACACGAGGCATCCAATAGGAGAGCAGAAAAAGACAGGAAGCAGAAAAAAAGTGGACCGTAAGACATACTTTTCTTGTTCACAAGCAACTTTGTGCTCAAGGCTGTGTTTTTATGAGAAAAGAAATGAAGAATGTATCAGAATTTGATCTGATGAAATATACACTGAATAAAAAGGAAAGTCTTTTTCTAATGATATAGCTGTATAAACATACATTTACAATGAGAACTACGACTGTCCCACGTTTTTGAGAAAGTGGCTTCTAAAGATTCCCAACCATTTGGGATTTATTCAAACAGACATTAAATAATTACAACTCGCTGCGCATATACCGTATCAAGTACAAAGGCTAAGCATTTAATATATGGCATAATTTATTTATGATTTAGGGTTTTTTTGCTTTCAAAAATGATAATATAAAAAAAATATTTTTAGTGAATATGTATATAAATAAATAAAGCTAATACTCCATACTGAGTGAATTGTGAATTGTGCGCTAACAGAATCTTGTTTCATCATCGATGATGGTTTATCATTGGAGTAAGCCCAATAAGCCTTAATATATTATTATCAGCTAATCACCAATTACTGTTGCAGGACAGAATATCACTCATTTACAATGTTGTTATCTGATCGCGTAATGCCTACATACACACAGAAAATCTGAGTGTAGTGACTATACCCAAACACATGAGTGATTGAAGTTCTCCTTTATTTTGAGTAGCATTAATGCATTTTAAAGCGGCAGTGAAGCAGTCAGACAAGTTTACATTATTTGGAAGTGACTTCCACTTTAATTAAAAATATATAACAAACACAATTAATGTAACCATTTCAAAGAAAAAAAGCATGTTTTGTCATCTTTTGTAGCAAGGGCGCTCTCATCAGGTTACACTATATCCTCAGCGTGGGACCCTTCACCAGTTGGTTTTCGTTGGCCAAGTGCAGTAATATAGCTTTTCTTATTTGATTGGTGGAACCACCACAAATGTCTTGTTTCCACTATAATGTGTCATGAATATCCAACACCAAACTGTTTAAATCACAAAGGTTTGAGCGTGGTATCCCAAAAATTGTTTTCATAACTGTGCCGAGCTGCAACATATGTAAAACATATTTCACACACACCATGTTAACTTTCTTTATATCTTTTAAAGTTTATCATTCGTTTCAAAAAATCTAGTCATTTTACACATGCCAAGGGTGTTAGTCATATCACACGTGCAGACGGTCACTAGAGATGTCAATGGCTCGTTACGCACTGTCGGATAGATCGCTTATCTTTTCTGACATGCATCAGGCGCCCGCACACACACACAGCGCGCGAGTGCCAAATTACGCTTTGGAATTGCAAGATGGTGGCACCCTTGCTCCAAAAGCTATAGGAAAACATATTTTTTTCTTTTAAACGTTTACATTAATCGTGTTTGTTATATTTTTTAATTAAAGTGGAAGTCACTTTACTAAATAATGTAAACTTGTCTGACTGCTTCACCTCCCCTTTAAACTGGCAAATAAAATGAATATCTGAATCATTTTGATATGTCTTTATTTTTTACTTTTGGATTCAAGTTAGCCTTCATAGTTCTCCTAAGGCTGTTATAAACAGGCAAAAAAGGAAAGTCACTCTGGCAACTTCTCAAAGCTACCCTGAGGTAAAGTTGTTGACCTCGCTGACCGTGTCATGCACTGGTTGAACGCCAACTCATAGTGCCGGCAGCAGCTAAAAAGGTTGTACTTGGAGCCAACAAGGCCACTTGGCAAACTCAGCGTTCCAAGATTCCCGAATCCCATGCCAGCTGAACAGGCACATACCTGCTCCTCGTGTTCCTGCAGATCCACCCGTATGTGAGAACGCCAGCAGGAATCACGCACTATTTCCTCTCTATGCACCTTCGCTCACCTTTTGCTTTCCTTCCCTCTCATTACCTCCAGCTAAATGCTTCACTTGAATTACACAGATTAATAACATAGGTGTTGGACACATCTGGCTGTATCAATAATACTGCCTTTCAGATGCATTATTGTTAATTTAGTAGCCTTATGAGATACTACATGTATAACTGTGCAACCTGTATTTATAGATAGTCTATGTGTATTTTTTTGCAAGTGATAACAGGATTTTTTTTACCCTTTTACTCTTTAAAATGGAAAATAAACATTTAAATGAAATAATTAAAAAACAATAATACTTACTAATCATTATGTCTTATTCAAATCACATGTTGCTTTTTTCCAGAACACAGAAAAAAAAGCGCCATACTGATGAACAGACTGATCTTTAAATCACATAAATTAATCTGTTGGCGATGTCTATTTTTTTTTTTTCATCTGCATGTCATGTGTGGGGCTCTGTACCCTTGAGTAAATCTGTTTTTCTTTTCTTGTGTACTGCCATTTTAAATGGTTTTAAACAAATTAATGCTCAATGAATTTCCATATAATTTTACCTTTTAAAGAGAATCTGTTAGCAATTTTTCTGATTAATTTCCAAATGAAAACCAAACCAAAGGTAGTAATTAGTATTTAACAGCAAAAACTTACAGTAAAACATGCAGAAGGGTGGGCAGAGGAAGAGATGGAACTGTTACTTACAGTAAAATCCCCCTCACTTCTTCACCGTCAAACGTTAGACATGTTTGTTGTTCACAATGTCAACGTTTCTATTGGCACTTGGCCTCAAACCACAGGAAATTTCACACTTGCTATTATTAGGGAACACCTTTTATCTCTAACTACCTTTATCTGGGCAAATAAAAACCCCATGGCTAGTATTTTAACTTCAGAAACATGCAGAGGGGGCAATCTGGTACCAAAAGCGGACAGTTTGCTGATGTTTTGAACAATCCGTTGATGTTTTACAGTATTTTTAGGTGATGGTGTTTTGATTTGAGGTTGACATTACGTCCACACTTCACCAGTGGTGGAAAACCGCTGTCAGCACGTTGCTTTACATTCTTTGCCTTAGACCAATCACAGCACAATGGGTGGGCAGATGGGAACTTTTGTGAGGACTTTCTACCCTCTAGTCTGCATTTTCTCTGCTTCTGCATAACCGTTTAGTCCCAGTTTGTATATCAAAGACACTTACTCTGGATTCCCCTTGTTTATCTGATATCGGAGGAAATGTATATACAAATACAAAAAGAAAGGATGACAAGAGAGAAAACTACAAGCTCAATAAAAGAAAGCACATGAAAAGGGAGGAAAGAAAAACAGCCCACATCCTGGTGTAGTGGTTTTACACTCTTCTCTCACTTTCTCTCTTTTTCTGTCTTCCCCACCGTTCAACCTATCTCATTATTTCATAAAGTGTAGTGCTTCATTATTAAAGACAACAGGAGGGGCTAATAAACTTGCCTGTTTACACAGATGGTATCATTTATGGGGTATAATTGACAGAACAGTGAGAGTGGGAGGGAAGGACAACACTCAACACACACAAGTGCATGTGAACACTTACCTTTGCCATTTTCACTCTAAGGTTTCTTTTGATTTGAATATTTTACATGAATGAGTTAAGGGATACTACACAAATAATGAAATAATGTGACTCAGAAACTTCCCTACAGAAACTCTGCTTGTTGTTCAGTCAAACAACACTGAAAAAAATCGCAAAAGTTTGACTGATTCCACCAAGACAGCATTTTTTTTTCATGCTATTCATATACAAAATTATGAAGAAGTCTCACATAAAGTCGAGAAATACTTCCCGTGGTTATATTTTCAGATGTCAGTACAGCATATCTCAAAGTAAAGGAAGTTCGCTTTAGCCCCCCCAAAAAAGCTATCAGCTTCCTTGTGCTAAACTTGTCTGCAGACATTTCTCTCAGCAAGATAAACCCAGCGCACCTTTCATCCCATTATAGAAAAAACAACAGTCTGTCTCAGAACTGCTGTTACAACCACCATGGTGCCTCTCAGCGGTATTGTTTGCATGTGTAGTAACTCAGTGTCAGTTTCTAAGAAATTTGTGCTCTAGAGCTATAAGATCAAACCTCTGTCTCACTTAAATAGCGCTGTGGTTTTGTGTCTACATCAGTGTCCTCAATAAAACAGACTTTGAAAGCACTCAGGACATCAGCAGTGCTGTCAGCTGAGGCTGACACGAACATATGTAATCAGTAATCAGAGCTGAGATAAGATGTGGAGATAGAGTTCACTGGAGCTTTGCCAAAACTTCAAGCTTTTTTACATTACTGCTTTGTACTGTACACATTACATAAATTAAGTTGTGCAATAAATGTCAAAATTTTTACTTTTGTTTGATTTAAATGTAGTGCTTGCCCGTGCCTTTGACACAATATGTATTGTTGCCTTTGACACAATATGTATTGTAAAAGGCACTATACAAATAAAGGTCACTTGATGTGTCTTGGCATTGCTATACGGTTGCTGAGGAGTTCTGTGGTTGTGAAGGCATTGCTAGGCAGTTACTATGGCATTCTGTTTACTAGGGCATTGCTATGCAGATAATAAGATCATTGGAATGATTGCCAGGGCATTGCTAAGTAGGTGCTATGGTGTTCTTGGAGGTTAACAGGGATTTGCAATGGCCTTTGCTAATGTTTCTGAGTATTACGGGGGGGGGGGGGGTGTTGCTGTGCTGTAGCTATTAAATTACATATAGATAAAATCACAATGCCACATACCATAAAACATAATTTTAACTTATTAAAACAGCTAATTCTGCCATATAATATAGTTACAGTACAACATCACAAAGTACACTCTCAGAAAAAAAGGTGCAAAAGCTGTCACTGGGGCCAAAAGGTACACTTTTGTACCTTTTACATACCAATATGGACTCTTTAGGTACAAAGGTGTGCCTTTTGAAAAGGTACCGCCCCAGTGATAACTTTTGCACCTTTTTGTCTGAGAGTGTAGCAGTTAAAATCGTGCATGTGCAATAGAATGGCAGAGCGCCTTGCCGGTCCATAGCAACTTGTCCTTAAAGTCCCTATTATATTACGCTGCTACCAGGGTGTTGATATAATTTCTATGGCACGTGTCCAACTCTGCTCCTGGTTCCCTGGGGGGGGGGGGGTCCTGCAGAGTGTAGCTCCAGCCAGCTCCAAAACACCTGCTTGGAAATTTCTAGTACTCCCGAAGACCTTGATTAACTGGTTCAGGTGAGGACAGTGGCCCTCCAGGACCTGAATTTGACACCCCTTTTCTTTGGTGTTTTGAGTGGATTTGTCAAAGAATTGCTGAAAGCACACTCCCACTGCACTCTAAAAAATGCTGGGTTAAATACAACCCAGTGCTGAGTAAAATAGGGACAAACCCAGCAGCTGGGCAGTTTTATGACCCCCGCGTTTTGGGTTAAATGTTTAACCCAAGCTTCTGGTTAGTAACCCAACCGCTGGGTTTGTCCCTATTTTACCCAGCACTGGGTTGTATTTAACCCAGCATTTTTTTTAGAGTGTGCCTGTCTCAGGCTGAGACACCAAGCAGATGGTCGATTGTTGGCCAGCATTGGGTCGTCGGTGAGTGTCT
This sequence comes from Sinocyclocheilus anophthalmus, assembly GCA_018155175.1. Classification (NCBI taxonomy): domain Eukaryota; kingdom Metazoa; phylum Chordata; class Actinopteri; order Cypriniformes; family Cyprinidae; genus Sinocyclocheilus; species Sinocyclocheilus anophthalmus. The sequence goes on from JADLZN010007559.1 coordinate 198,266, forward strand.
GTATGGCTAGTTTTTGCATGAGTTCCACACGTCGGCTCTAGTCGGGCTCACATTGGCGGGAGTACACCCAGTTCAGCATATAGAATTTGTGTCTGGGCCGTCAGCAAAGAGCAAGTGCTCTGATTGGCTGTTCAGCTATGGTTTAGCTAGTGAATCGGAAGTGACTAAAGCAAGCAAACGACGAAGTCAAGAGGGCACACACAGAAAGCTGATCTCATTTTGTTGCATTTCTTATTGCATTGCACATGATACATTTCTCACTGCATTATGTGGCGAGCAAGAAAATAGTACACTCTAAAAAATGCTGGGTGAAATATAACCCAGCGCTGGGTTATAAAAGGACAAACCCAGCTATTGGGTTGTTTTGACCCAGCGGTTGGGTTCAAAACAACCCAACCGCTGGGTCAAAACAACCTAATAGCTGGGTTTGTCCCTTTTTAACCCAGCATTTTTTAGTGTATGAAAATGGTACACAAGCACTGCTTTGTTTACAGTTTGTATGCGTGCAGTACTAGTTCTGGTTTGACGTTTTTGAATGACAATACACACTACTGCCACCTTTATTTATGGAAAGGTATTTCCTCTCATGCAGGCACAGAACGCATGTATTTTGCAGTCGGCTGTCATCTGTTTGGTGTGTTCAAGCGCAGCTTTTGGTCCAGACACAGCCAATGTGAGGTGACAACACAGTCGGCTTTCATCATTGCCAGTTCTTTCACATCGACTTGGTGTGTCCTTGTCTTCAATAGATGCTGATGTTAGAGGGTATTTTTAGCTTGTTTTTTTTATTATTATTTTTTTATGTCTTGGTACGGACAGAGAACTTGCTTGTTGCTGGAATATTGGTGCATAGTAAACCTTACTTAAAAAATGCAAGCAGACGATTGCCTTGAAAAACCAAGTAAAGTGAAATAAGAATAGTTTCTTGTACTAACGAAGGTTTATTTAGTGTTGTTCTGGTAACTCAGAATGACTATTTTCAACAACTAAATGATTAAGTGCAATATACTATGTGTTTATTTCAATCAACACATTTATTTAAGTTGAGCTAACTAATGTAACATTTCCTGCAACTTGGAATTTCTAAGCTGTATTTAGTTGAACAGCAATCTAATTTACTTGCTAAAACCATGCAAAACGATTGCCTTAAAAAAACCAAGTCTTACTCCAGTAACTTAAGTACTTCAAACTTCAAATCCATTATAAATTAATGAAAACAATGTTCCATTCATCACACATACAAATACACATAAATGTATGGTAGTGACAGTTCAAAGTTAAAGGTAATGTAAAAAGCAAAAACAATCTGACTTAAACCCTATTCAAACAGGATAAGTATTACCTGGTGACCTCTAGTCAGTTGTAATAATTGCGGAGGTTGTCTGTGATCTTAATCCCATGCAAATCGGCCATGTCTGTAATTTGTAAAGTAAAAATTCCCCCGCAAATGACCTACCTTATTTCGCCAAACACCGAGGTGCTGTAATAATATTAGTCCCCTGCGAATCGGCATCTCTGTGATTTGGCAGGTCGTATATAATTTTTCAAGGTTTTTGTTCGCTGTGCGCCTTTTTATCCATCTTCCACGAAGAATGGAGCTGCGTTGGAGTGTTTGATAGTATTTTGGGTGCTGGGTCATATCGCTATACAGGGGCGGTACTAGGATTTCATCCACAGGCGGGCTGAGCCCTCAGACAGACTATTAGATAGATACAAAATTGTATGGAGTAAATATACACAAATAGCCATTAAAGCTACAGAAGTTACTTAGTTAAGAGCAGTGAGTGATTCTCTCTTTTTTTATTGTTTGATTTAACATTATTAACATAGCCTAAGAAATGCACTTGTCTGTTATATTAATGTACATCCGATATTTTCTTAACTATTTACGTTCACTTAAGACTGTTTTTACATCAATACTCATCAAGACGTTCAGAGATAATTGTGCCAATTTGCTCAAGACGTGAAAAATAACTCAATTTGGTATTTGCTTGCTGTCTGAGAGACGACTTCCTTGTGCGCACTTCAGGTGTGTGCGCAGACAGAGACGATCTATGACAGGGGGGTAATAAAAAGTATTTCTAAATCACACAAGGTCCCCAGATAATACTAATCCTGTGCGAATAGGGCTTTAGGGTATGTTTCTTGTAAACAGTGGAGGTAGCAGTAAGATGAGTTTAAGTATCGCACTGGGGTGGCCGGACAAGTTGCCAATGGTTCAAAAAGTCACTTTAGTTTTTTATTTTTATGTTTTGGACCCAAGTCAAGCATCACATTTTGAATTAACCTGAAAGTGTTTTTTACAGCATTAGTGTGATCCAAATGTACCGTATGACAGTCCGGAAGCAAATGGTTGAGGTAGATTCTGGAGACTGCCCTAAACGATGGCAGAAGTCACAGGGTCAAGAAGATTTGGAGAAGCATATCTTCATCTATGAGTCACCAACCCAACAGATATTAGTTCCCAGACTGCATCAACATCAGACACCTGTATAAAACCAAACAAAAACAATATTAATAGGGACATGTGGATTATGTGTCCTGTCTACACTGCCATGCCATTGTGTTAGTTCACCCATAATTGAAATTTATGTTATCATTTAATCACCGATGACTTTCGTTCAATTAAGACATTTTCAATGAAATCTGAGAGATTTCTGTCTTTCAACTGAATGTCTGTTCACCCAAAACTTTAGACAGTTGATCATATAAAGTGATCACGTCTCTTCAGAAGACGGTTTCCACTGTTGGGCTGAGCCCTTTTTGAATGCAACCCCATGTGTCAGTCATTGCCTTGGGACTGCAAGAGTTAAGATACGGAGGACGAACGAAATGTAATCGCGACCGTGTGATTAATGATTAAACTATTTATTTTAATGTACTATTAAATTGTGTATACTTGCACTCAAAGCCAACAAAGAAACTGGTGGCTAGGCAACAGACAGAAGGCCAGTCCTGAGCAGCGACGACACTACAGGCATTCTACTGCACGGTTCAGCCTGTTTGGCTAAGAATTCAAGACCAAGAACGGTTAGTAATCAGACCATGCCTTACCAAGTTCAAATGGAAATATAACTGGAACTGCTCCTTCCCTTCTAGCACCATTTGGCCCAAAGTATAAAAGCGCCTTAGATTTAACCTGCAGCCATTCAATTATGCCTTTCTTTTATGATTTGGTTAAAGGTCCCCCGAAATGCTTAGAAACACGCAGCATTACTCTATGTGTTGACGTCATTTTAACTGAAACAGGAAGACAGGGCGGGACATATCAAGCAGCCCTGCCCCTTTTTAAAATAGCCAATAGCGTTTGTTTATATCACAGCTTGACAGGGTATGCCAGCCACAATCTCATCCATATTGACATAAAATATAGCATTCTGTGTAGAATTCAAATAGCTCCGATACATTTTCTGGTCTGCGCCGACTCGCGCATGTGATCCGCTCCATGCTATCGTGTCTCTGGACCGGAGCAGAGTGTGTGTGCGGTGCAGTTGGTTAGCGTGACACAGCGCGAAACCAGACTTCTTTTTTTCCATCAATGAAACACATATTCACACTGTTCTGATCGATTCCGTCCCCTATATCGTGCACTACATGCCATTCACTGTACAGAAAATACTAATTCTGTGGGCAAGTGACCGATTTCAGCCGTGACTTCAGCGTCTATTTTATTGTGTAGGATTCGGGCGCTTCGGATTCTAGAGAGCATTTGATTGGACAGAAAGTTTGATGAGAAGCTGAAGTAAGATGTGACATCAAAAAAATCGTTGAGCCATTTTGGCGGAAATGACGAACTGCAAGCTTTGAACGCTTATATCTTCTAAATGCGAATTTTGTCACTGTTTTGGAGCACACTGCCTTATAGATAACCTTAAGACTTAACATATTGATACTAACACCCAAAAAACTTTAATTTTGATTTAATGGGGACTTTAAGAACATTTTAAAGTGTCAGAGTTTTGGGATAACAGACTTTCAAAAAAGGGAACAGAAATCTCTAATTTTTTTATTAAAAATATCTTCATTCGTGTCATGAAGATGAACAAGATTGATGGGTTTGGAATGACACGAGAGAAAGTAAATGGCAGAATTTTCATTTGTGGGTGAAATAGGTATACGTATAATCACCATTAATCTTTATATAAATATCTTAGTAATATACCAGAAAAAATAAAGGAATTTTTCCCACAATTACGTGCTATGTTCTATGTGCTTCTCAATTATGTGTGGCTAGGAGAACTTACAAAGCAGCTTAGTTGTAGAAGTATCTGAGGTAATCACAAAGTAAAACAGGTAGGCCTCAGATGGGTGTGCAGTGCAGTCAAATCTGGGTTCTAGAAGTAAAAAAAAAAACAATAAAGTTCAGACATTAAAAAGTTACAGTACAAATATGTTTTTCAAAGTGTCAATAAAGAAGTCATTGACAACGCTTATTTTAAAATATTGAAAATTTAGGTATAGCAACATTTTTAGGGGTTGTAGAGTGTAAAGTGTCTGTGGAAAATTAAAAAAATGGTTACAAGTATACTGCCTCTGCAAGAAATTATTTGATATTATAAATAAAGTGTAGCACAGTGATTACGGAGTCAAAAACTGCTCTACTGCCGAGTATAACAGCTTAAGATGAAATACCTCACCTCCAGTGTACTGAGGCCCATACTGATGAGACAAAAATTATTAATATTTTATATTATAAAATATAACCATATTAATAGTTCCTAAAAATTACAAATAATTCTTCGGTTAAAAGGAAGTTCCACTAATGTTGTGGCTTGTTGATTAGAGACACATTCATTTCTTGATATTCGCATGATTTACAAGGATTATATAAAGAAAGAAAGAAAGAAAGAAGGTATACACATTTCTATGCATACCCATTTGAGGCCTTAGTAATAAAAGCAATTCAAAAGCAGCATTTCCTCTGTATTACTGTAGTAAGTGTTCCAACACAGCTAAGAAATAACAATTACTGCAAGACAAAGAGCTCATTTAGTTTAAAACTCAAAAGTGTAATCATGTAATGACTATGATTGTGATGTATTAAAAATATATTGACAATAAAACTGCCAATTGAAAGATAACTTTAACCCAAAAAGTGACAAACGCATCCCAGTGTTATAAAATTATTTGGCACCGCGCCACTTACGTCCGATATAGACACGAAGTAAGTCTAAGTAAAGTAACTACGAACAATTTAGCAGCAGACATCACAATACATTTACACACTATTATTATTATTATTATTTTGACAGCTTACCTTATTATTCTTGTATAGACCTAATCAATCTTTGTCCAGTGGTAAAAATGCAAGCAGTCGCTCTGCTTCTTTTCCCAGCTTCAGCAAAGTCTGTGCCAATTAACTTGAGCTAAAGGTTGTCAGCACAAATTCCAAACGTTGCTTGTTGTGCATGCTTTAACCTTCCTTATTTCTTCTCCTGCTGTTTTGTTGCACATTAACAACCTATTAGTGCACTGCTGCCTCTCACTGGTGAATTAATGTCACTGGGTCCTTTGTGGCTACTTTAATATTTTAAGCAAGCATCACTCAAAGCAGTAAGCAAATAGTTTTTTTCGCCTTGAAATTAGCTGTAGTAACAACTAAGTAAAGATAAATAATTACATCTAAGTAAAGTAAACTATTGGATTTTACAGTGTGCATTGCACCTAGTTAGGACACAGTGTTGGATGTGAGACTGAAGACATTTCGTTTAAGCAGAAAATTGTGTTCTTGAGGTTGTCACCGTGCCTTGATAAAGTGTTCTGCAGGTGTGAGTGAGAGACTGCAGTACTTGTGAGTGTCTCAGCATGAAGTTTGTCACTTGGAAAACTTTTGCATTGCTTCAAGCTGCAAAGCATATCTTTTCAAGTAATTCAAAAGCTGTCTTCTTTTTGTGTGTGTCTATAGGATTTTGTAAGTGGAGCCTGGGGGTGTGTTTTCTCATGTCTGCTGTCCCTCAGTATTTTGGCTGAGCCAGACGCCCATGTGGCTCACTTGGAGTTGAGGAAGAGAGAGAAAGTGTGAGCGAGAGTGAGTTTTGGATGATAACATGGGGAAAGGAACAGGCCGCACTCTCTCTTGCCTCTCCCTGCTGTCATTTGCTGCACAATGGCCTCAGAATTTACATTTAGTTTTTTTTTCTTTTTTTGAAAAGTGATAATATCTGCAGGGCAGAGTTTCGAGGAGAAACCACCTCTGGTTTGAGTCGAGCTTCGGGGGACTTACCCTGCTTGTAAAACTGGACATAAGTGGTCATCAAAAGGAAGTTTCAGTTTAATTTTTATTAAGAACACTGGAGTTAATTATTTAAACCACTGAGAGGCAGGAACTCAAGGGTGTTCCTGTGAGATCAGCTGATTAGATGATTTTGATACCCATGGAGACGTAATCATTTAGAAAGTTGAAAGTTATAGAAACTAGCACAAAAAATGTGATAAACATTTTAGGGAAATCCCAAACACTCAGCAGGTGAAACTTCTGACAAATTATTTGAATACTGATGAAATAACCTTATTATTTTCCTTAAAGCCTCCAAAAAATGTTTTTAAAAGTTTCAATTCTTTTTTATTTATTTTTTATTTATAACTTTGTCACTGAATTACATGTACAATATCAAACCTAATGACATTTATTTTAAAGACAGATAGAAAAAATGTATGCATGTTTTTTAGGCTTGAAAACACTATACTGTTCAAAATAGAAACACTTGTGGTCAAACGTTAGTAGAAACTTCCTCTCAAAATGACCTTCAGGCCAGCGATTTAAAAGTCATTGCAAGAATTTAGAAAAGTGAAGTTAGTTCTGAGAAAATAAGTAGTATCATTTGTTTTCAGTTTTACTTAATTTCTATAGTGGAACAGAAACAAAGATATTTTGAAAATTGTTTTTGTCCGTACAATGAAAATAAAAAGAACATTGGACCATTTCTATTCACTGAACAGGGAAAAAAGCAAAATATCTTCTTTTGTATTCTACAGATTAAAATCATACAGGTTTGGAATGAGTAAATAATGACAGAATTTTTGTGAACTGTCTCTTTAATAGTGACTTTTCTGTGAGTTAATTTTTTTATGTTTATCCTCCTTAAAAGAAATATGATGGAGCTCTTTCAATGTCACTCTCTTTTATATTCATCATTAAAAACTTCCAAACTGATAAAAGAGCACACAAATACAGGGGTCTTGCAAGCCAAAAGTATGATTTTGTGTGTGATGAGCAGACTGCACATGAGCTGTTCTGTGATGCTGTGGAATACCTGTGGGTCCAGAGTCACGTTCGCACTTCTGCCTCCTATTCTTTCCTCACAGAAGACTGAAAACCCAGTTCATAAAAAAAGCCTTAAATTGGTCAGAACCACTGCAACTCTGTCTCTGTCTTTGAATGTGAATTGTTGTGAGATTTGACAATCCATGAAAGAGTGGAAAAAATTTACACAAATGACAGATTGTAGCCCAGAACATCATACACTCCACCCACACAGACTACCAAAAAGTCAATGAGTTAATTTGCTTCCATTAACTTCACAAACAAAATAAAGTGGAAAGAAATCTCATTGGTATAACATACTATTTCTAATATGTTTCTAGAGGGTTCAAAATCAGAACTTTGCAGCTCATATTTTTTGTGAAACCAGTTATATTAATTCTGTACAAAAACATGTTATTCAAGCTGTACAGTAAATGTGTCTAAATCAGCCTTTTATCAGTGGGACTACTGTTTAAGACTTCTGGTTTTGCGTCTGGTTACTTCTGGTTATGAGTTTTGATTCTATAACTTCATGTAAACAGTCCTTTTCTGATATCTTTGCACATATCATGCAAAATTTACTAGGTGTAGCTACAATAGAATCTAACTATGATATGTTTATTGATGGTTAGTGATTTTACCCAACTACTCAAAAAAAGTAATATATATATATATATAAACCCTTTAAAAAGTAGCTCAGGCTCTATGGAATCAATGATCATGTGCTTCAGAAAAAAAGGCTCATTCAAAGATGAACTATGAACAGATTGAATGCTTGTGTCTTTGTCTCTAGTAGTGCGGCTATAACTCTTTGTTTGTTTGTTTCCATGAGTTAGCGATTATTGAGGTTGTGGGTCATAATCACGCGCCACTAGCTGAAAGACTGACTCTTTTTACTGTGAAAGAGCAGCTCTGTAAGGAAAGGAAGGAGGAATGGAGGGAGGAGGAAGATTGGGAGACGAGGGGTCTTCCACCATTGCAGTGAACAAGAGAAGTCTGTCAGCTTTATGGTAAAAGCTGAAACATCCAACCCCCACATTACCCACTATAATTTTTAATCAAGGCCCGTTAAGGGAAGACCCTCTTTATACAGCAATTAACAATCCATTAAAATACAACCCTTGACCTGGAACACATTTCATGAGTTTTCAGTTTCTTTCTTTCCTTTTTTTTTTTTTTTTTTTAAACAATCTGATGTTTTTATTCCAGGTGGGCGGAGCGTGTCAGATACTTAGCCTAATTAACACAGGTGGAGCGCACTCAAGTTAATCAACACCATGATATAAATAAAGCTGACTTACCTCTATCCATTGACGGTTTATCAGCATCCCTCCTCCGCCCCATCTCCTCACTTCGAGTTCATACTACACTTATACGGGGGGGATACTCTAGGTTCGGGCCATTCCCAAGCTCGGAGCCCTTCCCCAGACAGCACGCCAAATATGCATTACCATATTTCATCTAATTATACGTATGTAAGTGTGAACTCGTGAAACACAGTTTCTGGGGTTAAGGACTTTATTTGTGGCAAATGTCTTATATATTGTCTCTATATTGAATATGAAATATGAAAAAAACTATTTAAACAAAGGAATGGGTCATTAGGCAGAGTTGGGAACTGGTGTTTTACTTTTTTATTATTATTATTTTAATCTGTTAGCTTTCCACTGTATGGCCCGCGGTACACTGCATGTTTAGGCGTCTTAGGCAAATTTTACAGGAATGCTAAGGCGTTAAACATCAAAACAAACTTATCTTCTGTTCCGTTAATAGATCTCTCGTGTGCTTTCTAAAAATATGTTTTTCTGAAGTACTTATGATACATTTTCTGCTATGACACCACTGCTGAAACACAGCGTGATCCACCATCGAGTAAAATTTTTTAATGAATGACTCTAATTAGTCTGTACTTTTTAGTGAATCAGGCACATACAATACAACCACTGTACTCCGACTCCTGAATAAATTAATCTAATGAGTCACATCTTTTTAGTAAATCCCAGCTAGTATACTTCAAATCCTGAATGAATGACTCTAATAAGGTATCGCGTACCTTGTCAGTGTCGTGCGCTTTGCTTGGTCATTTGTTGTGATAAACAGGAAAGTGTGTTCAAGCGCCAGCAAAACAGTGTAAAGAAATACAATTTGTGAGAAGCAATCAATCAGCAGAAGTTAAAAGCAGCTTGTAAGTGTATTTATTTCTTGTCTCAGTGTTTAGTGCAGTTGTCGTTGCTAGGAAACACTTGTTTTGTTTACTGTGGAGACGTGCTGAAATCGCGTTTGGTCTCGTACTGTATCGCGTACCTTGTCAGTGTCGTGCGCTTTGCTTGGCCATTTGTTGTGATAAACAGGAAAGTGTGTCCAGCTGAATTCAGTTTGAGTTTTGTTAGACAAACATAAAAAGCTTAGTATACCGCGGCAGCGGCAGCCCTCGTGTGAAGACCGAAGAGTGTAAAGACCATTGACTCTACCGTTCGACTCCACCGAGCAGGGACACCGGCAAGGCACATAAGTATCGCTTCTGAATCATTCTCTTTCCTACTACTTGTTCCCCTTCTGTTTTCAGTTTTTATAACCAATTCTTACTATGTGTTTCCAGATCCCTACTATCACTACCACTCGCAAACCATGCATCACACACTGTAGGCAGCGCAATCCTAACAACCTGCGCACTTTGCCTATGTCTACTAATACACTACTTTCTTTTTCTATTGGTCTCTGGAATTGCCAGTCTGCTGTAATAAAAGCAGATTTTATTACTTCTATTACAAGTCATTCAAGACTAAACCTCATGGCCCTGACAGAGACGTGGATCAAACCAGAGGACAATGCTACACCTGCAGCACTCTCAAATAATTTCTCTTTTTCCCACTCCCCCCGTCTGACTGGAAGAGGTGGAGGTACTGGTCTGCTTATCTCTAATGATTGGAAATTTAATCCTTTACCATCTCTGAGTATCAACAGCTCCTTTGAATCACATTCAGCCACTATTACCCACCCTCTTAAAATCCATTTTATAGTTGTTTATCGACCCCCAGGACCACTAGGTAACTTCTCGGATTAATTAGATGTGCTGCTCTCAAACTTTCCTGAGGATGGTACTCCCCTAGTTATGCTTGGAGACTTCAACATCCACCTAGATAAACCTCAGGCTGCAGACTTCCACACTCTTCTTGCTTCTTTTGACTCAAGCGATTATTCCCTACGCCCCCCCCTTGTTTTTTTTTTTTTCTACTCACAAATCAGGCAACCAACTGGACCTTATTTACACACGACACTGCTCCACTGATCATGTGCTGGTTACTCCACTGCACACCTCGGATCACTTCCTCCTCACTCTTAACCTCAACATGGTTCCTGACACAACACATACCCCTACACATGTCACTTTTCGACGTAACCTACGCTCTCACTCACCCTCCCGGCCATCTGCTATGGTTTCATCTTTGCTTCCTTCCCCTGAACAGTTATCATCTCTTGATGTTAACCGTGCTACTGATACTTTCTGCTCCACTCTTACGTCTTGTTTAGACACTGTCTGCCCCTTGTCTTCCAGGCCAGCTCGTACCACCTCTTCTGCCCCTTGGCTATCTGATGTTCTCTGTGAGTATCGTTCTAAACTTAGAGCTGTAGAAAGAGTACGGAGCAAATCACAAAATCCTACTGACCTTAATGTATATCTATCACTCCTCTCTTCATTCTCTGCTAATGCCTCCACTGCTAAAAGGACATACTATCACAACAAAATTAACAATTCGCCTAACTCTCGCATGCTCTTTAAAACATTTTCCTCCCTCCTTTGTCCTCCTCCTCCCCCTCCTTCATCAACTCTAACAGCTGACGACTTTGCCACATTCTTCATTAATAAAATTACAAACCTCAGTGCACAATTTGCCACACCACAAACTGTCAAACACATCTTACCAACAAACATACACTCATTTTCATCCTTCTCTCCACTCTCTGAGGCAGAAGTCTCTAAACTCCTTTCCAATCATCCTACTACTTGTCCGCTTGATCCTATTCCATCTCATCTCCTTCAAGCCATTTCTCCTGCCGTTGTGCCTGCACTCACTCACATCATTAACACATTTCTTCACACTGGTGTTTTTCCCTCAACATTTAAACAGGCTCGTATAACCCCACTTCTTAAGAAACCCACTCTTAACCCATCTCTTTTAGAGAACTACAGACCAGTTTCCCTTCTTCCTTTCATTGCAAAAACACTTGAACGAGTTGTGTTCAACCAAGTCTCAGCCTTTCTCACACAGAACAACCTCCTGGACAGCAACCAATCTGGCTTCAGAAGTGGACATTCAACCAAGACTGCCTTGCTTTCAGTTGTTGAAGCCCTAAGACTGGCAAGAGCGGCTTCCAAATCTTCTATGCTTATTTTACTGGATCTGTCTGCTGCTTTTGATGTGGTAAACCACCATATTCTCAATTCAACCCTATGGAAAATGGCATCTCAGGAACCGCACGCCAGTGGTTTGAGTCTTACCTCTCAGATAGGTCCTTCAAGGTATCTTGGAGAGGTGAGGTGTCCAAGTCGCAACATCTACTTACTGGGGTGCCTCAGGGCTCAGTTCTTGGACTACTTCTCTCCTCTGTCTACATGGCATCACTAGGTTCTGTCATTCAGAAACATGGCTTTTCATATCATTGCAATGCTGATGACACTCAACTCTACCTCTCATTCCATCCTGATGATCCGACGATAACTGCTCGCATCTCAGCATGTCTAACAGACATTTCTTGTTGGATGACGGACCATCACCTTCAACTCAACCTGGCTAAGACCGAACTGCTTGTGGTTCCAGAAAACCCATCGTTTCATCACAATTTCAACATCCAGTTATGCACATCAACCATAACTCCTTCAAAAAAAAAACAGCTAGAAACCTTGGAGTTGTGATTTGAGGCTAAGCTGAATTTTTCAGACCACATTGCTAAAACTGCCTGGTCCTGCATTTTTGCTTTATACAACATTAGGAAGATCAGGCCCTTTCTTTCAGAACATGCAACACAACTCCTTGTTCAAGCTCTTGGTCTATCCAGGCTGGACTATTGCAATGCTCTCTTGGCAGGTCTTCCAGCCACTTCTATCAAACCTCTACAATTAATCCAAAATGCAGCTACAAGATTAATATTTAATGAGCCGAAAAGAACACGTCACACATATGTTCATCAATTTGCACTAGCTACCAGTAACTGCTCGCATTAAATTCAAAGCATTAATGTTTGCCTACAAACCCACCACTGGCTCTGCACCCATTTACAACTTCAGAGTTATGTGCCCTCTAGAAACTTGCGTTCTGCAAGTGAACATCAATTTTGTGCCAATCTCAATAGGCAAAAAATCACTTTCAAGACATTGTCATTAACCATGTTCCCTCCTGGTGGAATTACACTTCCAATATCATCCGGGCAGCTGAGTCCTTAACCATCTTCAAGAAACGACTAAACACATCTGTTCCACCTTTAATTGACCCTCTAAATCTAACACTTTCTATTCTATTTTAATTCTACTTTATATTTAACTTTTTTTATTTTTTATTAAAACACACACAAAAAACAAAACACATAGCTTTCTTGTTTTTCCTTTTTCTATTCTATCTACTTGTTTTGTGTGTGTGTGTGTGTGTATATTATTATTATTATTATTATTAAAAATATATATATCTATAATAATACGGTAAGATACACCTTGCTACGTGTACTGTGTTAGGCTAACTGAGACTTGTCATTTGCACTTATATATTGTTGCTCTTTTGATAGTTTTAACTGCTTTTATTTTCCTCATTTGTAAGTCGCTTTGGATAAAAGCTTCTGCTAAATGCATAAATACAATTTAAATAAGTTTTTTCAGTGTTTCTCAATTCCTCTAATGAATGATTCTGAGACAGTTTGTTCAGTTGTTCATATGATGACATATAAAGATTTTCGTCAGTATGTAGTAAAATAAAAAAAATTTCAATAAACTTTTTGTCCATTGTATTAATGATTAATAATTGACTCTGCACAAGTGTAGTGATGAACTTCCGCTGTCGCCAGAAGTCAGGATATCTGTTTCCGGGTCCAATATTTGCCTAAAATAAGCATCAGCGATGTCCATTGTATCGTTGATGCCTGGTCCCCTGCTCCAACAAGAAAGCGGAACAAGGGATTCAAACTCTACATATCAAGTTATCTGCACAACTACCTGTTTAATGTGGTGTGCTGACTTCTGGTGACAGAGGAAGTTCATCACTACACTTGTGCACAGAGTCTATTAAAGCTCATTACTAGACTGCATGCACGCCACCTCTAAAAAGACACACATGCAAAAACACATTTTGCTAAAATGTATTTAAATTTATTTTACATATATTACATATTACATAATTGCATTTTTTTTTCTAAATATTTATTCCTTAAAAGTACTAAAGGAATCCTAAATTGAACTGTTAAAGGAACCAGAATCATTAAGTGGATGGCTATAAGATGCATGTTCAGTGGCAGTTATAGCTGACATGTATATAGTAGGAGGGAAAGACTCACTGCAGCACTTCTCATTGTTCATTGTATTAAACAGGAAATCAAACAGCTGATGTGTATTGTAGGCTGATGTCACATCTCCTATATTTCAGGACTGCACACAAACAGAAACACACACACACACACACACACACACACACATGCACAACCCGTTTCATTAAAGAAACAGTAGTCTAACAATGACATCATTGTAGAAGCTCACACTCACACATGAGAGCACACACTCAAACACACTCTTACACACAAAAGCTTCCGGCAGGCTTTGTAGGGCATCCTGCACTGACTTTGCTGTAAATCTGCTGTGTGTCTTAGCAGGAAGCTGTCTCTGTTCGCTGACAGACACACACAGCTGCTGTATAATTCTTTCGGACACACACAAACTCACACCCTGGTATGCAAACATTTCCTCAGAAGGCGTACAGCACGATTAGCAAAACCTGCAGCAATCTTGCTTTTGATAAAAACAGACAAATTTAAAGGGGTTGGTTGTAACTGTATCACCAGTGTTTTACCGATAAATATTACAGTAAGCTGATCGTCCAAAGTTCCAATGCTTAGAACGCAGTTAACATGACTGGAACATGTGATTCTAATTATCTCTATATGGACAAATGTCCATTGATCTCCTGAGATACTGTACTGCAATTGACTGAATCTTTACTAAACTGTGGGACTTGAGACTCATTCAGAGGTAACTGTGAATTGTATGCAAAAAGAAATAAAGTCACAATTACATGAACTTAATAAAACATTTCGTTGGGCACCATTACGCAATTAAACTGTAGGATGAAGTTTCCTTATCTTTTGAGTAGACTCAACTTATTAACAAATACAAATTGTACGAAATATGAGGTTTCCACTTTTTGTTCTATGAAAAAAATCACTATAATTTTGCTGTTATGATGTTAGAAACTGCTTTGTGAACGAGAAATTGTGTAAATGTGTGTTACATAATCTGTCGGTCTGAGTGTTCATTTACACTGGAAGAAAAGAGGAGATTCAGCGTTCCAATGCTTGAGACGCTCACTTGTAAATACTCAGTGTGACCTCAGCTGTTAACATGCAGTGTTCCTGGAAACACTTTGAATTTGGCGAATGAGGCCTTAGGAGTCGAGTCTAGTTCCACAAGGTTAATTTTCAACAAGTCCCACACATCAGCGGGAGAAAAATGGGCGGGAAAGGAGAGCGAGAGATGTGGCACATTCCGGAGATTCCACACAAGCATTTCCAGAGGCCAGAACCATGAATGGATCCAGTGAGGATAGTTAGCTAATGCATGCAGATGCATACATACTTTCACACATTCAAATATATCATATCACAGGGAGGTAAACCACAGAATTTGACCTATTGCCACACAAAAAACTCAGAATGTGTGTTGGGTGTGTTGCTGTGTGTGTGGATATATATATAATATATATAAATATATTGCTATATACATTATGCAAACACATATATACTGTATATATTGTTATAATACATGGATATATTGTATATTACTTTTTTTTTTTTTGTGTTTGGCTTAGTGTTATGTTAAAATCATTATTATAATCTTATACCTTTTGTTCTTTAATATTCTGAATTGTTTTTATCTTTATTTTTTGTTTTTCATTTAAATGTTAAGTTTAGAAATTTTGTTGTATGCATTTGTCATTTTTATTTAATTGATTTCATTTTCTTAAATGTGTACTAAGAGTATTCTTTAGAAAGTTTTAGCTTTAGTTTTGGATCGTTCCCTTTAGTTGTTTTAATTATACAATTGATTGCTTTGCCGTTGTCCTCATTTCGTAAGCGTCCCCGCTTGGATAAAAGTGGCTCTAAAGACTAAATAAATAAATATCTATGGATGTTAACAGATTCACTTTGAATATGCAAAATACGAGTTTCGAATTCAACAGCAAAGACCAGCGTACATTGAATACTAATAATGCCTTAAACTTTTTATTTGGTGTTCTTTTTATACCCACTGTATATATAATTATCATATATTATATATGTTTGTGTTGTTGTGTTTGTGTGTGTGTGTGTGTGGGTGTATATATATATATATTAGCTAGATAGATAAGCTAGATAGATAGATAGATAGATAGATACTGTGTGGGTGTGTGTGTGAACCGTTACCCCCCTGTGTGCGACGTGTGGGTGTGTGTGTGTGTGTGTGTGTGTGTGTATAATACAAAAATGTGGCTCTGCATCTCACACAAAATCTTGTATCCACCAGGACGAGGACTGGCTGCAACACATCATTTGGACTACTTTTGGTACTGCTTTTGACATTTTTGCAATAAATAAATGATTGTGATTACACTTATCTGTCTTGTTTTTCTTTATGCTGTACATATTTTTTAAGAAATAGTTATGGTTAGGTTTAGAGGTAGGAGTGGGATTTACAACTAAAAAAATAGCCTTTTTTTTTTAAAATTTGTTTTTTCATTGTTACTAAAATTGACATTTCCCTGCATATTTCAGCCATGTTTTATATTCACTATAAAATGGGTAGGTTTAGGTAGGTTAAGGGTCTAAAAATCTAAATCGCTTGTCAATAAAATGATAAAAATGCATTGATGCAAATATCTTGATATAAAAGATTCGTAAATATTTTACGTTTTTTTTTAGCTGTAAATACGTAGCAGTTTTATGTTTTAAATGTTGTAATATGTCCAAATTGTACATTTTAGCATCAATCAAAATGTGCTTGTAAACATTATACCTACGTATAAACAATGAGACCAAACTGGTTTGCAAGTTGCCCAACAATATGCTAAATGCGCAACAACAAAAAAAAACACTCAAAACACTTTAGCAACTGCATATCAACATGCTAAAGAACACCCAGAACAACTTAACAACCACATAGAAACATGCTAAATGCTAAAAACCAATCAGAAAACCTTAGAAACTGGATAAGAAAATGCTAAAAAAAACATTCAAAACACAGCTTTGTAGCAACTGCATAGCAACATACTTAAGAAGTCCCTGAATAACTTATCAACTGCACAGCAACATGCTAAAACACTTTAGAATTATAAAATACTTTAGAAACCTAACATAACAACATCCACCTAGAACACAGCAAATTGTGACACATCAACACCTTGGCAATCACTTATCTTTTCCTTAGAAAATGATCAACTTATCATATTGTTTTTTCTTCATATCAGGATCTGTGGTAATGTGTTTTTCAAAATGTGATGAGGACCTCCTTGACCTGTGCTCCATTCTGTTTGCACTGCTCTCTTTTGATGTTGATGTTGTTTATGTGTAGTTCCAGTGTTGCAGTGACCCACAGTGGACAGCACAAATCTTGCCTGGACTGCACAGGAGTCTGATGCCAAAACTGGTCATGTGACCTCAAATTCTCAGTAATATTGATGAGATTCATTTACTGGATTTAAAAAAACAAAACTCTCAAGAGAGGTTAGCTTTAGCTTTAGGTTTGATAACAAGTGTGAAGTAAATTTTCCAAACAGACGGAAGAGATCTGACCCATAACTCTCCTTCATCAGAGGAAGTGAACAGGAAAATTACTTCACTGAACTTGGCACTGGCACTAGCAAGCATTAAGTGTGAAATCTTCCAAACAATGCGCAATATGCTTATTTATTCACAATGCATGTCTGCCATCTGTGAGTGCAAAGCCCCGGTGGCAAGGTATAAAATAACAAATTCTGTAACATATAGCAACACTCTTGTGACAAAAGTATCCACACAGCGTGTGGAATGGAGACAGGTCCAATTTATGCAGATTCACAGCTATGGACATTTGGGTTTTTTGGAAATTTCCGAAGTAATCTGAGTTGCTTCTACAGCTCAATTAGGCAGTGAAGGAAGGCCCCAGAACTGATAGCCTACTGTATACAAAGGCTACATGATCCACTGTTAAGCCAATCTGTGTAAGCTTAAGAAGATTTAGCCAGAAGTTATAGACTAATGGAGTGGCAGCTGAGGTGTGCGCTTCTGATTAAGTCAGGACTGACTGACAGCTAGCCAAAGTATCAGCTAAAAATACAGAAATTTAAATCATTTTAATCTAAACTGAACCCAAGCAGTGTGTAGAAGTGTTGCATAATTAAATACTTTGTTGAAGTTTAAAAAAAAAAGATTTTGGGGGGTGTACATTTTTAAAAGTTAAAGGTTACAAATTATGCTGTCACTTTTGTTTCTCTTTCCATTTTTAAAACAAATTCTAAAATGACAGCATAATTTTTGACAGTTTATTAATTTATGACCGTTTTAATGGATAAAAATGATAAACAGGCTATATAATATATATATATATTAGATATATATATATATATAGATATGATCTATATGTTTGTATGTTATGGAAATAATAAAAATTTAAAAAGTATAATTCAAAGTTATGTTAATGCATTAAATATTGTAGGCACAATTCCTGTTTTTGGATGGATCGAACTGACTAATGTTTCTCTTTAATAATTATGCGTTGGTACTTCGGAGATGCATTGCTTCATCAAGCATCTGATTGTAACAATAACCCTCACAGAGAGTGTGAATGCCATTCAAGATGCCCGGCCGTTGCAGTCTGGCAAGGGCTTAGCCATCTGCCATTCACCCTTCCTCAACAAATGGCATCATGCACTTCACGTGCAACTTTGAGCCCATATGGTACTTTCTATCTTACAGGAGCAAGATCTGGGAATATGGAATATCTTAGAAAAGTGGGTGGGGAAAAAAATTACTTAACTTCTGATTAGTCATTAAATGTGCATATTTGCACGCTGCTCCATGAGATTTATCATAAAATGTACTTGAATGTGATGTTGAAATTGACCGTGAGTAAAGAGGATTAGGGGCAAAGTAAGAGATGTCACAGTCACAGCCAGGTGAAATTTTACAGCCCGACGCAATGACATCACAGGATCCTGATAATCCTCTTACATGTGCACTATCTTGAAGTTATGGGACCACACCTGAGGTGGACTGACTAATGGCCAGGACATACCAAGCTGACGGCCGGCCATTGGCCAATGTCTTGGCCCAAACTTGGCCCTTCTAGGCCACTTTCCTGCAGAGATTTGATCCAACCCTCAGAAGGCTGTTTAAATGTTACGTGATCTTTCCCAATCATTCTAATACGCGAATGTTTTCATAACAACATGAGCCGCTTAAAATGAATAAAGTTATCAACGTTGCTGATATTCAAAATGGTAAGCAAGCGCTGCTTTGTTTACGTTTCGTAGATCTGCGTTTATCTCGTATATCTTTGTTTCGGTTTCTCCTTTTGAATGACGAATATATATTATTGATAGCTGCTGATATGAGAAGGGTGCACAACCAGAGGATGCAGTTTCAGGACCGCAGTTCTAAGACCCTATTATTTTGTAACAGCGCCACATACCGAATTGGATAATATAGCGGAGGCTGCAGTTTCAGGGCCGCATTTCTTGGACCCTGGTGGTTTAGTTTGTTGTAATGTTTGTACATGTTGTTAAAGATATTGAATCTCAGGAACATTTTTTTTATTTCAATTGTGATTTTTGATTTATAAATGCATCAGATGTCAATTACAAAGTTTGTAATACCTGCTTTGAGTTAACAATTTTACATTTAAATGAATTTACACTTAAAATATAAATGAAAATGTATTTCAGTCTTTAAACAACTGAAAAGTGGAGTACCTTAAGTCTTAGTTTCTTGAAATATACTGTATATTGATTAGCCCCCTTAAGTTTACATAATTAGCTCATTATCAGGTATAATAAAGATCAAATGAAATCAGCATTTGCAGTCACTAAATTACAGCCAGATATTTAAAAGTTTGTAGAGAGGCAAGACACAAGAAGGATTCAAGAATGTATATTTATATATATACACACTCATTTTTGCAATAACACATAATACAACATCATAAAAAAGACCCCCTTCTCCATCAATTGCTGCATGGACAGAAAGGCTGTAGGCTTCAACTCCTGAGAGAGATAAAGAGAGAGAGAGAGAGAGAGAGAGAGAGAGGGAGAATGAAATAAGAAACATTTTACAACATGCTTTAACATGTTTCACTCTTGTCACGAGCCAGGCTTGAACTCATGTCTCTGGCGTGGTAGTTGAGAGATCTACCACTAATCCACAGGAGTGGTAATGTTGGACCCAAACGAAACACTTGAGGCAGTTTCCCAGGAAATGTAGATTTATTTTAAAAAAAGTCTTTGCAAGAAAAATACAACAAAAAGGTCTTCTCGGACTGAGGTATCAACTACAGCAAAAATAATGGAAAAACCACATGAGAAAACAAAACTCCACGAGGGGAGAAAACAAAACCAGAGAACAATTATAACCAAAGAAAGAAACTCAGGAAACCTTACTTGGGGTAGCTAGAGAGGCTTTAGCGAGACCAGGCAGGAGACACAGGGCGAAGACTCAAAAACCAAGGGAAAAATACACCACTTAAATACACTGGGGAAAACAAGGCGCAGGTGACTTGGATAATGCTAACAAGGCCACACGAGGAAGAAATAAGGCAGAGGAAAAAACAGGGGACCTCTAGGGGCACAGAGACAAACTACAGGAGGTAGGATGCTGACAGGACCCCCTCCTCTAGGAACAGCTCCTGACGTTCCTTCCAGAACACCCCGGCTTCCGGGTGCGAAACTCCCGGATCAAACTTGGGTCCAGGATGTCTTTGGCTGGAACCCAGAAGTGCTCCTCCGGCCTGTAACCCTCCCAGTCCACCAGATACTGCAGTGAGTTCTGGACCCTCCGGGAGTCCAGTATCCGGTGGACTGTGTAGGCTGGCTGGCCATCGATGATCCTGGGAGGTGGAGGGGGTCTGCGTGGGGGGGCAAAAGGAGAAGACAAGACAGGTTTTAGTAATGAGACATGAAACGTGGGGTTAATTCTAAGTGAACGGGGAAGAAACAAACGATAGGAAACAGGGTTAACTTTCCTTGCTATGCGGAAAGGGCCAATGTATTTTTGGGAAAGCTTCCTTGATTCGACCCTGAGGAGCAGGTTCTTGGTGGCTAACCAGACTCTTTGACCAGCTCGGAAATTAGGGGCCTTCCGGCGGCGGCGATTAGCGTGACGTTGGTATCTCTGGGAGGTTTGAAGAAGGGCACGCCTAACCTTCCTCCAGGTCTGCCGACAGCGTTGGACAAAACGCTGGGCCGAGGGAACGCCAAACTGTGACACTTCCTCAGGAAACATGGGGGGGGGGGGGGGTAAGCCGAACGCAATTTCAAAGGGGTAGACAGGTGGCCGAGGACTGGAGGGGGTTGTGGGGGGGGGGGCATATTCAGCCCACATGATGTAGGTAGCCCAAGAGGTGGGGTTATTGGCCGCCATTCACCACAGAGTGGTCTCCAGATCCTGATTAACCCGTTCCGTTTGGCCATTAGACTCTGGATGGAACCCAGATGATAGGCTGGCCGTGGCACCGATCAGCTTGCAGAACCGGGACGAGAACTGGGGCCCTCGGTCGGAGACAATATCCAGGGGAATTCCAAACACCCGGAAGACATGGTTCATGAGGAGCTCTGCTGTTTCTTTGGCCGAGGGCAATTTGGGCCCTGGGATGGTGGGAGTCCCGTGACAAAGTCCAGAGAAAGGTGCGACCACGGCCTACGGGGAACGGGTAAGGGATGGAGCAGTCCCTGAGGTCGCTGATGTGTAGACTTTCCCTGGCTGCACACAGGGCAGGCCTCCACATAGACCTTTACATCCTCCTTGATGGACGGCCACCAAAACCGCCGCTGGAGGAAGTCAAGAGTGCGAGCATGTGCGGGCACGTCAAGGGAGACTCATGACCCCACTGCAAGACCCGGGCCCGGGCCAATTGAGGGACGTACAGGTGTCCTCCTGGACGACCTCCTGGGTCTGTGACTTGGATAACGCTAACAAGGCCACACGAGGAAGAACTAAGGCAGAGGAAAAAACAGGGGACCTCTAGGGGCACGGAGACAAACTACAGGAGGAAGGATGATGACAACTGTAATATGTATTTCTGATTTAACACTTATGCACTGTTGGGGTTGTAGAGTGGGAGAACCAAACTGAATAATCATGTTATTGACATCTAACTCCAAACTCTAAGCTCCGAATTTAAGTATATAAGAGCAAAACCCACCAACTGAATGTTCTCTCTTCTTTCCTCAATTGTTTATCAATCCGGTAACAATTTCTATGAAGCCTGTATTTATAGTACATTATAAGGGTTTTCTTAAGGCATTGTAATTAATGCATAAAGCATTATAAAAAAACCTTAATAATATTGTTGTTGTATGTTGTATCATCTCATAAATAATCATAACATTTATAATACATTAAAATACGTACGCATTTGTGGTTATAACTTTTAAGAGTATGATTACGTATCACACACAATGATACATAATAAATCCACTTAATTTATAATGGATTATCTTGACATTGTTTATTTAAGATCTGGACAGTATCTTACTACATCCTGTGAGTGGTTAGGCGTGGTTGTTTTGAGTGTTTCCTGTGAGGTTAATATTAATTTAGCTGTGAGCTAGTTTAAGATCAGATGTAATACTTTCTAATGAAAAAATGCAACGTGTGTTTTTTTATTAGATTACATTTTATTTTGATGGTCCCCTTTAGTCTATTGACTATAAACAACTTTGCAACTACATGTCAACTAACTCTCATTAGAGTATTAGTAGGCTTAGTTAAGTTTAGGGTTGGTAGAATAAGTTGATGTACTTGCAAAGTTGCTTATAGTCAGTAGAATGTCTGTTGGGGAACCATCAAAAAAAATTGTTAGCATATATTTAGCAGACATACTAATACTCCAATGACAGCTAGTTGATATGTAGTTGCAGAGTCACATATCAACAGCTGTTTAAAGGGTACCATCAAAATAATCAAATTGATATTACAATAAAAATAGTTCAAAGCAAATGTGTACACATTCATCTGATCTGATATCTGATCTTATGGCTGTTTGAGAAAAATTATTATTATTATTATTTATAAGTGGTCTTTGTCTGCTTTAAGTACAGTGAAGTTACTTTACTGAAGGGTAAAATGCGTAACTGCTAATCAAAATGCGTACAGGTTGGCAGGTCTGACACTGGCTGAAGAGTTCCTTGGAGCAAGTTTCTGGCCTCATAAGTCCAGAAGGCAAACCGCTGACCATGCCTTTCAAACATCAACCAGATTAATCTAAAGTACTGCCAAAACGACAGGCTAATAACACATATTGTGGTGCAACCAAGCAATGAGCCCAGTTTAATTATGAAAGATGATTTATACTTAACTAATATGCTAAAACAATGAGTATCAAACAAGTTTTCACACTAATACAGTAAGCTACAGGTAAATCTGACACATCTCACATCAACATGCTTTTATCATTTTTTAAAGTTTAATTAATGTGCTGGCTAGATTTACTTATTATTTCAACCAGGTTTAGCTTAATTAAATCATGGCCACGAATTAAAAACATCGTAATAATCAATAAAACTAGCAATCGGGAATTAATTATTATTTCTTAGCAGTTCTCACATTGGCTACGTAAACTTTGCATCGTTTTAAGGTTATAAAATAAAACTTAATTGAAAATCGGTAAAGTTACTCACTCTGATTGCTGTCCATGTCGTCCATCTTTAGTGATCCAATTCGGTAGGTGGCGCTGTTACAAAAGAACAGGGTCCTAGAACTGCGGTCCTGAAACTCCAGCCTCCGGTTGTCCAGGAACATACTATTGGCTGATATAGACAGTTAATTCCTCTCATGCATGCGCAGAACGCACGTGTTAGTTTGCCGTCGGCTGTAGTCTGTTCGGTGTGTTCGAGCGCAGCTTTTTGGTCCAACGCTGCCAACGCGAGGCGACAACACCGTCGGCTTTCGTCGCCGCTAGTTCTTTGAAGTTGGCTTGGTGTTTAATTCGTGGCCAGCTGTGGATACTATAAGGGTAATTAGCAGGTGTCCACTAAGGTCAAGTTTAAGGGTATCAATGCAGCTTGTTTTGCATTGCATTTAGATGAGAAGTCTGGTTTCAAACACTCAAAGACTTAGAGATTTATGCTAGTATGCAACACTCACGCAGGCCCTAAATATCCTCAAGCTAACAAAAAAGCAAAGGAAGAGGATGAGACAGAAACAGACAGCAAGATATAGAGAGACTAAATAGAAAACTGTGATACTGAATAAGAAAGCACATAAATCTTTCTTTAGCAATACAGTGCTCACACAGTCCGGCTGTAGAAGCTGTGGTAAGTGTTAAAGGGGTCATATGATGCGATTTAAATTTTTACTTTCTCTTTGGAGTGTTACAAGCTCTTGGTGCATAAAGAAGATCTGTAAAGTTGCAAAGACTAAAGTATCAAATCCAAAGAGATATTTTATTTTATAAAAGTTAAGAGTCAACCACGCCTACCCAAAAACGGCTAGCTTCTAAAACGCCCCCACATGTCTACGTCATGATGTGGAAAGATTTGCATAACGCCGCCCAAATGTTCTCGCAAAGAAAGAAGGCGTAACTTTTATTCTCGCTGTATTATTGTTGTTGCCGCCGCCGCCATGTCGTGAAGGCGCTGTGTGTTTCGTTATGAAAGCAAAACTACTTTGTTTGGCCTTCCAAAAGAGGACGATATCCGCTGCGTCATGATAGAGAGATTCCCCATGCTGGTCGCTGAGGACATACATCAACTTCGTGCTGTGGATCGCTGGATCGGCTTTCACTGTGGACGAAGAGGAGTCCAGCCCGGGGTCGTCACATGTGGTTGCCGCAAGCCCGCGCGCGTCCTTCGTTCGGGGGGGGGGGGGGAATCCATGGCCGTTCCTCACTCTAGCCCGCGGTGTGTGACACTGTGTGTTTGGTTGTGAAAGCGAAACTACTTTGCTTGGTCTTCCAAAAGAGGACACGACTAGAAATCAGTGGTTAAGTTGTATTTACAACACTGTTCCAGAACAGTTCAACCCAAAATATTCAGATGTGTGCAGCGCATTTTTATGGAGGACTGTTTACTGATCCATGGGAGAGTAACGTTAGACTAAAATGACGGCAGTTCTGACTCACAGTCTGCAAGTACGTTTTCATATTTAAAGGATTTGCCAATGATGATTCAAACACGAGTTTTTGAGCAGTGCAGAGTAGCGTGTGTTGTTTGTCATTTTTCCGATCACAAATGCAGACATGGTTTTATGTTTACTAATGCGTAAAAAGACAGTATAAGTCATTATAATCCATAATTATGTCCCCACTGGATGCAACGAATGCCTCGTTTATAATGGGTTTTCATGTTTTTGTCTTGTCGCTCCGAGTTACCGATTGAAGCATGACGATCCTATCAACCCCGGTATGGTAAGGGGCGCTATTATTATTTCACTACCACCCTGTTGCCACACCCCACATGCCATTTTGTAGCGTCCATTCGTCACCACCACCAAGAAAGAATAAAAGGATTTATTTTCGACCTATTCAAGCAAAGTGATTTTGATCTCTCTTCAATGTCTCAATTGTTTATCCTATAGACAGCAGTACAGGTTCTGCATAAATAATCAAGAACAAAAGTCAGAGAGCTCTTCTTTTCTTATATATGAATATTATGTATAATTATCATCTTAATATAATATTCATGTAATCTTTTATAGCTTTATACCCCTACTGTATGTCAACAGTTGTCTCATATGTCTTTATTTTTTATTTCTCCTATTAGGAATTTGAGGAGAAACATCTGAAATAATGAACCTCCTCTACTCTCTCGTTGTTTCCCAATCTGTCTGTTAGAAAGGCAAGATTGTGCACACTGAATGCAGGGCATTTGGGGCAGCCTGTACATCAATGCAGCTGCTATGGTTCTCACAGAAGCGATTTCAGGGCCGCCAGAGTGAATTTCACAACACAGCAAGAGCACAAAGCACTGGAGGTTGTTAAACACGACCTCTCCACTCTAATCTCCTCAATTCCACACTGCTCAGCTTGTTTCAGATCTTCACTCAGACACAGCAGGGGAAAAAAATGCTGCAGTATGCTGTCTTTCGCTTCTTGCACACATGCTTAAACTGTAGAAACTGTCTATAAAGATTTAGAGATAGTTCACCACAAAATGAAAAATCTGTCATCATTTACTAAAACCTGTATGACTTTCTTTTTCCACAAAAGAAGACATTTTGAAGAATTAAAATGTAGAATGTAAACATACATGACAATTACTGGAAAAAAATATAAAATAATAATAATCATAAAAATCTCATATAATTTGTTCGTAATATTCTGAGTGCATGTTCAGAATACTGTGTTTGAGCAATATTTATTTTATTTTATTTTAGACAACACACTGGATCATTTTACAATGTTAAAATAGCACCATGAACATTATTTATTTATGCATTCATTATTTAGTCTCTTTTTGTCATTCAGGTTTGATTACAAAAATTTCAATTTTAAATAAACTGTCGAAGGGTATATTCGTAATGTTTATGAGAAGCATTATAAACACTGCTTGTCATATACACATTTTAAGGCCTCATTCCATCTGTATTTTGAAGTTTCAAGACAGAGATAAAATCCTATAATTCTGTTACTTCAGCTTAATAGCACTAAAACCTGTTAAAGGCCTGGCGGCATACTATTCAAATGAGTAAGCAGTTTCAGTCAGGCCATTGACTATGCGGGTAAAAAGCTCACTAAGGGCAATTTGGATGTAAAAAAACAAATGGTGATTACTATCTGGAGCGGTGCTCAAGAGGTGAGCATCCTCTGCATTTCATTTTCTTTCCTTGCAGTCACAACCCAAATAACATTCAATTTGCTGTCTCACTCATATGTGTAATAAAGAACCCAGTGTGTTAGAGATCGTAATTATCTGTGCAAGTTACAAGTTTGTGTGTGAGAACAGCCAGTCTGTGTGTGTTTGCCCCATCCTTCACCTTTCTCATTTATCCTGCAAGGCCTTTGTTGCATATGTGCTTTCATCAAAAGTCGTCCGGCCAGTCAGGGACACACGTGTCTTGATATTGACCCTGGGGCCCCTCTACAAACAAAGCCAGCAAGTGCAGTTACAGGTCAAAACCTTGATGTTTAATGTGAGGAAACAAAGAACTATAGTATATTTGTTTGATCAGGTAAGCAATGTTATATTATAATCATTTAAGTGGATGCTCCACTTGGAGTTACATGATACTATGGCACCTGTAGAAAAATATTAAATAAATTACATATTGCATATATTTAAAGGGTCACACTTGGTCACTCAAAATGTGTTCATTGCATGGAAAACAGCACCTCAGACGTTTTTCAAAATTCCCCATTTTATTTTTCACAGATGAAAGAAAGTCATACATGTTTGGAACAGCTTTTATTTTTATATTTTCAGTTTTCATTTGATTTATTTTAACTTTTAGTAATGTTGTTGTGCTTTTGTCAGTTTTATTAGTTTTTGCTTTGTAAAATATTTATATTTAGCTTTTATATACTTTTATTTGTTTTAGTAATTTTGGTGCTTAAACTTAAAAGTTAGTTGCCCATGCAACATTTCTAACTTTCATATACGTTTTTATTTTTTTTTAAATAATACAGTGGTCATGCCATAACCTATCACACTAAATAATTGTAAAAACAGAGCAGTTTCTCTGACACTGATGAAGTACAGTATTGTTATAAACAATAGAAAACTCAGAAGGGTTTAGTTTAGCGATAGTTTAAATGTAAGTCAGGGAAGCCAGCTCCAGTGGAGAGAGGATGAATGAATAAATACTACACCTCAGGTTGGACTTGCCTTGGAGAAATCAGCAGCTGCTAAAGAGGTTAACACATTGCAGGACTATGTATGAGCACTTGTCTTTGTGTTTGTGGTGCCCGCTTGATTGTTCAAGCAAAAACATTATTGCAAAAACTTATTGGATGTTAATTGCAATTAAATGAAAATCAATTTTTATAATAAACGTAATTAGCTAACTTTTGAGTGCTTTTTTTTTCTTGACCCACTTAAAAGGATAGTTAATATAAAAAGATTAGTGTGATTTATCCCCACCTACACTATGTGAGCTGCTTCTAACCGCCAACCACCATTCCTTACAATAAACTTTCCGTTCTTCAAATTAGACTTGATGTTATCTCTTTGGTGGCATGGTCCTAATAACGAAGTGATTACTACTCCTAACATCATGTAGTTATGAACATTTGAACAGCATCTCAGTTATTCTGATTTCTATTTTTGAGATTAGGCGTGTTTACTTACTTATCCTTGGAAGGATGGATTGCTATACTATTGTCACGGTCATTTGAAACATCCATGTTACAGGTATGTGTGATTTGCCGTAAATTCTAAGTGTCCGCCTGGTTATTTAATTCTCCAATTGTTTATATATGCGTATCCGTGACATCAGTATAATGTGCTCACATAGTGTCTCCTATTTATATTTTATAATATCGGTTCTCTTCTGTGTGTTTTTTAGACTTTTAGTATATCACACACCCTTCTCTCATTAATTGTATTCTATGTGTCTGTACATCCTCTGATCAGGTCCTGGGTCCATGTGTATCCTTCCGTCCCCCCCTTGTCATAGTCCGTTTGATTCCCTGCCACCTTTTTCTGAATACATGTCCTTGCATTCCCCACACTATTCCCCAGTGATGATTGTATTCCTACCAGCTTGGATTTACTTCTACTATTGATGGTCTTCTTCCTATTATCGAGGTTGATTTTGATCTCCTGACGTACTATGTAAAACCATGTGACTATGACTAGTTGTACTTGTGGGCTTGCTATCAGGTCGCCTGTGCCCACCTCTTCCCTCACCCCATGTGTATTGCAACCACAGAGTGTCCAGTGTTCTTCCTGCAGCCAGAGCTGCTGCAGATCTCTGACCCTTCTCTATCAATAATATATGCCAAAATGAGCCAACCACGCATTCAATTTGACCTTGGTTAATAATTAATGATGGGTTAGTACTTCAGTCAGATCCGCCTTCTCCTTGGGTGGGCCATGCAACCCTCTTTGTTCCATTTTAGAGTAGATTAAAGTGAGACAGAGAAAAAGAGAGATTGTTTTGAATGAGTGTGTGTGAGAGAGAGAGAGAGAGAGAGTTATTAACAGGGTTTAATTACCTTGGCTTCAGCCCACTCAGACAGAGAAGAGGCTTTGTGTGTGTGTGTGTGTATGTATGTATCTGTGAACACATAGGAACTTGGTAAAGAAGGCTAACAGTCTCCTGTGTTTTGAAAAAAAAAAATCATGTTGTCTTAAAGACTTTGAAAAACACTCACTTTTACCAGATGTGTTCAAATGTTCTCTAGAATGACCCCCCTCTAATACCACCTGCAACCAACTTGCAAGTAGCAATTTAAGATTTACAGCTGTGACAACTAAAAACTGAAATGACACACATCTCAAAAAAAGGTAGAATGACAATCAATATTCTCAAAAACACATATGAGCACTGGGAATAATATGTCTTAGGCTGTGAATTACACATTTCTCCAAAAATATCCTCTGAAAAGACCAGCTTAGACCAGCATTATGCTAATTAATTCTAGTTTGGTGCTGGTCTAGCAGTAAAAGCTGATTTACCTACTTAGGAAGTGAACTTAACATCTCACATGCATTGTTTTTAGCAGTATCCACCTAATTTTCAACCTAAAAGTAAGCTATTTCCTGTCAATGAAGATCTGGTTCATTAGCCACTATAGGTATATGACTAGAAGAATACAAAGTGGAGTAAACGGTAAAACTGTTTGAGCTACAAACCAGCATGTTTATGATTGTGATATACATTTAAATAATGTGATGTATACCAATTTGCAGTATCAAGTAGCATGACAGACTGTTTTTGTACCGCTAATATAATGGGAAATGGTTGACACCGGAAGTCTTGTATATTCAAGGTAAAAAGAAAGAAGCAGCACAAAATACACACATTCCGTTAAAGCTGTGGTGCAGTGTTAAGCATTGATCTATGGTGCTTTCATGGTTCATGCAGGTTCAAGTCCTGTCTGCCATCTTATTTCGTACGGTCCACCGGACCCCCCCCCCCCCCCCCACAAAAAGGAAACAAACAAGAAAAAAACTTAAATATGATGTTTCATCTTAAAGAAACAATCATATTTCATTATACACTCAGTGTTTTATTATACAGTCAGTCGGATCATGTTGCTCAGGTTTTTAATACCCATGCCACGTATGCAGTGCAAACCACTGCTTTATTGCATCAGATCTCCAAATGACCCCCTCTCCATCTCTTTCTCTTTCACTCAGCTGCTAGGGAGACAATGCTTTTGACATTTAGTATGGTGGGTTATGTCCCTGCCTGACGCATGCTCCTGTTTATTTGGGTATTTTATTGGACCAGATGACTCACTCTTTCCCTTGCACACACCACATTGGTTACCATGGAAACCAGCCGGGCCTGATTGATCAAACGTGGATGACTTAAGGGTCCAGATGCATGACAGCAGATCGTCATCAACAGGTGCATTGCACAATCGCGGTCCGGGGGCACCTAGATCGGACCAAAAGGGCAGAGGCTTGAGCCCCCCCAGGCACCCCCAAGGCACTCCACTGAAAAGGTGAATTGCCATGAAAGCCAGCTGACCCTCTCAACCTGAATAAAGTGCCTGTGACGTGTTCATTTTTCATATGGTGACCTTTTAATGACATTCCCTTCAAACATAATGAAACTGTTTGTGAAACTGATTTTGAAATGAGCTGATGCAGACAGCACTGTTTGTCCAGATAGTTAATTGTCTGTCTGGAGTGAAAGTCACTTCAGTTGTTGTGGGGTCATTTATTTACGCTCAAACTGGCCAGAGCATGCAGCTCTATACACACACTCAGTATTATTACAGGCCTGTGATGCGTGTCCCAGTTATCTTGTTCCCATGTTTCTCACATTGGCGCTTTTCTCTGCCACAAAGCCATTGTGAACACTTTTAAACAACAAAATCTCACTCCCAACTATCTCATCTTACATGTATGCATTTGCTAGACACTCTTATCCAAAGCCACTTACATTGCATTCAGTGGACATATTTTTTAAATCATGTTATGCTTTTCCTGGGAATCAAAATCATGACCAGAAATCTGATCAGAAAATCCATAGAATTTTTGATATTTTTTAATACAATCTTTTGCAAAGACTATTATTTATTTTATTACATTGCTGGTAAAAATAAGTGTGCTTAATAATTATTATTACATTCAAAGTTTATATATTTTAAATGTGCATCATTACCAATATATTTACAAAATTGCATCGTTTTTTTTTCAAATGTCAGTAGAAATGGCATTAAAAGTATATTTTAGTTTATCATTAATGCTTGTCAGTGCAGTACATTTTAACCATATTTCTTTAAATTACAAATAAAGATATTTAGATAGGTTTCGTAAATAAATTAAACATATACAGTATTATATATATATATATTATATATATATAGATAGGTTCTATTTAATGGGTCAAACTTGTCTCACAAGTTGTAATTGCCTAATCACTTCAAAAGTTTAATTTCAAGTAACAAGTATATTCTTTTAAGGTATATTATTTCTGTAATAAGTGCTCTTTTTAAAAGTATGCTGAGGTGTATTTCTTTATCACAAATTATATTATACTGTGTATTTATAATTTTTTTCAATAATTGTGGTATAATAGCCTATATTTCAAATAAGTCCATTGTAAGCAAACATCAGTCAGACAGTCTTTTCTTTAAAATGGCACCAGTGTTTATGCTGATAGTCAATGTCTGACTCATATGTGATACCTGCTGACTGTCTCCTTGAGCAATCCTGGCCTTCTTTTGTTTGCTAGATTCAAAGAGATGTTTAATACACCACTGCCATATACACATTAAACACCTTTCTTCTAGCTGATTGTATGCAAAACCACCTTGTACACAGAAATGGACCTCTTCGCCTGTTTCAGACACCTTCATGTTCTTCATTTAATACATGAAGAAACATTCCTATCAAGTCTTGTTTTCCATCTACTCTATATTACTCTAGAAACCAATATAAGCAGATGCAGAGATATATTTTAGCATTATATTGTCCATAAACCCTGCAGTGCAATAGCAGGTTCTCCAGCCCTGCACACAAGATATATGAAGATGAAAGTCTGAAGATTTCAGAACAACAGGAAGAATTGGTAAATTCTTAGAAACTTCACGGGAAATGTCGGCCATCTGATCACCTTCTGATTATTTTACTGTTATCGTTTTGAATCACAAGGAAAAACTGCATCAAGATGTTCTCTTCCATTTATTTTTTTAATTATTAAAAGCATTTTCCGATAAGTATGAAGAATTATATCTCTGACTCTGCAAGCCACTAAAATGTCTAGCCAGTCACAGTCAGTCATGTTGTGTGAACTCGCACCATAGACAGGGCTTCCCGCTGGCTTTATCCCAAAAGTTTTGATGAATTAAAACTCTCTTTTGTCTGGGTCAGCTCTGGCTTTGGTCTTTTAATGAGGATATCACCAGTATGATCTATTTTTGGAGGCCTTTTAAGAAGACTAATGAAGAGGCTGTTAGGTTTAACGTCCCATAATGAGATACAGATTGTCCGGGGAAGCTTTTGATGAAAATGCTTTTCTTTTTTCACCGTTTTATTCTGCTCCCAGAAGTTTATGAAGATTCAGAGTAAAATAAATCCAAATATAATCTGTTTTCATATTGGCGGTTGATACGTTGTAGCCTGCCAGAATCTGTCGTACTGTTGACAACTTATTAGGAGTAGTAATAGCTGCTCATAGTTTTTGAGTTGAGTTGTTTTGAGCTCAGTAAAGGCAGGTGGTAAATGGCAGGTAAATACACATTGGGTTCCCATCAGTGAGGCATTTATAATAGAATGCTATTTCAGCCGTATTATACCACTGAAAATTCCTCTTTATGCTGAATGACAGCAAGAAACACTGTTGAAATTGGGGACTTCAATAGCGAAACATTAATTGAATTATATCAACATCATGATGTTGACTTGTTTGAAAAATTGTGAAAAAGCCAGATGTCTAAATCAATTCAGCATCAGACGAGGCAGCCTCTAATGAGAGGAAATGTATAAGCTTCGACAAGGAAATCACAAAATCATCAAGGAAATGAACGGTGACCCTTTCGTCATCACCCCTCCTTATCCTGCATCCTTCATCCATCTCTCTGTCTCTGGGGGAGACTGGTTAGTCCACCTTTCTGACAGCTTTTTAATGGCCACATAAAACAGCAGGATCTAATAGCCCACCGGAACTGGGTATCTGAGAGCCCCTGACTGCTCCCATATATGATTTCAAGGGGTCACTCAGAGGGGAATTTAAAGGGTTGTATGCCACAGAGAGGTACATTAGGTATGGATAAGAAGAAAATGCATTCATATCCACTGAATCATCAAGCCTCTCTAAAGCGGCCAAATTTAAATTAGAAGCCAGTGGATTAGACGTTTTTTTTTAAAAAAACCTGAAATAAAAAGGGGTCAAAGACTGTCCAACAACGAATACAATGAGAAATATTTTTATCAATTTTCTTTAAAAGCATGTGCCAAGTTCTTGGAAATGCAATATTTGTATAAATGTTGGTTCATGATGGTTTCATATAAAAGCTATTTATACTATTTAAAAAATATTTTTAAATGTATTGACTACAAATGTCAAGTTGTAATAAAAACGAATAAAATCAAATTTAACACTATCTAATGTCTTAATTTATATAATAATAATTATATATATTATTATATATATCTATATAATATTTATATTATTATATTATATATATAGAAGCTATATATAGATTGATATTCCTTTTTAATAGTTTTTGTTGTCTCAACAACAAATGGCTTCCGTAGTTGTTACACCACACTGATTTGACTTAAATCGCTGCTTCTTTCATTAAACATAAAAAGTAAATATTCCAAGCCGTGTTATGCAAAGTGTTACACCACTTTTTTATTTAAAGCCCACAAAAAAAGGAAAAGGTGAATTAATAATGTTCTGTATAAATCACATTTTTTTAATGTATTTTTGAATAACAATGGATCCAGTAATGTATAATATAAAATATAATGATATAATATATTTCTCATCCTATTAAAAATATGCGACTAAACATGCGTTGTGAATTCCAGATGGAGAAAGGTCACCGGTGGCTTTATTAACTGTCACACAGAGTAATGACAGCAGGATAGACAGGTGAGGAATGTCATTCATTCTTTTTGATACAAAAGAGAGGTAATGAGCTCCATCAATTACTGTTGTACGTAACAGAGGACAAATCCGTCATGACTGTTCTTGAGTTATCCGCTTGTAGCATAGCAACTTGACACAACCAAATAAAGCATGCTATATAAACTGTATCTAAAGAAGTTTCATCACAGCATTTTGTGAAACAAACAAATGAAGTTACGAAGAAATACATTAAGTAATTGTGTCAAAAATGTGCAAGTTTCTTGCATATCCATGTAAAAATATGAAATCCGGAGGTTTAGCTGCTCTGAAAAAAAAAGTTCATTAATAAACTCTGCAGCTGTCTGTATACTGGCATAGTGTCAACTTTTACCATTTAATGCCTAACTAATTGCCCAATAACTGCAGATTAAGGGTCTACAAAGCGGCCTGCTGTTGCAACGGAAGGAATTTGGATTACAAATGAAAGTCACAAAAAGCAAATGATTTTAGGAGATGGTCATTATGCCGGAACAGCAGCCATTAAGGATTTGCGTCATCTGTTTACACAAGGTCAGGAGCTTACAGGATAACCGAGAGAGAGGGGAAACAAAAAGGAAAGAGGCAACAGGCAGTTGCTGGTGGAGAGCTGACAGTGGAGGTTTTTTTTTTTTTTTTTTTTTTACTGATCAGGCTACAGTAGCAGCAAACTGAAGAAAGAAGGACCGCTGGGACAGGCACATGGAGAGCAGGTGCTCGTCAGCTGCACAATATTGATCAACTTCCTGTATAACTACCACTAAAAGATGGAGATAGAGACAAAAAATGAGACAGATGGAGGAAGGGAGAGAAATTTGGAAAGGGAGAGTGGGCAAAAAGAAGGTCCAAGGGAATTATAACAAGTGTGAAACAGCTTGCTTCTCAAAAAGGCAATAAGATACAATTAGGCAACAAATACAGAGTAATGCACAAGTCTGTAAAATCTGAAAGCATGTGTAGTTAAAAAGCAGAAGGGAAAAGGATACAAGACAGATTTAACTGTGCTGACTGAAGTGGGCCTTTAAAAATCTCTCTACTAAAAAAGAAAAAAATAAGGAAAAAGTGTGCAACAAAGGTCTCCGCTGCTGAAGTATCCAGCTGAACAGCTGGTGCCAAGAACAAGGTTGGATGACAGAGTGTTTTTAGTTTAGACTGGAAATGTGCCAATCCGGCCCAACCTCTCTCAGGGACGCACGCCAACCAACGGCGAAGGCCTTCGGTAAGATTATATAACTCACTTCCATTGGAACAGAGGCGGATTCAGACCTCAGCTCCACAGAAAGAAATTATATGCTTTTAATTTGCAAACCCCAGTACAGTTTGGGCAGAAAGCGTTCAGCCCAAAGACACTATAAAAAGCAAAGAACACAACTCCCACCATTTGTGCCTTTAGAAAAGGAAATAACTTTCCTTCCTTTACTACTTTTTGCGGTCCATCAAAACAAATATATTTTCACTCCATTAACCAGCTGACTCTTTGAAAGATAATTTGGTAACACTTTATATTAAGGTTCCCTTCGTAAAGTGTTTATAAAGGTGTAATAAATGCTATATCACTTCAGTGCATTATAAATCATTGATGCGCAGCTATAAATGCATGAGTAAAAGGGTGATTTTAATGCAATACCTGCCAAATAGTGAGCCATTTTTAACTCACATGTTATAAATGCTTAACAAATATATTTATTAATACTTATTTCACTCACCTGATTTATTTCATGATGCAGCAAAACTTTACGATTTTAGCAGAGTAAATGGTGGCTTGTATGTATGGTGTCTCATTATATCTCATGACTCGGTCACTTTTCTTATAATTGTTTCTTACCAAACTACTCTGTACTACCCATGTTCTCCGCAAAGTTCATGATGTCTTCCACAGTAGATTAGAATTCTAATTTTCTCTCCTTTCTCTCTGGTTTTATGACAGCTGTACCTTTTATAGTTTGCAGAACAGATAGCAGAACATTAGAACATTACAATCAAAAATTGCTCTTTAAAGCATTAAAATAACTCAATTAAAAGTTAAAATCACTGAATTAAAAATTTAAATAAATAATAAAGAAAATGACTATATATTAACTGCTATACTCATTTGAGCTTAGTAATTAGTACTGAACTAGCTTACATTTGATTTACCCATTACAATAGTCCCTTTACATGTTTACTACTGCATCCCACAAAATACACTTTATGAAGGTTTTAAAATTGTACAAAAGACGCATATTACTTGTCCAACACAAATATTTTTAGCAAAATGTATTTTACTACTCAGAATTATTGAGCTACTCTACTATTCCTCTGTTAGCGCGCAATCATCCGTTCACCCTCGCGTCAGCCTCACCCACATCCTTACAGCAAATGAATATGTTTTACTGACTTTTCTGACATTTACAGATGAAAAATTACCTGTGACTGTCATTTATGCACTGATGAAAACCAACGTCTCAAATGCCTTAACAGCACACATACTATTCGCTGTTTGCGATGGTGGGATCGATTGATCCATGATCACCATTAGGCTGCTTAAGAATAGGCGTGCACAATAAGTGAGATTGTGGTGAACTTAATTTTCATTTTGGAACCGCTTTACCCGATTTTAATGATTTGGATAGGTTATTTCAAGGCAGGGTCTCCATAGTGTTGTTATTCGTCACAGATCACTGCAGCAGCAAAGATGAGAGAACACGCTTGAGAAACAGTTAGAGAGGAGAAATCAATCTACATAAAAAATATTGGCCACAGATTATTGGTCACTTTCTAAACAATAAAAGTATACCGCATCCACTAGTAATTATAAATTAATAAATCGTTTTTTTACCGATGCAGATATGTTAGAAACGATGCATCGCGATATAAATGCCAACTTGTAGCCAATACACAATTTTTAAACTGATGCATCGCTTCGTTAACTTCTGGGAATCAGGGAATCTTCCCATCCCTACTGTGTGTCTGTATAGTTGCCTGTGTGTCACCAATTAATTACCTAATTACTGATTGCTTATTAATATGAGAATGATAAGGTGTTCATTTACATAGTTTCGCTTCATTCACAGGTTACTAACATCTGTAACTCTTTAATAAATGGTTCACAGGTGTTCACGTTACATTAAGGTTCGCTTTCACAGGTTACTAATGTTTGTAATTCATTAATAAATGGTTCACAGGTGTTCACTTTACATTAAGGTTCGCTTTCACAGGTTACTAACGTTTGTATTCATTAATAAATGGTTCACAGGTGTTCACTTTACATTAAGGTTCGCTTTTACATGTTACTAACGTTTGTAACTCAATAAATGGACATCACAGATGTTCACACGTTACATTAAGGTGCACTTTCACAGGTTATTAATGTTTATAAATCATTAATTAATGGTTCATTACATTAAAGTTCACAGGTAATATTGGAATTCAAATTTTTTATATTAATATCTCATCAAGTCATGCTTGTGCTTTTATGATTTTTCCCCCAAAATAAAAATCAAGATGTCAATTTCATCTTGATAAACAAAATATATCAGTTTCTAATCATTGATGTGGATAGACATCATGAACTTTTGTGGAGAATCATGGGTAAGGTACAGAGTAGATTCTGGTAAGAAACATTGTAAGAAAAGTGGATGAGATACAAATGAGAAAACCATAAATACAACACCATTTAGTCTTGCTAAAATAATAAATTTTTGCTGCATCACGAATAAAAACAGGAATCTGGTTTTGAGTGAATTAAGTATTAATAAATATATTTGTTAAGCATTTATAACATGTGAGTTAAAAATGGCTCACTATTTGGTAGGTATTGCATTAAAATCAAATTTTTTATTCATGCATTTATAACTGCTTATCAATGATTTATAATGCACTTGTAAGTGAGTTATTAGTCATTTATTAACACCTTTATAAACCCTTTATAAAGGGAACCTTAATGTAAAGTGTTACCGATAATTAAATTTATTTGTAAAATGGGAATCATTTACAAAGAAAACAAGCACTGGGACTTTTTTGGACTCTGCAGAGATTAAATTATTCTAAAGATAAAGTGCAGACGATTGATAATAACCGCAATAATAATCTCAGGAAGCCCCGAAGCCTTCGTGACCTCACGCAAAGATGTCGTGCATGCCAAATCGCTTGCCTTCATCTGTCTACCTCCACTCCCGTTCCTCAGCGACGGAGCTCCTTGCAGACAAATTGCTCTCCTCCAGCGTGTTTCTCTTTGAGCCACAGTGGGGTTAATGAAAACGCCACAGCGTGGCAGCCCCAACCATCCATGGCAGCCCCACCAGCACACCGCCAGAAATGATTTCCAGCCTTACGGCATAGTGGAGCCTGGGCCAACCTCCCACTAGAGACGAGGTTTAGCCATCAGCTCAATGTACAGAAATAACACTGGTCCTACTTGTATGTTTAATGCCCCAGAAAAATGCCTCATTCATTTAGTCAGGCTTTAAATCACTGCTATAATGTACGGTAGGTAGAAGCTATCCTCAGTGTAGGTCACATAGTAGCCAGGCTGGAGTCAAGTACTTTGAAACTTACTGATTTATTCCTTTTCTCACACACTGAACAGCTTATTCCATTTACTCTCTAATTTGGATGCATGCAAAAAGAGAAATGGACAGGATTTGTGATTTTTAAGTGGGTGACTTAAAAATAGTGATATATTACCCAGGCTGATTGGTGCTTGGCGTATATAACTGTGCCTGTATGTGCGCTTAATCAAAATCCATTGACAAGGCTGTCGGTAGATTTTGGAACTAAGTCATTTTGATTTAGCATTTTTTTTATTAAATATTGTGTAAAATAGGCATTGATTCAAATTCAGAGATGTTATATACTGTAAATCTTTTTACACTGATCTGGTAAAGTGCATAAAACTCATTATATCGTAACAATGTCACCCAGCAATGGGTGGGATATACTAAACAGCAAGTGAACAGTCAGTTCTTGAATTGCATGTGTTGGAAGCAGGAAAAATGGGCACGTGGAAAAAATCTGAGTGATTTTGACAAAGGCCAAATAGGGATGACTAGACTACTTGATCAGAGTATCTCCAAACTGGCAAGTCTTTTGGGGTGTTCCTAGTATGCATTGGTTAGTACATACCAAAAAAGAACAACAACCGCTGAACTGGCATCAGGATCATGGGCACCCAAGGCTTATTGATGCATGTGGGAGCGAAGGCTAGCCCGTCTGTTCCGATCACACATATAAGTTACAGTGGCTCAGATTGCTGAAAAAACTGAAACATGCTGGTCATGATAGAAGATGTCAGAACCTTAGCAGACCATAGTTTGCGGCACATGGGGATACATGGCTGCACACCATGGCCACATTGCCCATGATGACCCCATTCACCATAGAAAGCAACTAAATGGGCATTTGAGCATCAGAACTGGACCATGGGGTGGTTTCCTGGAAGAAGGTTGCCTGGTCTTTTGAATGAGGTAGATGGCCAGGTGTGTGTGTGTGTGGGTGTGTGTGTGTGTGTGTTAACCGGGGAAGAGATGGCAGCAGGATGCAAACCCAAACTTGTGCACCGTATTTTTATTTTTCATTTTATTACAGTACATATATTTGATCATTAGCAGGCACTTTAATCAAAAGACTTAAAATGTAAGAAATAAGTAATAAACCAGAAAAAACAACAATACATTTTCAATTGGGGAATGACATGGGCTATAGTAACTAATGACAGAAATCCTGTGATATTCCTTTAACTCTAAAAAAAAAAAAACAAGTCAAGTAATATATAGTTTACTTAGAGTTAAATATATAACAACTAAGAAAAGTTGCATAGGCATTCCAGAAAGGACTGCAGACTTTTACCGTATATTTGGATTTCAGAGCAAAGGATTCAAAATTTAAGACACAGCATTCAAAAAATGCTAAAATTCTATCTTCCTTACCTATGTCATTCCAGACAGACAATTTTACTATGAGATAGGAGAGATAATTCATAAATATATATTTTTTTTAAATGACAAATGCCGGGTGGCGGATATGTCCCAGTCTCACCACAGAGGTCATGACCAGGATATGAATGCGACAAAATAATTACTGTGAGCAACTGAAAAGAAGGAAGCCGTAAATTACCCCTCTGCTTTTAGATAGGCTAGAATGACGTGGCCATTACCAAAAGGTTGAGATATAGGTTAATTGCTTTCTCAGTCCAAATGATAACACCTCTAAAGTAAAGTTTATCTGGAACAGCTGTGGCTGATCTCTTACCTCACTGAAGGGGTAATGACAGGGCACAGGGTGAGAGACATGTCAAGGGTCATCCTGTGTTTTCACCATGCCCTATCATGATCCAAAATCCACATCAATTTCAGTTATGCTACACATTTTTATTGTAGTTTTGTTCACTAAAAAGTTACGTGAAGCTTTGCATCAATTCACTTAGCTGACTGAGTTGTAATACAAAGCTAATACATTATTATGATCATTTATATGTGACCTGAAAAATTAACTCTTAATTTATTGAATTGAAAATTCAAGTGGGATGCAAATGTAACCTATAACTGAACTCAAATACAGCGGGGTTGTTTTATTCCATGCTCACAGCTATTGAAAAGATTCCTGGATAATGATAGTAATTTTCAGTGAGTGTTTCAAATTACAAATGAAAGTTATTATAATGTGCTGCCAGTGTTAGATGTTTTGATTTGTGAAAATATAGCTAATCAAGAAGCACTAACACTAACAACCACAGCATACAGTAAATAAATCAGGAATTGTGTACATTTAAACACATTCCAACTCTATTATGATATACAAGACTGAATAAAACACTTGCTTTTCATGATTTTCACTACGCACACACATTATATAAAATATTCCGTTGTTATATTTCCATTACTAAATGCCAAGCTGCTCCCTAGAGCAGAAGTCATCCCATCAATTACATATAGTGTGGTTGCATTAACTTGCGAAATTGCAAGCTTGTCCATTAGAAGAGCAGTATACTGTATGTCCCCTATGCTTTTTGTGAAGATGCTATAAAACTCAGTAAATCTCAGAAATGGCCCACATAAAAAAATCTTTAATGGAGACTGTCTACGATGGCACAACTGTGAAAAAATAAGCGCTAATAAAATTCTTGTCATGTATCTGTGCAAGCATAACTAGTTTGCCAATTACGTTAATAAAGGAATTATTGCATCAGGGCATCCCTGTCTCTCTAAAGTGCTTCAGATCCTCTGCATTTTCATGAATGACCTTTCATGTAAGACTTTGTATTTGGGATGCATAGTATAAATTATTTTGTTTATCTTGAGTCTGGGAACACGAAAGGTAATGTCAAAACATCTTATCTAGACACGTCTCCATGGCCGGTAATTTGTTTGTTATCTCAGCAGCCCAGTGGACTGTCGGGCAGTGACGACATGGCAGATGTAAATCAATGAGCATGAGAATAATTAATGTCAGCTGTTTAATATGGTAGACCCATCCATGGCTAGTAAAAGATAGATTTCTTAGGCCATACATATGCAATTCTGAAACCCGTCTGCTTTAATTGAGAGATCAACTAGTGCTATGAATCTTGAATTGGGGAGGCCAGCCAGACCACCAGTGCTTGGAATATGTCATGACTGTCAACCACATCGCTAAAAGATTAAATAGACATGGGAAATCAGGCATGACTCCCACCCACCCCCCACAAAAAAAAAGTACTGTTGGTTGGCACCATGGTGCGATGATGGTATCAGATTGGTCCTTTTTTTATTACATTCTATCAGACTAAGAATGTATTTACTGTAAGTGCTAATAAACTGTATTGTGCTGAATAATTATGCTACAATATTCAGAATTTTTGGCAAGGGGAAACATTTAAAACCAAAGGCTGGTATCAAGGTTACGACCTCCTACCACTGGCAAAATAGTCAAAAATATAAATTTTATAAATTTTAAAAACAAAAAGGTTGACATGTTTTGCTTGTTGAATCTTGTCAAGCATGTCTAAAACTAAACAATTTTTTTATATATATTTTATGAAAGTATAAGTACTTTTCAAATGATTAATGCAAATTATGTCACTTCCTCATTTAAAATGACAGCTCTTTTTTTTTTAGATAAAGTGTTTTTTTATTTT
Organism: Sinocyclocheilus anophthalmus; assembly: GCA_018155175.1. Taxonomy (NCBI): domain Eukaryota; kingdom Metazoa; phylum Chordata; class Actinopteri; order Cypriniformes; family Cyprinidae; genus Sinocyclocheilus; species Sinocyclocheilus anophthalmus. The sequence continues at coordinate 240,250 of JADLZN010007559.1, forward strand.
GTGATAAGTGGTGTAGAAGAGGTGAATTAAATTTATATGTTGTATGTATTTAATTTGTATACATTTGTATACATGTATTCATTTGTATGTATACATTTATGTATCCAAAAAATGTGATCACTTTATATAATTGCAAAGTTTTAGTGCAAATACATTTTTTTTAAATAATTGTAATACACTGAACAAAATGCTTTTGTTTTTGTCCCCATTTTTCATGAGCTGAACTCAAAGATCTAAGACTTTTTCCATGTACACAAAAGGCCTATTTCTCTCAAAAATGTTTCACAAATCTGTCGAAATCTGTGTTAGTGAGCACTTCTCCTTTGCTGATATAATCCATCCACCTCACAGGTGTGGGCATATCAAGATGCTGATTAGACAGCATGAGTATTGCACAGGTGTGCCTTAGGCTGGACACAATAAAAGGCCACTCTAAAATGTGCAGTTTTACTGTATTGGGGGTCCGGGGGTTTCCGAAAACCAGTCAGTATCTGGTGTGGCCACCATTTGCCTCACACAGTGCAACACATCTCCTTCGCATAGAGTTGATCAGGTTGTTGATTGTGGCCTGTGGAATGTTGGTCCACTCTTCTTCAATGGCTGTGTGAAGTTGCTGGCTATTGGCAGGAACTGGAACACGCTGTCGTATATGCTGATCCAGAGCATCCCAAACATGCTCAATTTGTGACATGTCTGGTGAGTATGCTGGTCATGCAAGAACTGGGTTGTTTTCAGCTTCCAGGAATTGTGTAGAGATCCTTGCATCATGGGGCCGTGCATTATCATGCTGCTACATGAGGTGATGGTCGTGGATGAATTGCACAACAATGGGCCTCAGGATCTCATATCAGTATCTCTGTGCATTCAAAATGCCATCATTAAAATGCACCCATGTTCGTTGTACATAAAATACGCCTGCCCATACCATAACCCCACCGCCACCATGGGCCACTTGATCCACAACATTGACATCAGCAAACCACTCACCCACACAACACCATACATGCTGTCTACCATCTGCCCTGTACAGTGAAAACCGGGACTCATCCATGAAGAGAACACCTCTCCAAACGCTATCGAATGTGAGCATTTGACCACTCAAGTTGGTTACGACGACGAACTGCAGGCAGGTCGAGACCCCAATGAGGACGACAAGCATGCAGATGAGCTTCCCTGAGACGGTTTCTGACAGTTTGTGCAGAAATTCTTTGGTTATGCAAAACGATTGTTGCAGCAGCTGTCCGGGTGGATGGTCTCAGACGATCTTGGAGGTGAAGATGATGGATGTGGAGGTCCTGGGCTGGTGTGGTTACACGTGGTCTGCGGTTGTGAGGCCGGTTGGATGTACTGCCAAATGCTCTGAAATGCCTTTGGAGATGGCTTATGGTAAAGAAATTAACATTCAATTCACGGGCAAAAGCTCTGATGGACATTCCTGCAGTCAGCATGCCATTTGCACGCTCCCTCAAAACTTGCGACATCTGTGGCATTGTGCTGTGTGATAAAACTGCACATTTTAGAGTGGCCTTTTATTGTGGCCAGCCTAAGGCACACCTGTGCAATAATCATGCTGTCTAATCAGCATCGTGATATGCCACACCTGTGAAGTGGATAGATTATCTCGGCAAAGGAGAAGTGCTCACTAATATAGATTTAGACAGATTTGTGAACAGTATTTGAGAGAAATAGGTCTTTTGTGTACACAGAAAAAGTCTTAGATCTTTGAGTTCAGCTCATGAAAAAAATGGGGGCCAAAACAAAAAGGTTGCGTTATAATTTGGTCAGATCTGTATTTGAATAGTTGAATAACGGCACATATTCATTTTAATAAAAAATGCTGTACTGCTTTAAAATATTTATTTAAAAATATGATTATATAATATTTAGTATTTTTTAAAAGAGATTTAGACTACTTTGTGAAGATATTGGAAAAATTCTTGGAAAAAAATAATAGCAAATTTTGTTGGAATGCAAAAAAAACCATACAACTTCGTTATATATACAATAACTTATCTGTACTAAACCAATGTTTCATAATTAACGATAAAGTTCTAAAATGTACCTGACTTTAATATTTACCAAAATGTTGATGCTACATGAAAATGAATAGTACAATAATAATTAGCACCACATAATTACAGTGAAATTTTTTTTGCTACATTGTGTAATTAAGCAAAGCATGAGTGGTACCCATACAGTAAATGGATTAAATCTGTGTTAAAGTCTGTTTAGCTCATGATACAACTGGACTAGGAAAAGACTCTATCCTGTAGCATTATCATCTAACCAATTTCCTACAAGCATAACTTCTGTTCTCCTATATTGTTGATTTCATGTATCGCATTCACTTTGGTGCTGTAGCTCCTCTTAAGTGACAGACAGACTAACAAAAGTTGTCATTTGTAAATACAGATGTTTGCCTCTTGCCCTTAGTTTAAGAGTCCTTTCTCTCTTTCTACCAGTAAATCTGTTTGAAGGCTAATCTGCCACCATGTGCCAGCTGCTCCCTTGGCAACAATGGCATTCCTGTTGCCATGACCATACTCACTCAAGCCTGATCATGCAGGATTAAGGACTGCATGCCATTTGTGTATGTAGTGTGTGTTGCATATCAGCTGTGCTCTGGGCAGGTGTCGTTGTGCGAATGAACGCTTTCACATAGTCTGGTGTGCGTTTGTCCCTGTACACGATGTGAATGCACTACTGTTTATGTGTGTATGAAGGCAGAGAGAGAAAGACAGCAAGAGAGAGACAGTTAGAGAGAGAGAAGCTCAACCATGTGGTCAGTTCTCCTTAGCTGGCAATTTAATAGAGAGATGACCTGAGCCGTTTGCCAAGCTGGACGTCCATTAACTGCCACAACCAGCTGTTCAAATCTAGGCCAACAATTACAAGTAGTTACGCAGTGCAGTTGTGTGTTTGTGTAAAAAGGGCATGGAGTATCCATCAGTTCCTAGAATTGATGTTTCAGACGTAGTGTTTTTATACAGATAAATCCGCTAGGCTTCTAAGTTTCTCAGTAGAGGAGCTTTTTAATGCTAATATGCTCAAAAATGCCCCTTGTGAAAAAGAAGTAACCTTTAGCATACTTTAAAAAGAATATTATAATTTATATAATGAACATTTAAAAGAATATACAGTAAAACTTTGTTTTAAGGACCAATTCTCACTATTAAATAACATGCAAATTACTAGCATATTGGCTGTTTAATATTACTAATAAACCACATATTAATGCCTTATTCTGCATAACCATACTTTAGATCCCTTAAACCTACCCCATACCAAAACTTAACAACTACTAACTAACTATTCTAAGCAGCAAATTAGCGACGGTGCTACCGTGGGCGCCAAAGTCATATTTAATAGTTAATAATACTGTGCGGATTTGTCCCTAATAACATATGACAAAATAGACTTAATGATGCAAATCTGAATGTATCGCGTCTCTTTTCTAGACACAATTGCATTTAATTGCAATAAATGCACACACCCATATATTATAGTTTAAATTTATATGCAATGAGGTTATCTGCATACTCTTAAGATTACAAGTATAGTATATTTTAGTATATGGAGAGTTTTTATATATTAGATTTAAGGTACGTTACAAGTACACTACAAGTGAGCATTTAAGCACACTTCTTTTTCACAAGGGGTAGTCTCTATTTAAAAAGAAAAGATTTTTAGACTGCAAAAGTTACTGTCATGATGAAGGTGCTGTGGGTAATTGAAAAGACATTCTTATAGGGTTGCTAAGGTTTTCTGCATGTTTTTAGAGCGTTGCTATGGAGTTGCTAGGGTGTTCTTGGTAGTTGCTGACACAAGTCAGAAGAGCCCACTTAAAGGGATAGTCCAAAATTAAAATTGTAAAAGAAAATGTTCTGCAGAACAAAGAAAACCACACAGGTTTGGAATGACTAACTGATGACAAAAAAATTGTAACAAATTGACCTAACAGCATTTTTTTCTCCTAAAAAAAGCACATGAAGGTTTCATTTATGTCCATAGCAAACGGTGGAAAATGTAATGCTTGACACACAATGAAGGAATGGATAAATTATCAGATGAAACCCTCAGATTGTTCTAGCTAAATTAAAAATGTCACTTTTTGAGTGGCAGGCAGCTGACAGCAGAGGAGTAACTTTTCATGAACACAAAGGTTCACTCTTATAAGAGCGAGTGTGGTGACATATTCAGGCAGGAAGGAAGCTGCTAACGTGGTTCTGTTGCCATAGAAACCAGGTGATAGCTTGCACTCAGGGCGTTTGGTGAATGACATCATAATTTCCATGACACCCAGAGCCTGACATAATGGGCAAGCAGAGAAAACAACTGTTGAATGTGAACTAATATTTGAGAGCTACAGCAAAGGGCAACATTTTCAGTGAACTTTAATTTTAAGTCTCATTAAGCTAATGTGTAAGTCTTCAAATGACTTGTGCACAGTATGGTGTACAAGTAGACTACTTTTATGTTATTTTTGGAGCATAACAGCAAATAAATCAATATTTCCAAACAAAGCACCCAAATGAAGATAAATTAAAGAAATTACATTATCACAGTAAATACTACAAAAAGTGACTTTGGCACTATTGTCTTCTGTAGAGCTACGTGTATCTGAACTGAACTCGTTTCATAATTGATTAACTTTGCAACATTGACACAGTTATTGAACTAAACTGAAACAAAAATTAACTACACTGATCTGAATAATGACACTATTATCTAGGGTGATTTATAGCTTTAATTTATTTCACATGATTCATTCTATGACCAGGTATATAGCAGAACACTGTTATTTTCATGTTTATACTGTGAAGAGCTTTTGAAAAACAATTGTGCTGTTAAAAGTGTATATTAATAAATGAGGCAATAGATTTAATTTCCTTCTTACTGATCATAAGCAATTGTCACGGTCCAGGTTTGTGGAGGCAGGCAGGATGACGAGGATGACAAAGATTCCAATAATGACTTTTAATGTAGACAAAACAAGGCAGATTCAGGAAGGTGAGACACACACACTCATCGTGTAACTCACAATAACGACAATTCACGAGTTCACACTTGCATATAATGAACAGAGTAAAGGTTATGCGTGTTTGGCGTGCTGTCCGGGGAGAGGGCTCCGGGCTCGGTAATTACTCTCGAGCCCGGGATACTCCCCCTGTCCGGGGAGAGGGGTCCAAGCTCGGGATTAAGCCCGGACCCAAAATGCTACCCCCTGAGTGTTCCTCCCCGTGCTGGGGTAGGAACGGGCTGAAGGTGAAGAGTCGGGGTGGTGGAGGGATGCTGAAAGACTAGAGATAATGGAGGTAAGGCTGCTTTGATTATTTATAGAGGTTCTCTTTTGAGCTGATTGGATAGATGGTGTAATTACTGATGATGAACTGGCTGTGTTAATTATCTGTGCGTGCTCCTCCCGAAATTTGTTAAAAAAACATCACTTCACGAGTTCACACTTACTTATAATGAACCAAGTAAAGTTTATGCGTATTTGGCGTGCTGTCCAGGGAGAAGGCTCCGAGCTCGGCAAGACTCCCGAGCCCAGGGCACCCCCCCCCTGTCCGGGGAGAGGGGTCCAAGCTCGGGATTAAGCCCGGACCCAAAATGCTCCCCCAAAGATGCAAATAGTATGGGACAGCAGCCAGAGAGGAGCGTTGATAACCCCCCCAAAATATGCAGAACTTTAAGATTGGTGGGGTGCTGGACATCGCTTGTAGTAGCGGCACTGCTGAGACTTAGGAGAGGAGAATAGGGCTCCTGCGGGAGCGGGCACTGCTGTGGCAGTGGGGAAATACAGAAAGAGGCTCCTGCGGGAGGGGGAACTGCTGCGGCAGTGGGGAAATAAGGAAAATGCTCCTGCGGGAGCGGGCACTGCTGCGGCAGTGGGGAAGAAAGGAAAAGCTCCAGCGGGAGCGGGAACTGCTGCGGCAGTGGGGACATATGGGGAAAGCTCTGCGGGGCGGGCACTGCTGCGGCAGTGGGGAAATATGAAAAGCTCCTGCGGGAGCGGGAGCGGGAACTGCTGCGTCAGTGGGGAAATATGGAAAAGCTCCTGAGGGAGCGGGCACTGCTGCGGCAGTGGGAAAATATGGAAAGCTCCTGCGGGAGCGGGAGCGGGCACTGCTGCGGCAGTGGGGCCATACGGGTAAAGCTCCTGCAGGAGCGGGGTGCTGTTGGGATGAATGCAGTGGGGATGGGTCGTTATAGGTGGATTAGGTGATGTTAACGGGGTTTAGCCATGGTTGGTCGGGAGTTTGAGTGAACAGGGATAGGATGGCGTTAAATGGGTGGTTCTGAGGCGGGAGTGTTCGGAGGGCTGGGTAGGGGCAAGGCGGAAGGAAGGGCAGGCATGCGAGAGGGAGGAGGAAAGATAGCTGCCGGGACCGCTTGCGGAGCCGTGCTCACGCTTGGGGTGGCTCCGGGAGCGGAAGAAAGACCCGGGTTCTGGGAGGGGGAGTGGGCGTTTGGGGGAAATATGGAAAATGCTCGCGGAGCGGGGCACTGCTGCGGGCAGTAGTGGGAAATATGGAAAATGCTCTTGCGGGAGCGGAAACTGCTGCGGCAGGGGGGAAATATGGAAAATGCTCCTGCGGGAGCGGGCACTGCTGCGGCAGTGGGGAAATATGGAAAAAGCTCCTGCAGGAGCGGGCACTGCTTTGGCAGTGGGGAAATATGGAAAAAACTCCTACGGGAGCGGGAACTGCTGCGGCAGTGAGGAAATATGGAAAGCTCCTGCGGGAGCGGAAACTGCTGCGGCAGTGGGGAAATATGGAAAAGCTCCTGCGGGAGGGGAAACTGCTGCGGCAGTGGGGAAAAAAAATGGAAAAGCTCCTGCGGGAGCGGGCACTGCTGCGGCAGTGGGGAAAATATGGAAAGCTCCTGCGGGAGCGGGCACTGCTGCGGCAGTGGGGAAATATGGAAAAGCTCCTGCGGGAGCGGGCACTGCTGCGGCAGTGGGGAAATATGGAAAATGCTCCTGCGGGAGCGGGCACTGCTGCGGCAGTGGGGGAATATGGAAAATGCTCCTGCGGGAGCGGGCACTGCTTCTGCGGCAGTGGGGAAATATGGAAAGCTCCTGCGGGAGCGGAAAATGCTGCGGCAGTGGGGAAATATGGAAAAAAAAAAACTCCTGCGGGAGCGGGCACTGCTGCAGAGGTGGGGAAATATGGGAAAGCTCCTGCGGGAGCGGAAACTGCTGCGGCAGTGGGGAAAATATGGAAAAGCTCCTGCGGGAGCAGGGACTGCTGCGTCAGTGGGGAAATATGGAAAGAGGCTCCTGCGGGAGTGAGGACTTCTGCGGCAGTGGGGAAATATGGAAAAAAGCTCCTGCGGGAGCGGCCTGTGGTTTGAGGGATGGGTGTACTGGACATTTAAAAGGGCGTGTCCGAGGAGGGTTGTTGCGATCAGTGATGTGGGAGCGGGCAGATTGAATGTAGCTCTTGAAAGCTTCTGACGACCAGCGACTGAGTGCTTGTATCTGCTGCTGGGAGAGGCCTTTTTGGGCCGCTGTGGTAGCCGCCGCCGATTCGAAATGAATGGCTGGAAAAATTATCCGCTGGGATGCCGGATAGGAGCAGAACTGACTTGAGGTGCTTTTGAAACCAGAAACGAGTGATGGGGCGGTTGGAGTCGTCTGTAAAAGGGGGGTCGGATGGGAGTTTGGACTGTGATTTATTGAGCTGGATGAAGGCTAGGAGGGCCTGGTATGGTAGTATGGGTGATTGGAGGTTGAAAATAAAAATGAAATGGCCTTTCCTGGTCTGGTCTGTTTTACTTTGCTTGATGAAGTAAGAGATGGTTTCATCATCCAGCACCGTTAGATCGGAAATAGTGGGGTGGGTATTTGGATTGAAGCTAGATATGATAGTGAGCTCAGAGCATCTGAGAAAACCAAAGAAATCCAGGATGAACATAGCGTCAAGCGTGTGGGCAGTGTGAATGGAATGATAACCTCTGCAGAGGGAAGAAACACATTTGGTCAATATTTGTAAGGTTATGGGTTGCCTCGTGTCTGGGCGGGTGGGATGGGATCTTTGGATACCTTTGATGAGTAGGGAGGTCTGAGAATTGGCTATCTGGGGTGAGGGTGAACCGTATAAGAGTTTGTGAAAAAACTGGATTCCGCTTAGATAACCCTTAATGGAGCTGATTTGGAGGTTTTTGTTGATGTTAAGGTGAGAGATGAATGAGGTGATAGCGAGCAAGGAAAAGTCGGGAAATGGCAGGTTGTAGGTGGAGTGAAAAACTTTAAAGCATTTCCAAGCTGTTAGGTAAGATTGGAGGGTCCTGGGGGCGACGGCTTGTAGGATAGAGTTGAGGGAAGCTTCGAGTAGTGGTCTCAGAGGATGATTTAAGGGAACAGCTCTGAATAGGGAGGTACTGGGGTTGGGGCTGGATCCGCCTCCGGTGCCAGTGTTCTGAATTTCTGGAAGGCAAAGCGAGAGAGAGAGTCAGCTATTTGGTTTTTTGAACCAGGAATATGTTTTGCAGTTAAAATGAATTGGTCGCAAGCCGAGATCCAAATCAGGCGTCTTAACAGAGGCATTAGGGCGGGTGAATGGGAACGGCTTTTATTGATGCAGTGTACAGTAGCCTCGTTGTCACAGTGGAAAATGATGCTGGTGGCGGACCACTCCTTACCCACAGAATTGCTGCGACGACTAAGGGATATAGCTCGAAGAGAGCTGAGGATTTTAGCTGCTGTGGTAAGTCTACCAGCTGGGGGGGCCACGTGGATGCGAACCAGCGGCCTTGATAAAATCCTCCGAAACCGACGGAGGGGGCGGCGTCAGTAAATAACTTAATGTCGATTGGGGAAGAAATTAAGTTATTGTAAAAGAAAGATAGGCCGTTCCATTGTTTAAGGAAATATATCCATAAGCTGAGCTCGTTGCAGCAAGCGTCAGTTAGTGATATTCGATCCTCTAGTGCATGGGCGGAGGACGCGAGAAAAAGGAGGTATGAGATAAAAGGGCGTCCCTGCGGGATGATGCACATGGCGAAATTTAGATGACCGAGAATGGATAGCAGCTCGCGTTTGGAGCAGCTTGGGTTGTCTAAGAGGGCGGAAGCGACCAAGATCGTCCTATCGATTTTTTCCTTCGGCAGAGAAGCCTGGAATTTTTGTGAATCTAAGTTGATACCCAAAAATTCGATGGAGGTGCTCGGGCCTGCGGTTTTTTCTTGGGCGAGAGGAATCCCGAGCTCAGCAAAAACCTTTTGGGCTGTCAAAAGATGTGCGGCTGGGATGGAGTCGGGAGGCGAGATGATTAGGAAATCGTCTAAAAGATGGATCAGGTAAAGTATTGCGTAATTGTTGGATAGGATCCAACATATGCCTTCTGACAACATGTCGAAAATTTTAGAGCTGCTTCTGCAGCCGAAAGTGAGGCGGACGGAAAAGTAAAATTTATTACGCCAGCGGATGCCAAATAAGTGCCAAAAATCCGGGTGGATGGGCATCACTTTAAAGGCAGAGGTGATGTCGACTTTGGCCAGCCAAGCGCCGCGACCTGCGTCTTTGATCAGGGTAATGGCTTGGTCAATGTCATGGTAGTGGAGAGAAAATTCTTTGAGTGGAATGAGGCTGTTAATGCTTGGGAATGGGGAATTATGCGGGTATGAGAGATCGATTATGAGGCGTTTTTTTTTTTTTTTACCTGAGAATTTCCTGGTAGCTATAACGATGGGGCTAACGTGGAAAACTTTAAAGGGGGGGACGGAAAAGGGGCCGATCATAAATTTTGCGTCTGTTTCTCTTTTAATTAGGAGGTCGACTGTTTCGGGTTCGGCGAGAGCGGACTGGAGATTGGGGCAGATGAGGCTTTGGGAGGGGAGATTTTCAACGCCAGGGTGAAAGCCGTGTGAGAGACCCGATAGTAGATAATCCGTAAAAGGGTGTTCGGGGTGATGAAGTAATTCTGAAGATAAACGAGAAACATTTACAGGAGTCGATAAATATCTTTTAGCATTTTTATTTGCGGCTTTTTTCACTGGGCATATCAAGCGGGCATGGGCACCGCCACAAAAATTGCAAACGTGCAAAAAACGACAGCATTGCCTTGAGCATCTGCCCGTGTTAAAGCCGGCACAGACCTGGCTGTCAAAGGGAGCTGGGTGGCGGTGGTAGTTGGAAGTGGGTGGGAATGGTGTGGTTGGGATGTCTAGGAGACGCGGGACATATCTGGTGGATTTGGGCTGGGATGGCTCGGGGCAGGGGGGAATAGATGGGTTGATGAACGGGCATGTAATGGTGGAGTGGGTACTGGAACGGCAGACCGCGCAAGATATATTGCGGCAGCCTAAAAATACTCTGTTGTGGAGTTCGGTGTCCAAAGCCCCCCAGTAAGGGCATTGATTCCACTGGGCTACTCGGATGGCACATTTGGCTGAAAATAGTTTATGGTAGGTCTAAAAATGAGAGCCGCCGTATGATAACGCAAGCTCGGCGATTATTGAGAGATAATCAACGAGCTTGCGTCTCCTGTGAGGAAAAACAGTGCAGATGACTTCGATGTAACGGGTGAAAGCGATCGTGAATTCAGCAAATGCTAAAATACGTGATGGGTTGTGAGCTGTGTTTTTAACGTGACAACAAATCCGCCGCAGTCGATTTGGCGATCTGCGGATGAAGGTGAAATTGGTGACAGAAGGGAAAAAAGATCTATATCCGCACCTGCCAAGATCTGTGTCCTAATGTTGCTGGCCACGGGGGGTGGTTCCAAGGCGAGGGCGTTTGGAGGGGTGGGTAGTGGTGTGGCGGAAGAAAGAGAGAAGGAAGAGCGAGCGAGGGGAGGTGGAAAGGTAGCCGCCGGAACCGCTTGCGGAGGCATGCTCACGCTTGGGGCAGTTCCGGGGATGGAATAGAAAGGAGGAAAGAGAGAGGGAAAGGCGGGCATCGGGGCCTGCACCATTAGCGGAGGCATACTCACGCTTGGGACAGCTCCGGGAGCGGAAGAAAAAGAGGGGGAATGGCGGGCGTCGGGGCCTGCGTCGGTAGCGGAGGCAGGCTCGCGCTTGGTACAGCTCCGGGAGCGGAAGAAAAAGGAGGAAAGAGAGAGGGAAAGGCGGGCATCGGGGCCTGCGCCGTTAGCGAAGGCATGCTCGCACTTGTGACAGTTCCGATAGCGGAAGAAAAAGGAGGAAAGAGAGGGGGAATGGCGGGCGCCGGGGCCTGCGCCATTAGCGGAGGCATGCTCACGCTAGCAATAGATGGTGGGGCTGCGGGCCATGGGTAGGGGAGGGGGTACGGGGAGGTGTGTGGCGAGGGTTGTGGATAGGTCTGCGTCGCTAGCGGAGGCGTGCTCACGCTAACGCGGTGGCTCGTGGAGACTGGAGCTGGCATTTCGTCAAGCTGGCGCTCAGTGGATGGAGGAAGAGGTCTGGGGCTGGCGGCATCCGGGGCGCGGCCCAGGCTTGCCGAAGGCTTTTTGCTGCGGCCTACTGGCCGGAAGCCCGTCTTCGAAGGAGTGGTGGTTAATTCGGGCCGTGAGTATGGAACACTACGGCCCTGGCTCGCTTTGTCCGCGGCCTTGGAAGGAGGAGTGAAGCTTGGAGGCGCCCCTGTTTGGAGGGAAGTGTAGAGGGCGAGCAGATCTGCCTTGGCTGATCGACGTGGGACGCTGACGCCGGAGCTGACGAGCGCCTGGCGTATTTCTGCCACGGTCCATTTCTCCGCAGCTGGGGCGGAGGAGAGGGCTGAAGCGTAGGAGGACGCTGGAGAAGGTGGCTGACGCCTTGAAGGCGCAGGTGATGGCGTGCCTCGGTGCCTGGAGGTATGCACGACGGCAACGCGGGAGGGCCGGCGGCCCCGAGTTGCAACCGCGGGCTCGCTTGTGGTGTCCTGCGGAGCGCTGGTGCACTGAATGGCGACTGGAGACGCCGGAGGACCCGTGGTGTCAAACTCATTGTCGTCCGGAAAAAGTTCGATATCTGACATGATGCTAAAGACAAGAGATAATGGAGGTAAGGCTGCTTTGCTTATTTATAGAGGTTCTTGTGCTGATTGGATAGATGGTGTAATTACTGATGATGAACTGGCTGTGTTAATTATCTGTGCGCGCTCCTCCCGAAAATTGTTAATAAAACATCTCTTATATATATATATACTTACAGAAATAATATACATTGATCAAATATACTTAAGTGTGAACATATGCTTAACTGCATGCTATTTACAAAAAGTTACAGAAATATTTACAGAAAGATTTTTAAAGCAATGATTTATGATGCATGTCGAAGTAAAACTTTAAATTTGACAATACTATAAAGTGCACTTTTTAAAGTAAAACAAAAAGTACTGAAGTGTGTTAAACAGTCATGAAAGTGTATCTAAGTACATTTAAGTGGCATTTAGTTCATTATTATTTTATAATCTGCAAATACAGTCCGTTATTTTATGCTTTTAAGATTTGAAGTACACTACACATACACTACACAGTGCACATTCAATACAATTAGGTGCACTTCTTTTTCACAAGGCCAGATTCGCCCTTGAGTCTAAAAATAATATTGAAAAAGTCTTCAGGTTATGTTTGCATAAGCAAGCTAAGGAAATACATAAAATTTCATTTAAATTTATGTCATTTGCCAATGAACATCATAATATTATTTAAATTAGATACACTCTTCATATCTGCTTCATCGCCTTTACTAAATAATTAATAACTTTCTGTCTAGTTTCACCCCCCTTGACCAATCAGAGTTTCACCAAAGGCCATGTATTGGCTTTCTCAGTCTTAAAAGCATGCAGATATGTACCTTCCCTTAGGGCTCAGTATTACACACAAACACATTCTTTCTCACGCCCACACAAACCAGAAAGCATCTATTTCAGTATATCTCAGGGTGTCCAGACTACGAATTCTGTCCTAGGTGTTAATCACAGTCGCATAATCAGCAGCCGGCTTTCTGTTCTGCTATTGGTCGCAATTGGCAATGTGTTTGCCATCTGTTTTCTTCACATTCATTTGCTCACTTTCAACTTGAATGATGTTGTTCAATCTGAGTGGGTTAAAACGGAAAAGTTTAACTACTGCTGTTCCCTCCGTTATCTGAGGTGACATTGAGAGGGAAATTTGGCAGGCGGAAATGCAAAACTGGCTAAATAACTCATGATCAGTTTGATCGGCAGTGAGACCCACACAGGCTCCAGGAGCTATAACAGAAGGACAGAAAAAAAGAAAAGGAGAGAGCCCAGTGCTTCATCCGAGACCTCATTACATTTTCCCAGCTGTGTGTGTGTACCTGAAGGTGACAGTAGGGAAATGTCTCCAGTGGTGAGAAAGCTTCAATCAGATTTGTCCCCTGTAGGCTTTACGATACAATTCCAACAGGTGGCAAAGTACAGGTGCCCTCTTTGACTCGTAATCCAGAGCATTAATCCTTTGGGTCGGTTGTGGCCGGGTGCAAGATCACTGAAAATGGAAAAAGTAGCACATGGAGCTTTGATAGGGAAGATGACATACTGAATAATGGGGAACACAACATGTATGGCTATCACTGTTGAATTGTGTGAAGACCAAGAATACATGTTTTTCCAAACCCATGTGGAATAAGAAAAAATTGCAGCATCCAAACCGTTCTTTTGCGAGCAGCCAATGTAAATCAAGACTATTTGTGTCTGGGGAAAAAAAAAAAACTATGACACTGAAATGTACATAGTTAACATGGTAACATTATACAAAACGTTCCATCTGTGAACATTAGTGAACTACATTAGTTGAACTAACATGAATTAACAATGGAAAATACTTATTTATAATATTATTTAATGGAACTGAACTAACAAAAACTAACAATGAACAACTGATCAATTTACTAACTACTGTTAACAAAGATTAATACATACTGTATTGCTCATTGTTAGTTAACATTAGTTAATGCATTAAAACTAGTTTATAAGAAGACCTTATTGTAAAGGGTTTCCATTAAATATTGGTTATGTTATTAACGGTTGTAGTGTTGACTCAAAGTGTAAATATGTGCAAAAAGAGTTGTGTGTCAAAGAGTTATGGAAGATATGGAAAAGAGCACACTGGATATTCTGCAAAATGTCTTCTTTTGTAAGGTTTTCCTGTAGAACAGTAGAGCATGGCACTAGCAACACCAATGCCATGGGTTTCATTTCCAGGAAATGTATGAACTGACAAAACCTCAACCTTGAAGTGTGTTCCACTTTTTTGAAGTAAACTAACAGTTTCAAATCTCTTTTACACTCTTATTGGTGCCATTATCTCACATAATCTTTGTTTAGATTATGCATTTGTGTCATTCAGTGCCTATGGAGCTGTTAAATGTTTTCATGTTCTCTTGGGATACGAGTGTTCCTCTGTCGGTAGGATCAAAAACTTCAAAGGATCAGCTGGTAAATCTCCTAATTCAAACACACAGGCTTAGGTACTCAGAGATGCGGAGAGGGAGTATGAGCGTTTATGGGCATTGATGTATATGAAGACCAAATGAGACGTGATATAATGTGCAAGCAGTTGGTAACACACCAATCCAAATCCCTTGGTATTTCATGAAAGAAACTCACAGATCTAGAGTCTTTCAGCTTTGTCTTTTCTGAGAACCTGAGAGCTGTTTTGTCGCAAGTGTCCAGATGGTTTCGTGTGGAGAGTCGCAATGGAGAGAGGTGGGGAATGCTTGTCGGAGACGATCCATCAAGTGGGAATTCTTATTCATAAGCTTTAATTCCATTATAAATAAATCAAGCATAAACAAATCAAAGACACATTCTCGTAAATTTATTTGGCATGCACTTTTATCCAAAGTGACGTAAAGTGCATTAAATGTATTCCTGAACCCTTGACCTTGGGTATGCTGTACCCATTCTATTTTTATTTCCATATTTGGATGGCTCTATATAAATAAAAAAAACATATTTGTGAAAATGAATACACAATTCTCTTTTTAAAAACATTACAAAACTCCATGTGCCAAAAAAAAACATATGCATTGCAGTATTTTCATCTGTTATTGCTCAATAAATTTGATTCATAAATATAAGACATTGAGTGTTTCTTACAGTTAATTTGAAAGCCATCCATGAATGCTACATTTGATTTTTAAATGCTACATTTGATTGTCTTTTTTATTATTATTTCTCAAAAGTTGGGGAACACCATTTTTAGGCAATTATTTTCTGGAATTGGAATAATTTGTTTGGAAATTATATATGAAGTTATATACTGAGTGCCTCTAAAATTATTTAGACACTTAAACAACACCTAAAAATGCCCGAATGAATGTCTTGGCAAAATCAAGCCAAGTGGCATTTTTAAAGAGTAGCAAAATATGATTTTGTGATGAATTATACCTGTGGTTACTCTGCTAGGAAACCCCGTGGAAGTGACTTCATTCATCCACTAAAAATAACCTTGGGACAGCTTATTAAAGGTCATTGCAAAAATGGCTCAGAAAAGTGACATAGTTGGAAGAAAAGGTCTAGCGCATTGGTATTTAATTAAAGTTCCATGAGGTTCAGTCTCTATATTTAATTTCTAGCAAAGGTCCAAACAAACAAAAGTTCCAAAATGACTGTTTCAGAAGCCGGAATAATGTACAGCTGTGAAATCAAATGAGGAATGTGCATTTCAAGAAAAGTCTTTGTAAATGTTCATATTGGCAACCGTAATACTGTGTAACAGTAGTCCAAAAAGTCTTTCCAAGACTGCTGATTTATGCTGAATTGCACATTTCAATAAAGATACCAATGCTAGTAGGAACATTGTGACAAAAGAAAGAAAGTGCCGTGACGTGTGGGCAAGTATGGTGTCCCATACTTGAAATTTGTGCTCTGCATTTAATCCATCCAAGTGCGCACACACACAGCAGTGAGTAGTGAAAACACACACGAATCAGCCACCTGAGGATCAATGTAATTTCCTTATGAATAAAGTGTTTTATTGAGAAAGAATGTGAGTACACCTTTAAAGGTGCTCTATGATCTATCCAATAAATACAGTTAGATAAAGTTAGATAATTCAGGCTGAGTTAGATTGTTAGTTAGACAGTAAGATGGTTAGATAGTTCAGGCTCTGTTTGGTGCTAACTGTGTTTGTACATTATGTGGGAATATGATTACCGTCCACAGCACAGCAGTGGAGTTAGAAAATGTGTAGAACTGTCCAAGTCTGAGCTGCAGTGATATCCTCTTCCACAGTCTGGAATGTAAGAGGGAAATAGGATTACATGGTTTAAAACCACCCATTACATCTACCACTGTAGGGAATGACACGAAGGAGCCAGAAAATCCCAAGCAGAGACAAAAAGTAGTTTTATGCATCCGCATTTTCAGATCTAGCAAGATTATATCAGCTACCCAGCAGTTGGATCCAGCCCCAGGGACGCTTCATGGGAAGGAGGCAACACTTAAGCAGCTAAGAGGACGCGAAGACAGGCCTCTTGGAAGAGCCGAAGCTGTAAGCCGCCTGGTTCACAAGAAGCCCGCCAATCATTCCAAACAGCTGGGCAGCATGTCATTTGCCAATCCATAACTCTGGAAGGAAAAGGTAGTACAAAAGAGGGTTGGGAAGAAGAATGCGATGACTCCTCAGAGGGGAAATGTGAGTGGGTGAGAAATCTCACGAGTCGTAAAACTTTAATTAAAGATTTCACAGCTAAATTCTGGTAATGAGCAAGCTGGGGATAATTTTTTTTTAAAAAACGGTTGGGCAACGTGCCCGAAAAGATAAGGAGGGCAAACAGGACAGGAAAGTTGAAGAGGGATGGTAGAAATGACAGCATGGAAGATGGAAGATGTGTGGGAAGCTGGAGAATAGTGGCTTTGCATCATTAGTCAAATTCAGCAAGCCTCATTGCAGAGTCCAATATGCTACAAACAAATTATGCCAGTATCACATCTTCGCAGAACTGCAACAAATCAGATTTGATGTGTCAGCGGTGTTAGATAAAAATGATAAGAACTAAATGAAAAAACTCCCACAGAAGAGTCCCTGCTATTCCCCCCCCCCCCCCCCCCCCCCCCCCCGGTATCTGAATTCTTTAACACGCACATATATAAATAAACACACACATCTGAGAGAAAGTCATAGCTTTCCTGGGCCGCTGGGTTCATGAATAACTCAGATTATAAGGGGAGTACATATTTCCATACGGATCACCGCCAGTTTTATTATTCTCATCTTCTCAGCTGCGAGGCGAGACGCCGCTCCCAGACTGGCCTATTTTCTTCGAGAGCCAGAAAGAAGGCAGCGGGTGATTTTGTTCTAACTTACAGCTCCCAAACAGAGACTTCAACCCTCTTAAGTCAGGCACTCACTATAAGGCTCTCAAAATCCTCACCACGGTGATTCAACCGCGACTCTCCAGTCATTTCTCATCCTGTTATCATAATGGCGAGCATACTAAACAACTTTTTAGACTATGGGCTCCCTCCTCAACAGCAGCGCTGTGGTCTAGATGCCCAAGCATTTTGAACAGAACATCAAAATGACATTTCTGGCTTTTGGTGCTGAAAATTTCGAAGTAAACAGCTGAGGGAGATGATTGTTATCTTGTCAAGTGTGCTAGTGTCTGAAGTGTGCACTCTGCCCCCACACTAGGTACCACAGGGTTTGAGGAATGGAAGATGTGGATTGAAATTTTTCTGGATTCACTATATGGAATGCTTTATATTTTCTGTCCTCAAATGTTTCACATATGTATCTGATTTGGATTCATTTTGGAAGAAGGATAACGAGGTGCAATGTTAATATGATACTATCGAAATAGCCTAAAGCTATGCTATTCAAGATGGACTGAACAAAAGATCAGTTGTATTTATGTCAAACACATAAATGATAGATCCAGTCTCTGCCGTCGGAACGTTCTAATGGATGCTAATTTAAATCCAGAGGCTACCCAGAGGGGTTGTACAAAGTTGTGCTAGCAAGACCTAACTCTCAAGGTCACAATGAAAGTACTGCCCTTCCCAAAACCAGGGTGTGTAAAAAATAGGAGGTAGCTAATGATGAGCATTCACACAGGCACATGCCAGCTAGGGCTGATTAGACGCCACCATCGTTTAACACAATGACCACTGACATTTCTCGTGGCAGAGGAAGGGGAAAAGTCGAGGCGAGCTTTAGGAACCTTTGGCAAGTTAGTATTGTGCAAATTATGGCTAATTCCCTGCTGCATGCACTCATTAGCCAAGACAAAGGACATATCCCGCTGACAGTCAAATTACCCCTGGCATCGTCATCACCTTTTAAAACCAATTAAGTAATAATAAAGGCAAGATGGAATAGACAGGTTATGGACTGCTATGGAATGATGGACTACTGTTCAAGAGCACTTCATCTTGCCCAATCAATCTCAAAAATGATGTATAGTAAAAATGACATTAAGATAGAGACAACCATACCTAAGAGGGCACACTAAATTTGGTAGCAGTATAAATAATTACTTCTGTTTTAGCAGACAGTGCTCTTGACTCGTCTCATCTTTATGCACACACTGCAAGCTAACTGCACTGTAAGCTTCTGTTTGTTTTCAGATAATTACAGGCCCCAAAGGGTGAAGTTAATTTCTGAACTCTTATAGAAGCCAATTAGTAGGTTGAAGTTAATTCTGAGGAGGGGATCACTGACCCAGGCAGCTCAGACTGGTTGCAATGAAACCCCTGACCCACCGCTAGACATTGATGTGCGGCTGTGGTGATGCCTTTATGACAAAATTGCTCTCACAAAAAGTACTGTGGTGCTACAATGGGACAGTGATGATATCAGACATTAAGACCATGGTACTTTTATACAGCATACAGCTTCGACCCGGCTGGGTGGTGGTTTGAACAAATATTAAGCATGACACACTGGAGGTGGCACTCACTTTCCAGTTCCAGCATAGTTTTGGCGTGTGACACGACAGGTTAGACTGACCGAGAGTGGGGGTTTTGGGATGTCTATGCGAGAGTGGTGACTTTTTGGGGGCTTCTGCCTTTATTTTACAAAAATGCTGAAATGAAGAAGAGGAGTACAGGATAAGGAAGAAAGAATGGGAGGGAACACGATGGGCCAGCGGCGGGGCGGGTCAGGAAGCTCAAAACAGGGATCTCTGCGAGCCAAACACCCTGTGTTATTAGTTCTGGATCAATGGCACAGCCGCATATGCAGGCAGGCCTTTGGGATTGAGGACTTTGGATAGATTAGGTATCTGTAAATTGACTGTGCTGGGACTGGACGTTTGGTACTACCTGACACCACCACGGGAAATATAGGGAGAGAAATCTGCTGGAGGTAGAGAGACTCACGAAGGCGTGGCGAGAGTGGGCGGGTGGAGCCTGGGAGGGGAATGCAAGGGACCTTGAACGGCATTGGTCCACGGTCATTTGTGATCCACAGTCATACTTAGTCCAAATGTCCAGGAAGCATATGCAACACACACCAGGGAGAGAACCCACTAGGGTAGGTCCTGAGAAAAGTGAAGAGGGGTAGTGTGTGTGAGAGCGAAGTGTCGAACAGACATATTGTTTCAGGACCAACAATAGATATTTATCATTTGGCGTAATCACAGTCACTACTTTGTTACTGAATGATTAACATATTCACACCACATTAATTGTTGCATGATCTTCTGAGATACTTCCCATTCCCTTCTGAGATACTTCCCAGAGAGTCCCATTGTAGTTTTTGGTAGTTTTTTTGTTTGTTTGTTTTCTTTCACCAGAGATTTAATAATGCTATTGACAAGTTGACAATGACTGCCACATCTCTCATGCCAAAATTTTAGGATGACTTTGTATCCTAGATCAGGAAAAAAAAAGCAAAAACAAAACATCCCTCTGAGCTATCATCCATCATGCTGTTTGATGGCAGAGAGTGGAACAAATTGCAAAGAAACTAAAGAGTTCTTTCCTATCTATGTCATTCTGATACAGACAATCCATTTCTTGATAATATTGCATTTTAAGCCTTGCACAGGTTTGGCAAATGTTTTCGATGATTTCAGCTATATACCCATTTTTCTGTTTAGTTTGACTGCAAGTGCATCATGCCTCTTGTCCTTGAGAAGGAGCATATTTTGGCTCACGTTGAAGAGAGTGCAAAGGAACAGCAGGTGCCATTCAGCTGTCAAAGTCTTAGCTAAGCAAAATCCATTCAACAATGAGAACATTCATTGAACATTCATTTGCGTGACAGTGACTGTGAGCATAATCCATACAAAGTTAGCCTTTGTAAATTGCATATCAAGAATTCATAAAATTCATTGAGTGCAGCTCATAAATTTATGGAAGACGGGATGGAACACTTTCAGTTATTCTCTTGGGTTGCTTAGAAATCTAACGCTGTTTAAAGTTCCACGAGAGCAACTGAAGGGCAAGCAATGGGAAGATCGGCATCAATAAACCCCCTCCTACTTTTAGCGCTATGTCTTCATTTGTCTGGACCACATAAACCAAGAGGATTTAGATAAATCAATACTCCAATGATTCACACTCAGACAACCGTGATGTCATCTAAATTGGCAACAATGACCAATGCTAAAATGCACTTGCACTATTCAATAGTCCGGCAGAAAAAGGGGAAGATGGGGTCTTTCATCAGTTCATAGACTTCCCTTGGCTGCCTGGTAACTCCTAACAGCCAGTCCAACTGTGGTGTCCAGGAGTAGCCGTATCTTCCAGCCATTAATTGCTGATGTTTACCCATTCCTCTGGGCCTAATTTTCAGAGCAAATGATCACTTGAACTCCCACCAAACTGTGGAAATGGAGGCTGACTCCGCAAATACCGATTTGCTAATTAGCTAAACACGTCCAACACTGTTTCGGAAAGAGAAGGGGGTCATTGTCTGCCATATTTATCAGTTCTAATTTGCTGCGAAACAATTGCTATACTGCCCTGCACCTCTTTGCATCACGCTAATGAGCATTACACTGACACCTCTGCCACAATAATTGTTTATATTTGTTGCGCTACATATAACAGATTAACCTTTCGTTCATCTACTTTTCTTTGCAACATACATGGGATTGCATAACAAGGCCTGAAGTATGGTGTTAGTCCAAAGCAATGCTTCAGCATTTTTGTCAGCGCATTCATTTTAGATTGACCCTCTTTGCACCCGCTGCATTTTGATTGATGGGTCGCACTTACATTGTACATGACAAAATATATTTTTTTCTAATTGTTTTCTAATGCAAAACCCATCAGGAGAGCATCGGCACAGCACAGCACAGCATGTGTGTTCTAATGAATTCCACTCATCTTGACCCTCTCGCGAGTAGCTAGATAGATCAGGGGATCCAGGTTCTTTCATATCCTGCACGCTTTGTTTGACACACTTCCCATGAGGATGCCACGCTGGGGCAAATATGGAGTTGGGCCTCAAGTCACGTCAACATCTTTGGGAAAAGATGATTAAATCTTTTCATCTTCCCTCCTCGTGTCTCCAGGCAAAATTCAGTCAGACTGCTTTCTACAGTCAGAATGCACCTAACATATTATTATAGAATTTAGCAGGAGTTTTTATCTTATTTCTCAACTCATGCAACAGGCCCACACAGATTCTGTCCCTTCAATTCCACTTTGGAACGCTCATTATTTACAGTGTTCTACACATCCTCTTATGTGATCAATTAAATGTTTTGGCTAATTTGAGTGTGCTTTCAGCTACCAACAGAAGCACTGGGAGGAAACTAGAAGCATCAACATGGAGAGAACATATAAACTTCATGTTAAAGAAGATCTCCTGGCTTAACCAGGACTCAAACCAGGGACCTTCTTATTGTGAGGTAACAGTCCTACCCAGTGTGCCCACATTCTCCACCACATTTCTGACTTCCACAAATTTTCTGACTCCCCTCCAAAAAAGCTGATTCCATCAGAGCTTGTTAATTAGCATGTCATTAATATGATGACGTGTCTAAAAGAACATTTTGCTTAGCTAATCATGGCATCAAGGTTTGGGTGCTTAGCATGAACCTTGAAGCTCCTGCTTGTAGATGCTGTAGGCACACTATCTGGTGCTACATCTTTTACATTTTTTTAACTATTAATATTTTTAACTCGTGTTTTGTTCCAGTCATTTTGAGATGATATTCTTTTTTTTCTCAACAATGCTAGTTAATGCTATCACATTGGACTAAACTTACTGACTTTGTTCACGCAGTATAACAACTTCCCAAGAAATCTTTGATAATTTTTGTACTTTTTGGGGGGTATTTTTTCTCCACCTTGTTACCCTTGTAGTGTTCCCGGGTTAAAAATGACCAGTCTACAAAAAAAAAATCCTTTAAATTATTTGTTATGCAGTATTATTTCCAAATGTTGGATTAATTCTTCTGTCAACTTGTTTTCTTTCAGTTAGGACTTGTTTTGTATTTCTGTTTAGAACTGACTGCTCATAGGCCTCATTGATCTGAACCTATGCACCTCAGTTTTTGAGACAAAGTTGTCCACAAATAATGTTTGTTTGTTTTTTTTTACTCAAAAACTGAGGTGCATGAGCTCAGATCAGTGAGGCCTACAAACAATCACTTCCAAAAAGAAATACAATACCTGTGCTAATTGAATGAAAATAAGTTGACAAAAGATTGAATCCAAGATTTGGTGATACTATAGCATACTGAGAGATTTAAAAGCAATTTTTTAAAGGCTGCTCATTGCTGACCAGGAGTATCAAATTAGGTGATGGATTTTCAGCACTGCACAAGGGTTAAAGCAACATTTAAATGACCAATCTTCCATTATATTATCGTATATGTTTTGATAGTGGCTGATTTTTGAAAATCTCTGAAATGAACTTCACAGGATGGGTTTAGGACTGTGCACATTCTTGTGGTGCCATCAACCAATCGGGATAGTCAGGTGTTTGAAATTGATAAAAAAATAAATAAAAAAGAATGCACAAACTTGTACATTGTATCAGCACCAACTCTTACTGAGATGAATGGGAATGCTAACAGATAGCTTTCTCCAGGTATTACAGACCACCTTGAATCAGTAGCTAGCTTAGCATTAGCACTAAGACTAGGAAAATAATTATAGAAACTTTTGACTTGATCAAGCCCATAAAACTTTCCTCTCACTCTCTCCACTGCCTGCGTGGACACATTGTGGACAGCCAAAAAGGCATGTGTGCGTTGACGTCATGTTTTGACGATACTCTGCGAACTCATCAGTACAAATTAGTTCTGCTCTGACTGGGAGCACAGATAGCAATTATTCCCTCCCTTTCTGGAAGCTAACAATCAAGATGAGGCGGCTTGATAAAGAATCGAGTGAAATGTTTTACGACACCGAAACAGATGGCAAGAAAGGTATATTAACGTATATACAGGTATAAAATGGGGTCAAAAAGTATGAAACCACTAGTGATGTGCTTGTCTGTTTAAATTTCGAAATATTGTTTGGTTTGTCCCTCTTTGGCTTGACTAGACAGACTAAACTTGATGATCCATGTTATCCAGCAAGATTTGAGAATGGATCTTGAGTGCTTCAGTGTTTTTATATAGTTTCTTATTTGATTAGAAATAGTGCAGAAGCTTAAATAAATATAAAGCATTTTATGTCACACGCCTTGAACTTCGAATGTTCAAAAATCCTAAAACATTCCGTTTGTTATGGTTTAAATTAGATTTGGAGTCTCTGATTTTAAATGCGTTCTCAGACTTTTGGTCTCCGCTGTGCATATTCACTGAAGATAAATATTATCCATTAAGCGCATTTAGTAAAAAAATGGACCAATGTATTAAAGGCTTCCCATTCCGACTTTGATTTCCAGATGGAATCAAATTAGTCATTTTTAAAGAAACAAACGACAAGTGGTAGCTAATGAAGGGTTGGATGAAACAGCCTTTAATCGAGCATACGTTACTGCTATAATTTGAACATCAAACCACACTCTACATATACAGTCAGACAATTGTGTAATTGCCACACGTGCACATGTCCAGATGAAGATTATTAAAGGTGGAATGATTAACTGCTCTTGCTAACGCATTTAAGCGTTATCTTTATATTTCACATCTGGCTGGGTATTAAAATCTTATCAACAGCCAGGTGTAAACAGTAGCAAATCCCCACGGATGTCCACTGGGAGAGTAGAGGCCTAGACGCATAGGAGTTCAGCGTAGAGAAATTGTTGCTTGGCATTCGGAAATGTCAAAAGGATCGCATTTACAAATTTGGTCAGGTACCAGGAGATTGCATTTTATCAACATACAAATGAACAGCCTGTGATATTTTCATGCAACGTTCAGCTTCAGCATAGAATACTAAGCCAGACATGCTGGGGAGTTTCTGCTGAATCAATGAAGCCACTCTGTCATGAATGATAAGAGAAAAGAGTCAGATCAGAAGAGAGATGAATGACAGATTCGCAGATAACTGCCGCCTGAAAGCTACTTAGCAGGGTTGTGAACAACTTCATATTTTCATCGACTGGTCTTAAAGAACTCTTGCATAATTAGGGTGATTTAGGGTCATGGTTTGAGGTATAAAAGTAATTGTCTTAAAACGTGTTTTATGGTGGTCAGTTTGTTATAAAAGCATGTCTTTAAAGCTCTAGATGCCTTGTAAAGCCTTGCTGCTAAAATATTCAAAGAAATAAGTTAAATTATAAATAAATATTAAAATTAATATTAAAATAATGTAATACAAACTAATAATAATAATTAACGAAAGAAGACTTCTATATTCAAAATAAATAATTTTTAACTAAAAAAATTACAACATATTTTTTTTTTAAATATTGAATTATATTAAATAAATAACTAAGGAAAGCCTTCATTATTGACCGGTCTAGGATGGTGGTTTGATGCTTGATGTAATTGTCTGAAATGTATGTTTTGTGGGTGAGTCGTTATGAAAGCATGATTTTAAAGCCTTCTTAAAAATATTTTCATAATTTTTGAACCAACAGAACATAATCAGAATAAAATGATATAACAATTTTTAATTAGATTAAATGAAATTTTTTTTAAATAAATATTAAAATAATTCAACATTAAATGTAAACACAAAAATAAAATAAAAAAAATAAAAAATAAGCCTTTCATAATTAGGTTTTGAGTCATGGCTTGAAATCTGACAGTTATTGTAAATAACTTAAAACAATAAATTGCTAATAAAATAAGTTTAAAAAAAAACATACTCGATACAATACTATTTAGTTGTTGGACAACTAGTCCTGTATTGCGACCCAACCTGACATGCTCCTGAGGTCAAGCTGTTCCACATGTCAAACTGTCAAATTTACTGTTGCACAAGTACTTTTATTTTGTAGGCAACGTGTGGCAACATTTATTCTACAATCAAAATCAAATTAAAGTTGATAACACCGAATGCATAAACAGTCTGACACATAAACATTTAAATTGGACTGAGAGAGTTTCTGCTTTAAAGTAATTATCTTGGATCGTGGATCGTGGATTATTCTTAAAGATCATTTCTCTTTGCCACATCCCCTCATTACAAGCCCGGGTGGGTGTCATAACAAAGTGAAATGGGTAATTGTGCAACTCTCGGCCTGGGAAGACATAAAAGTGAATTGTGCGCATGCTGCGGTGTGTACATAAGCTTTATTACCTATAAAGTAGTGGGCCACAACATTTTTGAGGTTGCAGCAATTTATCATGTAACGGCCGACACTCTCACGCCACAAACGACTTGTCGATAGCAGTTAAACAGACACAAAAATAAATAATGTCACTTTCAAAAGGGTAAACCCTGTCATAGCAATGCAGAGGGTAACAGGTTTCATTTCATTCCCTTCTCTTTCCTCTCTTACTGCCTTATATAATAAAGAAATCATGTATATAGTCTATACAGGGGAAACTGAGGCTAGTTTTGAGTCAAAATTCCATTTTTGCAAACTCTTCAAATAGAACAATTGTTTGCATATCCTCTAAACTAAATGTCCATTATTATAGTATTTTTGTAAAATCTGGAAAACAAAAGTTATTACATAATGAAGGCTGATTTTAAATGACAAATTTTCATAAAAGTTGGGTCGGGGAAAATTGACACATGTAAATGTGGTTAAAAATTGTATAAAATTGATATGCTACAATGCTGGTTTGTATGTTACCTTTTATGTTGTGATGTTTCATGATTAATAATCATGTTTCATGATTAATAATTGTTACTATATTATATGCGCTACAAATAAAAATTTGGTAAAATTGTTTCAAAATTACACTCATTCAGTCAAAAAAAGAGAAAAAAACTTGTCAATACATAAAATTATGAAGGCTCAATATTTTATTTTAGTTCTTATGTAAATGTAGCTTGTTTTTACGATATATATATGAGAATACACACGCGCGCGCGCACACACACACAATTATTATTTATTATAGTACATATTTTGTGCAGTACTAAAGAATAATTTTAGAATAAATTTAAGATAAAAAATGCCAAAGGGGTCAAAACAATAAACAAGAACTGCTTTTATTTGATTGTTCATTTACATTATTGATTCATATTTTATAACAGCTTTGTATCACAAGAATTACTATACAGTGGGGAAAAAAAGTATTTAGTCAGCCACCAATTGTGCAAGTTCTCCCACTTAAAAAGATGAGAGAGGCCTGTAATTTTCATCATAGGTATACCTAAACTATGAGAGACAAAATGAGAAAAAAAAAATCCAAAAATCACATGTGTAGGATTTTTAAGAATTTATTTGCAAATTATAGTGGAAAATAAGTATTTGGTCAATAACAAAATTTCATCTCAATACTTTGTTATATACCCTTTGTTGGCAATGACAGAGGTCAAACGTTTTCTGTAAGTCTTCACAAGGTTTTCACACACTGTTGCTGGTATTTTGGCCCATTCCTCCATGCAGATCTCCTCTAGAGCAGTAATGTTTTGGGGCTGTCGCTGGGCAACACGGATTTTCAACTCCCTCCAAAGATTTTATATGGGGTTGAGATCTGGAGACTGGCTAGGCCACTCCAGGACCTTAAAATGCTTCTTACGAAGCCACTCCTTCGTTGCCCGGGCGGTGTGTTTGGGATCATTGTCATGCTGAAAGACCCAGCCACGTTCATCTTCAATGCCCTTGCTGATGGAAGAAGGTTTTCACTCAAAATCTCACGATACCTGGCCATTCATTCTTTCGTTTTACACGGATCAGTCGTCCTGGTCCCTGTGCAGAAAAACAGCCCCAAAGCATGATTTCCACCCCCATGCTTCACAGTAGGTATGTGTTCTTTGGATGCAACTCAGCATTCTTTCTCCCCCAAACACGACAAGTTGAGTTTTTACCAAAATGTTCTATTTTGGTTTCATCGGACCATATGACATTCTCCCAATCCTCATCTGGATCATCCAAATGCTCTCTAGCAAAACTTCAGACGGGCCTGGACATGTAATGGCTTAAGCAGGGGGACACGTCTGGCACTGCAGTATTTGAGTCCCTGGCGGCGCAGTGTGGTACTGATGGTAGCCTTTGTTACTTTGGTCACAGCTCTCTGCAGGTCATTCACTAGGTCCCCCAGTGGGTCTGGGATTTTTGCGCACAGTTCTTGTGATCATTTTGACCCAACGGGGTGAGATCTTGCATGGAGCCCCAGATCGAGGGAGAGTATCAGTGGTCTTGTATGTCTTCCATATTCTAATAATTGCTCCCACAGTTGATATCTTCACACCAAGCTGCTTACCTATTGCAGATTCAGTCTTCCCAGCCTGGTGCAGGTCTACAATTTTGTTTCTGGTGTCCTTTGAAAGCTCTTTGGTCTTGGCCATGGTGGAACTTGGAGTGTGACTGTTTGAGGTTGTGAACAGATGTCTTTTATACTGATAACGAATTCAAACAGATGCCATTAATACAGGTAACGAGTGGAGGACAGAGGAGCCTCGTAAAGAAGAAGTTACAGGTCTGTGAGAAACAGAAATCTTGCTTGTTTGTACGTGACCAAATACTTATTTTACCGAGGAAATTAACAATTAATTCTTTAAAAATCCTACAAAAAATCCTTTTTTTCTCATTTTGTCTCTCATATTTGAGGTATACCTATGATGAAAATTACAGGCCTCTCTCATCTTTTAAGTGGGAGAACTTCCACAATTGGTGGCTAACTAAATACTTTTCCCCCCCACTGTATATATATATATATATCTAGACATATCCATATGTATTAATTATATATATAATATGTGTGTGGAATACATATTAAAATGGAAAACAGTTATTCAATTTACATTTTTTTGGAAATGTAATAATATTTCACATAGTACTGTCATACTTGTTATTTGTGATAATCTATAAATAATTCTGAATAAATAAATAAATGCATCCTTAATCATAGAGTTCTTTTTTAAAACATAAAACAAATCTTAATTTTATGCCAATTAAATTAATGCCAAACCTTTAAACGCTAGTGTATAACATTTTTATACGCTAGTGTATAACAATTAACTTGGAAAACTTTATTATAACAAATTTAGCATAAATAACATAGTATGAACAAATAATTTTTGGTTAACCATTTAGAATTGTAATTGTAAAATTATATAAATATATTTTAGGGATTTATTTAGATCCCTGCTCACGTCAAGGGCCACACGTTTTGAAGCCATATAACTTCATTGTCGAAGTTTTCTCCAGTCCAGGCTTCACTGTACTCTACACCAACTCATTCCTGTGGAACAAGGAGGTTGCAATTGTATGCCCAATTTTAGGATTTTTGGTATTGATTTGAAATGATTTTCTGAATCTCTCTGCTCATAACTTAATAAGAAAGCTGTTAAAGCTACTGTGTTGATGGAAAAATATTGACTTTGATGTAAGGGTTACATCCTGTGTATTCTTTGAAGTTGACATTATGTGTAATTTTCCATTTAAGTTATATATTTTTTTTAATTTATTTATGATTTATTTATTAAAAAAAAAAGATGTTTAACTTTTTATTTATTTGTTTGTGTTCTGTTTATATTTCATTTTTATTATTCTTTATATATTTGTTTTGTATTCTGGTTATGTAATTTATTGCTATGACTGTATTCCCTGTGAATGTTATATCTTCAATAATAAAAAAAAAAAAAAAAAAAAAAGGAAGCACTAGCAGAAACTCAAAAAAAAAAAAGCCACTGCACAAAACAAATCCCACCCGGGTCCGTCACTTTTTTGGGTCCCCCTGAAACATTTCCGTTGTGGGCCCCCCCAGTGATATTTGCAGGCCGCTTTAATTTGAATCGTGTTTGTAGGATTTGCGCGCGTTCTTCATTTTGAGTGTTGTGAGGATTTGCCACGGGTGGGTGTCAAACTGATGAAGAGTTTTCAAATTGATGAAGTTGTTTTCTTAATTTGCATGTGTTTTTTCTATTTGCAGCGCGTTGAGCTCTCTCGACCACCGTACTAAAGAGCTCATTAGAAGGGAAATAACATTTAGAGGGCTTTATGAGAGAGTGACAAGAGGACGTAAGGATTTATGTGACCTGGTAATGAAAAAGATTGCTGAAGTGTCATCCAGTCGGCTACTGCAATGATCCAAAAATATGCGTCAAGAAGCCCCAGCAAGAAAGCTGGCATTAACGGCAATGATCACATTGAAGGGCCATCATGTAGTTATCAGGCCTGCATATATTCTTCCCACCACTGACAAGATTTACATTACCATTTCAACCAGTGAGAGAGGTTTTTTTGAAGCCGATTTGTGTGTTTGCTGGATTTGTTAGACTTAGGTTTTCATTCGTGGCATAATGGCAGAAAATAGTTGTTTTTTAATGGCCTGTTAATTTTGGGGTCTAGTCTTGATAGTGAGATGACACTTTCTTTTCCTTTCTTTTTCTTTTATTTTCTTATTATTTTTATTTATTAATTACATTTTTAAAACCAGTTGTATTTAGTCAGATCTCAGGAGAAAAAGTAACTATATTTCTGGACAGCTGGACTATTGGTGATGACTTTGTAGGAATTTATAAAATTTTATTTGTATAAAAGTAGTAGTTTAGATATTTTTATTTTATTTTACATTATAATTCATTCCATTCTTAAAAAGGTTTTTTTAGGGTGCTTTCACACTTAGTTCGATTGCTTGGTCTGAACCCGAGTTCGATTGCTCCCCCATACCCTGCCCCCGCTAACTGAGTTCATATGATTTTATTTGGATCCGAACCGCGGTTGTTTGCATCATCAAGCTAGCAGCTGTTTACCCCGTTGCTTAGTAACGACGGCGCAGGAGAAGGCGGCAAATGCATAACATTGCTTTCTGCACTTTTATATATTTACGTTTTCGAACCGTTCATTTTGTTTACAAAGCTTCGGTACATAACGGCACTTACATCTGTCTTACGAATGTATTGCAAATGCTCTAAAGAATGATGAAGGCGAACAGAAATGAGATATACAGCTCTCTGTTTGCAGCGCATCAGTCACGCTCGTCAGGAAAGTGAGCGAAACACACACACAAATACACATTTTTATCAAATAATACATAATTAATAGCGGTTCACTTCCGTGATTTTGTACGATTGCGTTCACATCAGCAGCGAACCGTACCGGAGTTCACATGAACCATACCCCAGACCACTCTTTTTCTTTCTTTTCTATATAATTTAAAGGTGCAATGGGTGATTGTCTTCAGAAACATTTTTTATTATGCTGGTTTAAAGTCTTTTCGCATCCCGATAGCAATCATTAAGTTAAGTGGTCTAAATGTATTTCTCTGTATTTATATATTCTGTGGAAGGCCTAGCATCAAGAAATGTTCATCCAATCAAAACGCTCGGTCCGAGCATTTTAATATGCTTTCCTACCTGCCTGTCATTGTATGTATTAGCATACCTCTGCGCACCAGGTTCGCGCAGACAGGATACGTCATCAGCACGTACATGCACGCTGTGCAGACAGAGCGAGAATGGCAGACAAACATCAACAACCTGATCTTCCTTCCTGGTATTGTAGTACTTTTAAAGATTTCTCACCGGTGAATGACACATGATGTAGCCCAGCGTTTAATCCAGTCCTCGCGCACCAGCTCGTTAGAAGTGAGCTACATGCATGAACTGTGTTCCGATTGACATGATCCCTACACAGTGTTCATTGCTCCCTACTCCCTGAGCGGGGGAAATTCGTTGAAGTTTACTTCACTTCGGAACATGGGCTGGAATTGGGAACCACTGATGTAGCCTATTGTAGTAATGTTGTCTCTGGTATTCTGGTCTGTGAGCGTAAATGCGTGGCTTTGGACGGCGATTGCAGGGAGGGTGGGACGTTCGCTTTCAGTACTATCAGGCTAAAGTTAGCATTTTCCAAGATCTTCTACTGCACCATTAATACATTTATAATTTTTTCTTTTAATTTTGTTTTAAATCACAATTCATTCCAAAAAAACAAAATGAGATTCTTAAAAATGAAGGTCCTTAAAGAATTCCCTTTAAAGTTTCCATTTTTCCATTTCAGTATCTGCATTGAATTTCTTGGATACGAACAGATTTCAATCACTCGCCTTGCACATATGGACGCACACTCTAGTAACAAAACGGGGCGCTTTGCCCCAAACCTCCATTTGCTTCTGAAGATTAAAAAATGATTCCATGCTAGCATGTAGCAAATGTGCATCTGTGGTCACATAACAATCCCTTATGGCTAACTAATGGGCCTGAAATAACGGCTTCCACTCAACAAGTACAAAGTAATGAGTTCTAGCTAGCTGGCCAACAAGAGAGGAAGGGAGGGAGAGAGATCAAGAGAGGCCAAATCTCATCATGCATAATAGATTGTGCCAACAGCCTGCGTGGAGCTCTTGAGGCCCAGTGCTTCATCATTCCTGGAACGGCACAACGAGAGGGGACACCTGGGTTACTGAGGATGAATCTGAATGTGCTCGCGAGAGTGGGAGCAGAGAGGAACATATTCAGCTGATGCCCTCTGCTCTTTTATCTTCAAGTCCATCCAAGCTGACCCTTTTTTTTTCTGGTATAGGGACAACATCTTATCTGCGTTAAAAATAGTGTTTTAAAGGGATAGTTCACCACAAAACAAGGATTTAATTGGAGTTTACTTTCCTTACATTCTATTCTTTCCTTTGTGAAACACAAAAGGAGATAGTTTGTAGAATGTCAGAGCTTCTGTTTTCCATAGGGTACATTGACACCATATGGGAACAGTTCTTTAGCTCAGATAGTTACGCTCTGTGCTAAGAACACCATGGCCAGGGGTTTGAGTAGCCTGAAACGCATGATCTAATACAAGTTCTGTTCCTGACAAACCTCATTTGTGGGCAAGTTTTTACATGCAAGAATCAATAGGTGTGTTCAACTTATGCTGCGGCTGGATTTAACCCATTTGCGAGATCTGGCGCTTGCACTTGGGGGAGGATTTGATAATAGAGATGTGAAGTCAGACACTTTCTGGTTCCTGTAATGTTTGCTTTCAAAATTCGGATACAATTTCTAACCATTGACAGATGAGTCTGTGCAGCGCCGCATAAAGTTGAACACATCTAATAACCTTGGCATCTGTCAACAAACATGTAAATCTCTCCTCTTTTCCTACACTTTCAGCACGTTGTGAGTAAAACCTGGGAATAAATACTGGCTGCATCGTGATGTGGAATATTTTACACAAGTATTTTATGAATCGGTGACTTCGTATGAATTTGTATGATTTGATTTGTACAGGAACGTACATAAAAAAATAAAAAAAATAAAAGAAAAACATTTAGCATGAAACCCCACCCCAAAATAGTGGGGTGAAAGCAGCTAGTATGAAAACATATGAATGAGATCATACAATTTCAAATACATTTTTCACCAATTACTCAAAATTGTAAGTAATATTTTTTCACTCTTCCTATACTATATATATAGCTTTTTCAGCACATTGTGAACAGATTGGAGAATAATTTCTGGCTGCTTCACCATATGGATTATTTTACACAAGTATTTTACGAACTGGCAACTTTGTATGAGCTCATATGATTTGATTCGAACAAAGACGTACGATTTTTAGGAAAAAGCTTTACCCCAAAACTCTCAGTGGGGTAAAGACTCTCAGGGGTTTTCTTTTCCCAGAGGAAAGAAAAATCAAAAGTGTGATCTCTTTGACACCTCAAAAAGTTCTCCTAGACCGAAATGAGGTTACTTTAAGATCGAATGGAGATTTTGAGTCTCCTGCTTCTCAAACTTGTCTCCTGAGACAAAAACTCTAACACTCTCACATTTGTCTCCTTTAAAGCTTTAGAAAAGATCTCAACAACATCACACACTGTGCTCAGATTTTTCTCCTACACTAAAGACTCGGGAGATCTCACATTAGTCTCTTTTGTCTCTCAACAACTTTACAGTGTGTAGTGTGCAAATGTCTCAATATGAGCTCAAACATTTCTACCATATTATATGTATTAATAATCAAATTAGTCAATTAATAATCAAGACGGAGTCATAAGCCATTTATTTGCCTTTCAGTAAAGAAAGCTCCAGGGTTACTTTCTTCTGTAAATCAGTTTTGATAAAGGCATTGGGTACATTACTATTTCCAACAACTAATTGTGCCTAAGCACATAAACATTATGTGGAGACAAAACATTATAAGGAGACAAATATAAGACCCCCAGAGTCTTTAGCTTAAGACAAGCCTATGTGAGATGTTATTGAGATCTCTTCAAAACTTCTGAGGATACAAATGTGAGAGATCCAGAGCCTCTAGCTAAGGAGAAAAATTTGAGCACAGTGTTTTATGTTGTTGAGATCTTGTTTGAAACATTGGAGGAGACAATTATGAGACCACCAGGGTCTTTAGTTTAAGAGAAAAATCACACAGTCGCACAGTGTGCGATGTTGTTGAGATCTTGTCTAAAGCTTTAAAAGAGACAAATGTGAGATATCCAGAGTCTCTAGCTAAGGAGAAAAATCTGAGCACAGTGTGTGATGTTGATGAGGTCTCTTCTAAAACTTTTGTCTCTCTTAGAGTTTTTGTCTTAAGAGACACATTTGAGAAGCAGGAGACTCAATTCAGCTCCACAATCAAATAACTGAGGGTGCTTCTTAAATTAGTGAGGGGGCTCTCTCTCTCTTCTCTCTGAGAATAAATATATATATACATATATATACAGTACACACTTAAAAATAAAGGTGCTTAGAAGAACCTTTTTGTCTAAATGGTTCCATCAAGAACCTTTAAAATCTGAAGAACCTTTCCGTTTCACAAAAAGGTTATTTGTGGCGAAAGAAGGTTCTTAAGATTACAAAAAGTTAAGAAAGAAATGGTTCTTTAAAGAACCTTTGACTGAATGGTTATTTTTGGAACCAAAAATGGTTCTTCTATGGCATCGCTTGAAGAACCTTTTGAAGCACCTTTATTTTTAAGAGTGTATATATATATATTTATGTATAATGCTTATGCCTGTACACTAGTGTTACATTTGTTAAAAAAAAGTATTGCTCTTATACTAAACATCTTGCACTTATATATGTCTTGGAAAATGTGCTGTTGATATTCTGAAATGTTTAATACCATTTAAATGATAAAAGTTTAATGTTAAAATAAAAAAATACAAAAATTGACGACATCTTAAGACAAAGCTGATTATCTTATTGAGACATATAAGAGAATCAGCCCTTAGTATCCTAAGTGTAGAGCGATGTCTTTCAGAGCCATAGCCTTGTGGGCAGCAGATCGACGTGAAGGCACAACTGCACCTCAGACAACATGGGTTCAAATCTCAGCTAAAGGTACTTTCCTGCTCCTGTTCAATTCTCACCTGTCCGATCGTTTCCTGTCTCTACTCCTACAGTCCTGACCATTAAAGGTGAAAAACCCCAATGTAATCAAGAAAGAAAGAGCAACCTCTGAGCAGTAAAACGTTTGGTTACACTTTATTTTGATGGTCCCCCAACACACATTCTACTGACTATAAGTAACATTTGAACTACGGCAACTAATTCTCATTAATTTGCAACTACATGTCTACTAACTCTCAGAGTAGACTGTTGGGGTAGGTTTAGGGTTAGTAGAATAAGTTGACAAAGAAAGTGTTAGAAGATATTAAGCTGACAGTCTACTAATACTCTACTAACTGCTAGTTGGCATGTAGTTGCAAAGTTACTTACTGTTAATAGAATGTCTAAAGTGGACTATCGAAATAAAGTGTTACTAAACATTTTTATAACGGTGTCTTGAAAGAGATTACAGCAAGACCTCCCATGTTTCTCACAGTCCATTCTCATTTTGGATTCCTTTCTCTCCGAACTTTCTCATGTCTCAGTTTTAGGAATTTTAGGACAAACATCTGAGACACTTTTGATACTAAAATGAGAAATACACGAGAATCAACTAAGTTGAGTGAGAAAGACCAAACTCTGAGCAATAAAATATTCCAATAATGGAGTCTTGATAGAGATTGCAGCAAGACAATGAAGAGATATTCTGTTTTGACTTATTTTATCAAATATTTCTCAGGTGTCTACTTCTACTTCTCCTAAGCAATTTTAGGAGAAACATCTGAAATGCTGTTGATACTAAAATGAGTGATACATGAGAATCTCGCCTTCTGAACTTGGGAAGAGCAACCACTGAGCAATATTTTTTCCCCCTCTGAGTAAGCACTTTGTTCGAAAACGAATTAATGAGATTGTACAAATTCATATGACTTTGCCATGAATTTGTCAAATTAAAAAGTACATTTTATGCAAGTATACGAATTGTCTCCTTTTTTTGAATTTGTACAATTTAATTCATACAAAAACTCTTTTTTTTTTTTTTTACTGACCCCAAAACCCTCCTGGGACTAAAGTACAAAATTCTATACGAATTCGGCACAAATTTGCCAAAACATGAAGTTGTTATGAAATGCCATGAGAGTATGTTGAACACGTCCAAAAGTGTAAAAACGTGAATAAAATCTGAGACTTTTTGGGACAATTTCCAGAGAACACTGATACAATTTTTGTTACTCACCTCACAGCTACTTTATGGCTTTGGAATATAGTGGCCAAATTATGAGAGCTATTTTTATGATGTTTTTTGGAGCTTGGCAGCATTTTCATTGTAAGAAAACATAATTTCAGACATTCTGAACCACTCCTTTAATGAGTCCCTCCACAGAATACATGCCCTTATAAAAAATGTCAGGTGTCCTCTGGCCTTGTAAGCCTGTCGTTTTAGGATTTGTAATCTGAGAGATGACATCAATGGATGTTTCTCCTCAGATGCTGATAAATTGCTTGACATTCTTAATTTTCTGGAAAAACCCCTATAGGAAAATAAAGTTTAAAGCATTTCCCACTGATTAAAGATTCCACATATTAAAGGGATAAATGGAAGCGAATATGACTCTGAACCTGTTAACTCCAGTACCACTGGCATTCCCAACTCATATGGTGATGTCCCGAACAGAGAATGTGTTCAGCAAGCAAACAGCCTTGACTTGAAGCGGTGCATGTGGCTTTGATTCACACGTCTGCTCTAAATTGACAACAGGCTTGGGTAATTTCTGTCTACGTGGTCCTTGAGATAAGCTCTCCATCACTCTGATTGGAATTTGCATAGATTTACTTCTTGTATATTTCCAACTCATAATGATTTGTCCCTTTAAAGGGGTCATATGGTGTTGCCATATGGTGTTGCCAAAAAGAACATTATGTTGTGTATTTGGTGTAATGCAATGTGTTTATGCGGTTTAAGGTTAAAAAAACACTATTTTCCACATACTGTACATTATTGTTTCTCCTCTATGCCCTCCTTTCTGAAACGCCTCGATTTTTACAAAGCTCATCAGTCTGAAAAGTGAGGTGTGCTCTGATTGGCCAGCAATCCAGTGCGTTGTGATTGGCTGAATACCTCAAGGGTATGACGGAAATGTTACGTCCCTTACCATACTGTGATGCCGTGTCCCAGCGCGACGAGACAAAACCAATAAAACCCATTATAAACGAGGCATTTGTTGCATGCAGTGGGAAAATAATTACGGATTATAATGACTTATACTGTCTTTTTACGCATTGCGTATCGCGCCGCGTAAATATAAAACCATGTCCGCATTTGTGATCGGAGAACAACAAGCGCTACTCTACACTGCTCAGAACTCACGTTTGAATCGTCAGTGGCAAATCCTTTAAATATGAAAAATGTAACAGATGAGTCAGATAGAAGGCCAGAACTGTCTGACAAAGTTGGAACTGCCCCACTTTATAGAAACAGTCTTTGTGCACAGACGCATTGTAGTCTACTTTACTAGGATCAGGAAACAGTCCTCCAGAAAATGCGCTGCACACATCTGAATATTGGGTTGAACTGTTCTGGAACAGTGTTGTAAATACAACTTAACCACTGATTTCTAGTTGTGTCCTCTTTTGGAAGGCCAAACAAAGTAGTTTCGCTTTCACAACAAAAAAACACAGCATCCACAGAGGCCGGCAGGTTTGTGCGGGACAACCAATGACGACCCCGGGCTGGAGTCCGCTTCGTCTACGGTGAAAGCCGATCCGGCGATCCACAGCGCAAAGTTGATGTATTTCCTCAGCGACCAGCACGGATCAGCTCTAGGCATGACGAAGTGGATATCCTCCTCTTTTGGAAGGCCAAACAAAGTAGTTTCGCTTTCACAACGAAACACACAGTACCTTCACAACATGGCGGCAACAACAATACTACAGCGAGAATAAAAGTTATGCCTTCTTTCTTTGCATGAACATTTGGGCGGCATTATGCAAATCTTCCCACACAGTGACGTAGACATGTGGGGGCGTGTTTAAACGAGGTGTTTTAGGAGGGCGTGGACAAGTCTTAACTTTTATAAAGAATATCTCTTTGGGTTTGAGACTTTAGTCTTTGCAACTTTAGGGATCTTATCTATGCACTAACAGCTTGTAACACTCCAAAGAAAAAGGAAAATTTGAAATTGCATCATATGACTCCTTTAAACCTGTTTTTTTGCAGTGAAAAAAAAACTTAACCAGGCAACAAATGCAAAGTTGCATTTATGCGCGGTGACAACAAATGACAGTACTGTGGTATACAGTGATAGTATCTAATGGTAATACCATGATCATTTTATGTTCAGCATATTAATTAACTACGGCATTTTACCATATATCATTTATTACCATAGTACATGTACAAAAAAAAAACATTATGGTACTGTATGTCCAAAAACCTGCTGATAGTTTTAATACACATATTATGGCAATTAATGATTTTAATTGGTAAATCAAAAAATAAAAATATACTGCATGGTACTTGTACAAAAACATGGTAATATTACAGATGTGATCATACCATAAGAGTTTGAGATATATCATGGCACTCAATGATTACCATATTTGCAATACAATACAAATGTTTTTTAAATGTTACTTCACAAAATATAGTATATAAAATGTACTGCATGTCCACATGTACTTTTGGTATATAAATGTTTTTATATGGTACATCAAAGAATACCATGTTAATACCATGGTACATGCACACAACATCATGGTAATATTTTAGTTTCTCCAAAAACATGATTATACCATGGTACTAAATTATATAAATGTTTTTACAAGGTAATTCTAAGAGTACCATGGCATTACCATGGTAAACATAAAAAAGGTACATCTACAAAATGATATACAGTAAAATACGGTGGTATTATTATAATGGAGATTATATACGGTGGACTTGAAGAGCACAAGTGGTGAATATCATTCTACCTCATTATTTATTCATAAAGGTTTTCACATCCAACATTTCAATCAAATCCATTGGAATATATTTTATTCAGCTGTACTCAACAGATCTTTCCATAGAAAAGTAAAACTCTTCCTCTTCTGCTACATTATATATACAGTATTTCTGATGCACTCAGTGCAGATGTCGAACTGAGACCAAACGGAACTCCAGTCCAGATTTTCAGCACATTGTGAGCAGATCTTGGGAATAAATCCTGGCTGCATTGCCACGTGGAGTCCTAGATGCTCTGCTTGATGTTTGCAGCCACATGCCTTTCGATGCTGCATCAAACGCATATGAGATGATGAATTGCCACTGTCTACTGGTAGCACCTGAATATTCTCAAATGAAGAGGAGAGAACAATGCGATAAAAAACCAACAAAACTAAAGACAAATGTTTCCTTATTTTGCATTAGTTCACCAATGATCAATGCAAAAGAGTATTCATAGATATAAAAAATCTGGATTACAATTGATGTATTTATATTTACGATTATTTTGGTATTATTTTTTTAATTAATTATATTCTTCATAAAAAGGAAATCTCTTAATCTGGACCATTATTTTGCATTATTTTCAAGGCAATTAAGCACTTTCCGTACAGACATTTTCCCTCTAATTATTCTCTTTACTACAAATAATATTTGTACAAACCCAATATTTTTTTTTTTACATAAATCTGCATAAAACAGCAGTACAACTACTGCCATGATGTTTAAATTATTATGTTTATATTTTTGCATTACAGTAATCAGAACTGGGCGTGAAAGTGCTTAATTGTCATGCAAACCTTAACGCTCATAAAGGCTTCATTTTCATTAAGCGTAATATATTTGATTTATTTCTTCAGATTTTGAGATGAAATATAACCCAGCCATATTCTTAATACATTTTAAGAGACCCGAGGAGGAGCAACCAAACCGCAACAAACAAAAACCATCACATTTTATCGTAAGTACCAAAATAACCCCAGTAATGCCTACAAAATGAAGTGAAGCTCCCTATTATAGTGAGCTTGATGTATGTTCATTTTAAAACTCAATAGTACAAGCAAAAACTTCAAAACTGCAGTGAAACAAAACCCGACCATCTCCAGTTTGTGTTTTGTAGGATATCATTGCAGTATCTGCAGAGAGTAAGGCTCATCCATCCTAATGCCCATGGCTAAGTAAACACAAAGAGTTTGGAGACTCAACCATCTGTACGTTTTAGAGGCAAAACGCCTTTAATCTTCATATGTAGTCTGCACTAAAACTACAATCTGTAAACTGCAACATTGCATCCCATTAGAAACTTCAAGGCCTTAACATTGCACTTCACGTGGAGATGAGAAAACATCGTTCTTGTGGTGATCTGAACAGTTCGGAGAATTTTTGAAAACACAGAATGCCCACAATTACTGAACATGCTGAAACTGGATATTTTTTTCAGCTCTGAACCACTGAGAAAAACAATGTGACTAGACGAGCTAGTTCATGTTTTTAAAGCCATAAATAGTGAGGGACACAAATTTCTAGGAAAGCTTCATCAATGCAATGGCATTAATGTGAATCCTCCCGTTCATCTTGAAAATAATGTGATAGTAATTGACATGGGGGCTCGTCCGGGATGTGTAAAGTTTCTCCTCCAAGGTTGCAAGGGAAAACAGCTAAATAAACACATTCATCAAGCGCTAGACTCGCGATGGAAACAGATCTACTGTTTTTCATCTTTGCCTTCTCAATTTGTTTGACGAGAGAGACACCCCGCCTACTTTGTTCCTTATTCTAAATTAAGACAAAGGGAACATAACAGGTACAGCGTGTATAATTTATCTCGAAGAGCAGATAAATCTCGTTTGTGATAGATGAGCAGTAAATGAAAAGAAAAACCGAGGCATCTCTTCTTGATCTCCAGCCGTCAGGGGGTTTTAAAGGCAATGCCCCGCAATGCCATCGAGGGAGCTTCAGATCCTCAAAAGCAAAAGGGTTTTATGAAGGGTGCTCTGCCTGAAAGGTCACTTGCTGGAGGGTTCACATTCTTTGATGGTAATGAGGGGTCTTACTGAGGAGGATCCTTTGACAAATATATATGATATAATATATATTTTTTTACATTTTATGATGAATGTAAAATTTTAGTACGAAAGTTGAGGAATCATGATTTGTTCATGAAAACACCAATATCTGAGTATGCACTGTTAGGGAACGAGACCAAGTATTTAACGCTGATTGATCTGCAAAATAATTTCGAAAATACCACAAAAAAATGCTGATTTTGCTGTATACTGCAATAATAATAATAATAAACTATACGTTTAAATCAAAGTTAAATTTACTTAAAAAAAAAAGAAAAAAACTGATTATACACACTTTTGCTTAACCACATTGGTAAATGACAAATTTTTTTTTGTTTTAGTTTCAAGTAATTCCAAAATAAATTCCAAATAAAATTCCAAAGTAATTCCCAAAAAATTCCAATTAAAAAAAATTCTTTGCTTCTTTGAAAAACCGAAACAAAAATATGTGCATAGAAAAGGATTTACGCGTAAGACGACAATTGAAATGGCGCTAACCCCACAATTTTTTGTTTTTAAAGAAAAAAAAAAAAAACACTGCACATTTATGCTTTCAAACTCATTTGGAATGTTTTGCAACAGACTACCACTGTCAGTATTGTACATATTTTTGTTCGTTTGAACAAACTTAGCAACAAGTCAAATTATTTTCAGCATTAATCAACAGTACATCACAGAATCTGCCGCAGAACCTATATATCCTAGTTGTTTGAACCGGGAACATACTTTCAATCCCAAATCATGAATATCATGGTTACCAGGCTCTTACATACAGTGTAATATGCATGAACATCTAATGCACATCGGAAGTCAGATCGCAGTGAACTTGCGCAAAACTCTCAATCATGAATTATCAAAGAACCCACACACATTCCCGGTGAGAACACTTTTTAATACATGATTCAAACATACAGTGTCTGGTGGCATAGATTAACCAACGCTGTTTAACACTAAAAAGAATGACTAAAGTGTTTTTCGTCATGACGTTGGCGTTGTATTCTTTGCTAGGTTGCACTTCTTCACAACAGCTGACCTCAAAGGTGTCTCGCTCAACACATCACTGCCATTTCTAACACCTGGACCCAAGGTCAACCTCAGCACCTTTAGAAATGCATTGCTTAAATGTTCAATCTTTTGTCAACTCGGTTTGTCTTTGAAACACAGCTTGCAAAAATTGTAACATTGTTAAAACTTGGACAAAATGTAAAAAAAACAAACAAAAATGAAAAGAAAGAAACTCAGACAAAGAGAAACATACTGTTTCCCCCACTTGTACCATTTAACGAACCTTTTCATTCAGAAAAGCATAGTTTTCCCGCTTTAAGGATTCGTTATATTCGTACAGTAAGTATGAACTAATCAAATTGTTTTCTGAAGGCTGAAATGATTTGACAAATAAAAACACCTGTAGACATCAAGGCTGTGCAGAAGAATACAAATAATATTGTAAGACATTAAACTCATACTTTGCTCAGGGTTTGTGAAAATAACCATATAGTTTGGATATAATGTAATATTATAATACTCTGGTGGAGGATGTACTAATATTCTACACAGACTTACAAAACTGAGTTTTAACTCTATAGGAAAAACATTCTTAAAAGGGACAGAGGGGAAACTATCATACTGTTACTTGTTCATCGTTGCTTTTATTCTAAACTCCAAAAAAAAAAAAAAAGTCAACATTAACTAAAGCAGCAGACTCAACAGGAGCAAACAACAGCCATTTTGTAATCTGCATCTTTGGTTTTTCCACCTAAAATATTTATTCAGAGTTGTGCTGATGAGAAAGCAGTAGCTTTACTGTGACAGACTCATTGCTATATAAACGATGTATAAATAACGTATTGTAACACCGAAACAAAAGAATCTATTAGAAAAGGCCACAAAAAAAGACATTAAGCATTTTGTTGCTGATTTTGCTGTACACTGCAAAAAAAAAAAAAAAGAAATGATTCCTGTAAAAACAAGATAAATTTACTTGCAAAGCAAAATTGTGTATGATAATAAATAGCCGTTTCACATACCCCATTGGCAAACTGCTATTGTTTTTGCTCCTAGTATAAATCTAACAAATTCAGTTTTAGGTTAAAACAAAGAATAATAATACACAACTTTTCTTCTTTGAAAAAATCCTGAAAATGATTTTGCAGTTTATCAATGCCGTTCCGTGATGAAGTGCATTTTGCAGTGTTTTTGTACCTCAATCCTACTGCACCTTTGAAAGACCAACACATTTCCATCTTCAACCTGCTGGTACGTACAAATGGAACACCAAATCAAACCTCCATGGATTTTGGTTTACTGGTAAATCTATAAAGGCTAAATGGAAGCATTAAAAAAAAAGTTATGGTTACACCCAAAAACACATCCATACATAACCTCCTACGTGGCAAAACAATTCGGTCATCTGGGGTTTGTCAGACTTGAGGTGGTATCGCACAGATCTTGCACGCTACTCGCTGACCAGCCATGACTACGCCACACCTTCATTATTGCAAATGTCATTTTTTGAATTCAAACCTCAAAACAAATGAGCGTAAAACACAAATCAGAAAAAAAAACCCAGAAACACTATTACAAAGGACACTTCCCCCCGACAACAGTCTTTTCACCTTTTCTATTTTGTTAAATAAGCTGAAAGCAAACTAAGAAAAAAGACCGATGAGGGAAAGCTTTATAATGAATCAATTACCAAGACTAAAGTTTTACAAATTGCAGTACACTCTATATTTATTGTTCTTAAACAATTTGAGGCTGTATCAAAAACCTTGTAAAAAAATTAGATTGTGATTTTATCAATCTTTTCTTGAGTTTTCTGATTATAGAGATATATATATAATATTTTTATTTTTTTTTTATGAACCAGTATGTTTACTCCTTCCCATTCCCGTCTTGCTCAAATATAAGTTTTTAATCCCATCACTATATATAAAAAAGAATCCCCCTCATCTAAACCAACTGTACTATATATAATATATATAGTTTTTTTTACTCTAGTTCTTTTTTTAACCATATCTGATTTACACACGTTTGGGACTATAAATACCGATTATATCCACAGGCAGAATTTAATGTACGAAGAACTTGCTGCGATACCACCAAGGCAAATATGGCATTCCACTTCCATCTATAATTATTACATTCATTTAATAAACAATCCGTTGGGTATAGATGGGTTCACCATAATCAAAATCTTCAGTCCTTATTTTGAAACATATTTTGAATGATCCAAGCATAATACTCCTAATCATCAATGAAAAAAAACAAAATTATTATATATATATATATTATATAAAACATACATAAAAAGCAAAGGAATACACTACACTCCCTCTGAACCAGAGCTTGGTTCCTGATTAATCAAGTCGTGAAATTGAGCAATGGGTCTCAATGACTGTCAGTAGCTTGAGTCTAACTGGGGAAACAGTATATTGGTGGTTTTGACTTGAGGGTG
This sequence comes from Sinocyclocheilus anophthalmus, assembly GCA_018155175.1. Lineage (NCBI taxonomy): Eukaryota > Metazoa > Chordata > Actinopteri > Cypriniformes > Cyprinidae > Sinocyclocheilus > Sinocyclocheilus anophthalmus. The sequence goes on from JADLZN010007559.1 coordinate 284,379, forward strand.
CTGAACATTGTTCCTTCTGTTTTATGAGAAAATTAAGGATGCAAAGATCCCGTCAACCTGTACAACCAATTAAATCACAAGATTTCTTCATGGCCTGTGGGAAATATGATTAAGTGAAATCAATACCGAGTTCCGGCTTGTCAGGTCATCTAGCACATATCTCAAGTCAGAACACACACTGTGACATGTTCACTCAGTGATTTAAATTTTTTTTTTTTTGCAGTTTTTCATAATTGAGGGGTCGAAAATAGTGTTTATCTCAGTGTAATACTTAAAAAAATAAAAATAAAAATACACAACAAAAATTTAAGATGATCTAACATAACTTTCAAATATACAGTGGATTAAACCGATCTTTAATTTTGGCTACCTCTTCTTGTAATGATTTAACTAGACATGTGAATAACAATAAAAACTTTAATTTTGTGTTAAAAGGCAAAATAATAATGAATCGACATCCCACGGAACTGTCTGCATGGCTGTCCAAGTCCCTCAAGGCCATTCTTTTATTCCCCTTCTGTTATTGAATTTCTCTATGAAACACTTTTGCACCTGCAGTCAGCTTTATTGTCCACTTATATTATTCAAAATTAACAAATTCAGAAGATAGAAAGAGTGCTGTTAGGCAAGGTGTTTGATTCGGAGTCAGAAAAAAGTGAAAAAAAAACCTAACAAAAAAAAATCAAAATCAAAACAAAACCAATAATTAGTCAAAAAGCCCATCTAGACACAAAAGCGCCAGGACTGGAGGATATATCCCCAACAGTTTAACAATAACCAGAGTAGTCAGAGGCTGAGGTTGTTTTTGCTGTCCTTTGCAGACTATCCACTTGCCCCACCCTCCCACATCTCCTTAAGAGTCCAGTTTAACAAAATATTCCCATCACATTCAAACCGAAAACCCCCATTTGCAGCACCCCTCCCCCTTCTAAAAATTCCATAATGCAAAGAAACAACACACTGGTGTGGAACTTCAAAAGTTCCCCATCATCCTGCTCCGGAGGTTTCTGCAAACATTAGGGTGGCACGTAAGGAGGTGGAGATCTGTACGGGGTCATGTTCTTAGGACGGGATCCTTTCCCCTCCATTGGGGTAGAGAAAGGTGGTGGTGGCAGGTAGGGAGGAGCATTAGGATCCTCGTCGTGTAGAGGTGTGTAATCTCCCAAAAGATCCTGGTTTAGAGGTGTTGTCTCTGGACTAGCCATGTTAGGATACTCTGGTGGAGGAAGCGGGGGCTTTTCCTCTTGAAGGATAAGGGGCATGCTGGAAGATGGGGGGGGCTTAGAGTCATCAAGCTCATCCGCAAAAATAATGGGCACTCCTTTCTTGATGAAAGTTGCTTGGTCTTCGATAGTCAGCTTACCCTTGCGCTTCTTGCGATAGCAGATCATGGCAATGATTCCAGCTATCAGCAAAATAGCTGCAACCACCACTGCCGGTATGACGGTGTGAAGATACACATCATCATTGCTCTGTCTTCCCGCGCCCAGAGCGGGAGTAACAGGAGAGGTGGTCGAATCTGGGATCTCACCTAATGGGACAAACATGTAGTTGCGACAGCTTGCTGTGCCTCTGACGGTGATATTTAAGGCCCTGAAGTCTGGTTCCATAACATGCATGAATTGTTGAGAGGGTCTACCCTCATTATTAGAGATCTTTCTGCTCAACTGCTGTATTTGCTCTTTTGGGCAGGGGCTTTGCTGAAGGCTGTTGTTGGTCCATTCCACTATGATTGAGCCCTTCATTATGTTCTTCAGTGAAACAGTGCTACTGTTGCGATCACCGAAAGACTGGGCCAGTTTCTTGACAAGAAGGATCTTCTTGTGAATATCATTGGTGACTGTACGTGCATCCCCTTCAAACACAGCAGTAAACAACACCGGTGTCTTAACACTGTTTCCCCATCGATTGACACGGACCTCAAAGGCATCTATTGCATAGAGACCTCCTTTGTCAGTTGCCTGCATGAAATACTCGTGTTTTCCTTCATGCTCCTGGTCTGGTAATCCATAGAGCAGCTGGCTTGTGCTATTGAACTGTATCCAGGAATCATCTCCAACCACATCATTGCCTTTGCGCAAAGTAAGTCTCAATTTATCGGTAGTTCCATCCTCTTTGTCGAAAAACGTATCAGATGGAACCTTCACCTCAAAGTAGGTGCCAACATAGGCATTCACCTGATCAATTGGGTTACGCAGCTGAGGTTTTATATTGCCATCAATCGGGATAACAGGGGGTGTGGTGCGCCTTGGTGGATTTGTTGTGGTTGTCTTGGGTTCTCTTGGTATTGGGGTTGTCTTGGGTTTCTTTACAGGTCTTTTTGTCGGTTTCCTGGTGGTGGGTGTTGCTGGGGTCACAGAGGGTCCAACATATACAGGCCTGGTCATGGTAGGCTGGATGGCGATAGTGCTGGTGGTGTCCATTACTCGTGTTGGCTGTGGGGGGCCTAAGGTTGGAGTGTAGGCAATGGGATCTCGGTTTCGAATGGTAGGTTTCATAGGAAGTGGCACAGGACCACGAACAGGTGGGGCAGAACTGTCCGAGGTAGGAGCAATAGAAGGAGAGGTCGGTGTGGGAACAATACGGATGGGGGGCTCAGGGTAAGTTGTTGGGGGGAGTAATGAGGGAATGGGAGTGGGGGTGTTGTTGAGCTGCCTTCGCACCCTTTTGGGTACATGGGGCTTTTTGTTAGCAATATGCCATCCAACGACTGGATATCCCAACTGTGCAGACATGGTTCCTTCTTTTGCTGGAACCTGAACACTACTGATATCAGGAATGCTGCTCTGATCCAGGCTGCAGCCAAGTTTCCAGGACAGAAGGGCTCCGTTTTCAACCACCTTCTTGGCATTTCCTGGTCCTGCCATGAAAGCTGACATGTCAAACAAACGGTTGTTGACCACAGGCAAAATCTTCATGTGCTGAAGCACCATGCCAGAAAACTTTTTCATGTTGGCAAGTAGTTCCACCCTCTGCTTCGAGCTCATCTTTGTGAGGTCAGCATCCAGAATGACGGTAAGCACAGTAACAGGCTCCTTATTGCCACAGATGAAAGGTTGGGCATCATTGCTGGCTGACTGCTGAATTGCAAGCTGAAAAGGATCTGTGTCAGCATGCTCCTCTGGGTGCACCTCAATGGAGAACACATCTGGGCTTTGGGAGACTTGGCTCTCATTGGAAACAGAAACAGATATGTAGTGAACGCCCTTGTCTGTCTCTAGAGGAAGGCCTTGAAGTGTGCCAGTCTCTGCATCCCAATGCAACCATGCTGGAAGCACATCCTTGCTTGCTTCTGTGATCTGTAAAACGGGAGGAGAAATAACGATTACTGCAACTGAATGACTCACATCTGAAATGTAACAAGACAAATGAGCTTACAGCGATGCCAGATACGCGCTGCTAAGTCAAACACTTAAAAGTAAATCCCACTTTATAATGTGACTAATATCCAATCACATGGATCAAAGTTGTCTATGATACATAATTTTTAGTTTTTGTATTCAGTATTTCCTGGTTGTGAGCACAAAGTCAGTATGTTGAAATTCAGTAAGACAGGAGGAGTAAAGACTATAATGAATGAGTGCTCTCAGAGTGGCATAGAGCTCCCTGCGGAATGAGATACTCCACCAGCTGGAGAGCCGTTCAATGAGCGCTCAGTCAAAAATAACCAATAATGAATCAATGGCATTGAGATGATACATTAACACAAACAAGCCTCTTTGCAAATACAAAACTACATCCTTTGCTTTCAGCCCCTTAATTTGATTGTTAATAAATCCTGGTAATAATCCATACATTATGTAGAGCCAGTGCTCATGGATTGAAACTCAAACCAGTGCACAGCAGTCACTAAGGGAGTCCAGCAGCTGGGCTTTTTATTTCAATTGACAGGCTTCAAAGGTTTTGACACAAAAATCCACCACTACCACACCCCTCTTCTGCCTTTTGCAATCTTGCTTTTGAATGTTTCCATCAACCAGTCAGAGCATGTGTGTGAGTTTGATTGTGAACCTATTTGATCACTTAAGAGACATTAATCATTCAGGTGGGAGTCTAATTATAAGCTGATCTATAGTCTTGTTGATTGATAGTGTGCTTGAAACATCAACACTGCTTCACTTCAAATGGTACATGGGTTGCAAAGAACAGTTGTATTTTAAGGGTTAGCGCAACCAATCTGGAATGACATTATAGAGTAAAAAAAGGGAAGAGTTTTTATTTTTTGTGGTGAACAATTCCTTTAAAACATAGAAATGGGCCATACCTATCAATTACAGAATGTGTCAAACAACTATAAATTTTAGAATCATCCTTCAATTAGAGAATTGATTCTGCACTGCCACTGAATCTATACTTACGTTTCGCCTCATTATCTGTAAAAATCACAGCAACATCTAATAGATATACAGCATTGGCAAAAAATACCTTACGTATTCTGTTTATAGTCAAACTGATATCATCCCTGCAATGAAACATGGCATGTGTCTACTTCTGGGGCCTTTTCAGACCTTGCTTTAGAACAAAACGGAAGGTTAAGGCAAGTCTTCAATGCTGCCTTCTGAAACTAGAGCATCAGTGGCAAAACACACAGCCACACACACACTGACATTCAGGGAGCCACATAGTTTCCATAGTGATGATTCATGCAACCCACACTAAAGACAGTATAACTTCTGCCAAAAGCATGTTTCTCTTGACTTAAGTGAAGAAAGCAAGGAAAGGCAGAAACGAGTGTGGAGAGAATGTCAACAAGAATATTAGTGAGTTGTTTTTTCTTTCATATTTCAGTTGCTGTGGCAAGCCTGTCGGAATGCTTCTGAATGGCACATGTAGAATGGGAAAGAAAAACCTGGTTCCAAAACAAAAAAACAAACAAAAAAAAATTCATTCTCCAGATCCCACAGAGACAAAACCAAGAGACCTTTTTTGGACCTAAAAAATAAAATTCTGTAATAATTTACTCACTCTCATTTTGTTTCAAACCTTTTTCAAAAAGAAAGGCCCATGTTTAAAGTCCAAATGAAAAGCCTCCAGTACATCTCCCTTTCCACCTGAATCTTTTTTCATACACGGAATGTGAAAATGCTACCTTTAAACCTGTTGTGCTCGTTGTTAATTTTGACAGCAAATTTTGATTTTGTTTTAGTCATAGATTTGGACTAAATTGCTATTTAGTTTTAGTCATATTTTAGTAATCTGAATTGTTTTTAGTTTTAGTCTAGTTTTAGTCGACTAAAATCTAAAGGATTTAGTTAAATTGTAATGCATTATTATTTTTTTGTTTCTGTTTTGTTTATTCAAATATCATTATATCGTATATCAAATTAAAGGCACAGTATGTAAGATTTTTTTATTAAAATATCCAAAAACCACTAGAACAGTGTTATATATTTTGCTGACTTGTGTACTTACATTATTCTAAATTTTTTGAAGAATGTTTAAATCCAGAGAAATTAGCAATTTTAACTAGTGACACGGAGCTTGTCCATAGTGTCATTGTGTCACCTGCACGATTGACGTCATAACCCCTCGATTTCCGGATTTGTTTTGTAGAAAACATGGAAACAACAAAGACACTTTAATATGTTGTGCGTTATATTAGACGGGTGACGACCGCACAGA